>JAUDYJ010000099.1:0-25855 GCA_030761175.1 Masticophis lateralis | reverse complement strand
TTACTTTTCAGGGAAAGGTCAAGAATAGAGGTGAAATAACAGAATAACAGAGTTGTTATTAACTTTCTATACCGCCCTTCTCCCGAAGGACTCAGGGCAGTGTACAGCCACAGTAAAATAATATGAAATACAAAATTTAAAAACAATTTAAAACAGATTAAATGTTTTGGCTCCCCCAGTTAAAAACCCACAAATTTAAAACACCCCATCAAATTCTTATTAAGCCAGTCCAGCCTGTTGGAATAGCAGAGTCTTAAGGGCACGGAGAAAGGTATGCAGGTTGGGAATCATATGTATCCCTGGGGGCAGTTCATTCCAGAGGGCACAGAGAAGGCTCTCTACCTGGGGGTCGCCAGTCTACATTGTTTAAACAATGGCACCCTGAGGAGTCCCCCTCTGTGGGAGCATGTTGGTCGGTGGGAGGCCATTGGCGGCAGAAGGAGGTCCTGTAAGTATCCGGGTCCTAAGCCATGGAGCGCTTTGAAGATGGTAACCAGCACTTTGAACCGCACCTGGAAGACCACTGGGAGCCAGTGCAGCTCGTGCAGGAGAGGTGTCATGTGGGTGCATCGAGTTGCTCCCATAATCGCCTGCGCGCCCGAATTCTGGACCAGTTGGAGCCTCCGAGTGCTCTTCAAGGGGAGCCCCATGTAGAGAGTGTTACAATAGTCCAGACGGGACGTGACGAGGGCGTGAGTGACCGTGCGCAGGGCGTCCCAGTCCAGAAAGGGATACAACTGGTAGATCAGGTGAACTTATACCAGTGATGGCTAACCTTTTTGTTGACATGTGTCAAAAGTGTGTGCGTGTGTGTGTGACAGCACACATGTGTGCTGGCACCCATAATGTAATGCGCCCCCCTGTGCACATGCATGCATGACCCCCACGCTCCTCCTACCCCCCAAGCATACATGCAGGACCCCCCCTGGCCCCCATTTTTGGCCTAGCAGGACTCCCTGCAGCCTCCTGGGCCCAAAAATGGGCCATGGGGATGCCCATGCAGCATCCCGTGCTCTGTCTCTATCCCTGCGCATGCACGCAGGACCCTGACCCCTCACACATGCGCACCCCCCATGCATGTACGTGCGCATCTCCCGCATATGCCCCACCCCCTGCACATCCCCTGGCTGGTGGGAGGCATGCATGCACATGCGTGGTGGGGCTTAGCTGGGCAATGGCTCATGTGCCTGCAGAGAGGGCTCTGCATGCCAGCTTTGGCACACATTGGTTCACCATCATGGTCCTATACCATTCTAGACAAATAGCTGTCCAATCTCTTCTTGAAACCTCCAGTGATGTAGCACCCACAACTTCTGAAGGCAACTCATTCCACTGCTTAATTGTTCTCACTGTCAGGAAATTTCTCCTTAGTTCGAGATTGTTTCTCTCCTTGACTGATCTCTCCCTCCAATGCTGCAGGGACAAAGTGGTGACATTTGCCCCTATTTCCCATTTTACTTTGCAGTAGAACTTGTCTAGAGATAAATATGCACATGTAATGGAGGATAATTCTCTGCATCCTTTCTTTTCATCAGAGGAGAAACAATCCAAGTATCTCTGCTCGCACCATTTTTAATTAAAACGTTCCATTACTAACCTGTCCCACCCTGTAAGGAATATTTACTGCAGTTTTCAGAAGAAACTGAATTAATCTTTACGGGCACCGTCTGTGGGGTCATACAGTACAAGCAATGGAAGAACCGCTAACGAAGATTTATAAACAAGATGGATAGAGAGTGCAAGCATCGCTTGATGCTCCTGCAAAGTTGTGGGAAAGAGCAGAAGTCACATTTTGCAAGAAAGCATGGACGTTGCTTCATTAAACACTTACATGTGCTTCAGTGGTGGGATTCAAAAAATTTTACTACTGGTGCTGTGGGCGTGGCTTTGTGAGCGTGGCTGGGGAAGGATACTGCAAAATCCCCATTCCCTCTGCGCCCCACTAACCTGCTTTCCAGCTTTGTTCTCCTGTGCAGGGCAACAAAAGAAGACCCAAGAGGCAGCAAATAGATGGGGGCGGGGCCAGCCAGAGGTTGTATTTGCCGGTTCTCTGAACTACTCAAAATATCCGCTACCAGTTCGCCAGAACCGGTCAGAACCCGCAGAATACCACCTCTGATGTGCTTCAAAATTATGTAATGATGCCATGGAAACTAAGCCCTGTATATATGCAACATAGTTTTCTCAAAATTTAGAAAGAGTACAGAGAAGAGCAACAAAGATGATTGGGGGAATGAAGGCTAAAACATATCAAGAATGGTTGCAGGAATTCAGTATGTCTAGTCTAGTGAAAAGAAGGATTAGTGGGACATGATAGCAGTGTTTCAATCTCTCCGAGCTGCAGTGGCACCGTGGTTAGAGTGCAGCACTGCAGGCTATTTCTGCTGACTGCCAGCTGCCTGCAATTTGTCAGTTCAAATCTCACCAGGCTCAAGGTTGACTCAGCATTCCATCCTTCCAAAGTGGGTAAAATGAGGACCCCAATAGTTGGGGGTAATATGTTGACTCTGTAAACCACCTAGAGAGGCCTGTAAAGCACTTGAAACTGATGTATAAGTGCTATTGCTATTTCTATCTAAGGGCTTGCCACAAAGAAGAAGGGGTCAACCTATTTTCCAAAGCATCTGAAGGCAGGACAAGAGACAATGGATGGAAACCAATCAAGGAGAGAACCAACTTAGAACTAAGAAGAAATTTCTGACAGTTAAAACAATTAATCAGTGGAAGTTGCCTTCAGAAGTTGTGGGTTCTCCAACATTGGAGGTTTTTAAGAAGACATTAAACAACCATTTGGCTAAACTGATATAGGGTTTCCTCCCTGAGCCAGTGGTTGGACTAGAAGACCTCCAAGGTCCCATCCAATCCTATTATTCTCTTATATAACATAAGTGAATGTGCACATCTTGTGTCAAACCATGGATCATCTAAAACCCGTTTAGAAAAGTTATAGATTGCTCCAGAGGAATGGCAAAAGACTAAACTTTTTTTTTTTTTTGCCTGAAGTTTGTCCGCTTTTTCTCCTTCAATCTATTTTGGAGGAAGAAAAAATTATATCCTTACCATTTTAATGATAGGTATTTCAATCTCTCCTTTTCATTAGAGTTGATTGATTGCTAATTATATATACATTTCCTCTTGAGTAAACTAATGACTCTCTATGCCCATCACTCAAATAAAAGGAGATTGTTTTCGTCCCCGAAATTGTGATCGTTATTAAAATACAGTGTTGTTACTATATAAAGACATATTTCCATCTCTCCTGACTAGCTTCCATTGTTCTCACTGAAAACAATATATAATTCCAGCAGATTTTTTTTTAAAAAAAAACCCTACTCACATGAGTCATTTGTCTTTATGAGAACTAATGCAATAGGGAAATAGTATACTACCAATTAAATGGAAGTTTTTTCTTTCTTTTTGGTAGGTTGGTGTAGGTCACAATGTATATTGTGTCACTTGGCTGAATGCTGCAGCTAGTTTCTTTATGGGACTTGGAGGGTCTTTGAGAGACCAAAATGGTGCAGATATTAGCATGACAGTTATGTCCAGAACAAGCAACTATAATTCTTCTTTTAATGACCCCATAATTCCTTGCGGTTTGGAGTCTGGGCAACTGAATGGAGCTAGCAGAGATTTTAATGGCCAGATGCCCTTCCTGTTGCCAATGTGGAGTTCTGTTCAGCAGATATATTCTCATTGATATCTGCCTCTACCTAGGATTGAACTCACAGCCTCCTGATTATGAGGCGAGAGCGCCACCTCTAGGCCACCGCTCCTAGCGCCACCTCTAAGCCACCACTCCTAGCAAGCAACTGTAATTACAGAAAGAAAATGTCAAAATGGTTTTAGATACAGCTTCTCTCGTTCAGTCTTCTCTTTCTCCAGTCTCAGTCCTAGTCTAAACTAACAGAGGGATAGATTCAACTTCACATGAAGTATTATTTATATATATATATATATATATATATATATATATGTATGTATGTATGTATGTATGTATGTATGTATGTATGTATATATATATACACTCTATCTATCTATCTATCTATCTATCTATCTATCTATCTATCTATCTATCTATATCTTATTTATTTATTTATTTATTTATTTATTTATTTATTTATTTATTTATTTATTATTTTGTTTTCGTAGGTCTTTATGTGTATATTTCTTTATGCCAGGGATTTTCCTATGTAGATCAAGATGTTTCATGGCCTAATTTTCAGTGAAATCTCCATTCACTAGTTTTAGGCCTTTTTAAACATTCCAGCAGCTATCATGTTAACTGTTTGAATTTAAGAGGGAGACTGGTATAGATCTAGTTACATCTTGTTAGATTTCGTCAGCCAGCCACACCCACTTTTCTTAATTCTGCCCTGTAACAGTCTATATATATATAAAGATGTTGAAACTTTAGAAAGAGTACAGAGAAGAGCAACAAAATGATTAGGAGCCTGGAGGCTAAAAGGTATGAAGAACAGTTGCAGGAATTAGGTATGTGTAGTTTAATGAAAAGAAGGACCAAGGATAACATAATAGTAGTCTTCCAATATCTAAGAAGAGAGAGTCAATCTATTCTACAAAGCACCTGAAGGTAGAATAAGATGGAAACTAATCAAGAAGAGAGTCAACCTAGAACTAAGGAGAAATTTCTTGATAGCTAGGACAATTAATCAGTGGAATGAATTGCCTCCAGAAGTTGTGAAGGCTCCAATACTGGAAGTTTTTAAGAAGAGATTGGATAACCATTTGTCTGAAATGGTATAGGGTATCCTGCCTGAGGGGGGGGGGGTTGAACTAGAAGACCTCCAGAGTCTCTTACAATTCTGTTATTCTGTTAAAAGGCCCAAAGAGGTGTTGAGTCTCTATAAAAATGTGTTGTTGTTGTTAGTTGTGAAGTCTTGCCTGACCCATCATGACCCCATGGACAACATTCCTCTAGGCCTTCCTGTCCTCTACCATCCTCTGGAGTCCAGTTAAACTCACATCAACTGCTTCAGTGATGCCATCCAGCCACCTCCTTCTCTGTCATCCACTTCTTCTTTTGCCCTCAATCCTTCCCAGCATTAGGCTCTTCTCCAGGGAGTCCATCCTTCTCATTAGGTGGCCAAAGTATTTGAGTTTCATCTTCAGGATCTGGCCTTCTAAAGAGCAGTCAGGGATGATCTCCTCTAGGACTGACTGGTTGGATCGCCTTGTAGTCCAAGGGACTCGCAGGAGTCTTCTCCAGCACCATAGTTCAAAGGCCTCAATTCTTTGGCGCTCAGCTTTTTTTATGCGCCATCTTTCACAGCCATACATTACAACTGGGGAAAATGTAAATAATAAAAATAAAATAAATAAAAATGAAAAATGAAAAATGAAAATCAAAGGCAAACTTATGCTACCTCTTTTCCTCCCTTCAGCATATGTTCTTCACTTTTCCCATTTTCTTGGTCAAGGCACAAAGACTGTCTTTTCAAAGCCGTAATATATCACATTTAAGTCTTTACAATCCTAGCACACTGTAGCTAAGTTGAAGATAAATCCTTTCCAGTCTCTTAAACCTTCAGTCATGTCTTGCCACTCAAACAAAAATCATAACATTCATCCTATTCGCTCTCACTCTCTCCCAGATGTCCAGCATCCAAACAGTAAATTAAAAAGCTTTCCCATTTATATATATTTCCCCCTTCCTCAATGTAATGGTTTGATTCATAGAAGAAGAAACCTCATTCTTGGAGGACAAATCAGTCTCTATGGTATTTAAAGTACAGGGAGTTAAAAGTCTCAGGCTCTTCCCCTGGTGAACCTGAAGGTCTGATCTCATACTGATATTGATTACCAGATCAAGAGGGTGCCATCATTTCCTGGACGATCTTAATCCCATACCTTTCTCTAACATTACTCTAATATTGATGCTCACTTTTTCCCATGACAAAGATGGTTTTATGGACTGGTCCTTCAATGGTAGGACTTGTCCTTGAAAAGTAAAATGTTGAAGAGGACATGCAAGAGATGCCCCACTATGGCTCCCTTGGAAGAATCTTCTATTGACTGAGGTTCAGAAATAGAGCCATCCTAAGAAGTTTGAGAGACCATTCAAAAGCCTAACCCATTATCATTGTTCATGTGGGTCAAGGTAGAAGTTGGGGAGACCTTAAAGGGTTAAAGTGCAGAGGTGGTATTCAGCTGGTTTGGACCGATTCACCCGAACCAGTAACGGAAATCGTAAGTAGGCTCACCCACCCATTTCGGCTCTATGCCATCCCATTTATGTACATTTTTGAGGCCGGGCGCATGCACAGAAGGCATGTGCCCCGGCAAAGCGCATGCGCAGAAGGCCGGAAGCATGAATGAACTCACATTCGCAAACTGGTAGGGAAAGTAAGTGAATACCACTCCTGGTTAGGTGGATCCCCACCTGATTTGGAGTAGCTCATGTTGAAGCCAATCAAAGATTATGTTGAGTCGATGGAATGTGATCTCTATCTGAACATGGAGCAACTCTTCTTGTAGAAACCTAACAAGAAGTGGCTGCATGTTTAACTCAACCTTCTAGGACCAGTAAAACCCTTGTTGACTAAATCATTTTTTCCCATGTCCCTTCCAGACAGCTGAGCTCGAAATATAAAGCTTTTCTTGGCACCTTTACAATATCGTACGGCTTAGGATGGGAAGTTAAGCAGAAACAATGGAAAAGATATAAATAACATAAACTTATGCACTGTAATAAAGGCATTTTCCCAAGCAAGTAGACCTCAAATACCTCAAAGTTTAATGCTTTTTTTTAATGATATGCGCACAATAGTGTTTTAAATTTAATTCCTAAAATAGATGCATGTACCCTAAAGGTTAGGTATAAATGCCAGAGTCTCAAATCTCCAGGTGGTAGCACTAGTAATTAGTGGTTCATCCAAACAGAGCAAATTAAAATGTGATACTGAAGATGTAATGTCTTAATATAACCATCGAATTTCCTCTTTGGCAATGGCAATCACTAAGTGAAACTGGCAATCATAAGACACCAGGGCCTGTTTAAATCCCGTTGACGTCATGCATAACTTGGTGCAGACTCTCATCCTAAAGACACTGTGATTTTTTTTTCTTGCAGTATCTTTCTGTATTTCAGTAACGTGAATTCTGATGTTACTGAGCATTTTGACTAAGTGATGCAGACAGTTCTGGGTAAAACTTCTTTCATTTACCAGTCTCCACTATTCCATAAATTGTACTATCTCAGTGTAGCTTTCCAGGTTCAAGTCAATGAATTTTATATCATTTTTAAAACCTTGTATCAGGGGTGAAATCCAGCAGGTTCTGACAGGTTCTGGAGAACCAGTAGCAGAAATTTTGAGTAGTTCAGAGAACCGGTGGTGGAAAGTTTGAGTAGTTCGGAGAACCGGCAAATAACACCTCTGGCTGGTCCCAGAATAGGGTGGGAATGAAGATTTTGCAGTATCCTTCCCCTGCCTGCCCATCAAACTATGCCCACCAAGCCACACTATGCCCACAAAGCCACGCCCACAGAACCGGTAGTAAAAAAAATTGAATTTCACCACTGCCCTATATGGCATAGAATGCCTGATTTACCAAAGAAAAGAAAGATACAAATATTGATGCCTCCAAATCTGAAAATAATTCCCTCATCTATCCCAAGTTTTATTTTCCATTAACAAGGGTTCAAAGCCCTGTTCTTTTTAAGGCTAGGCTCCGTTGTATCCCATGTTAATAAAGCTGATTATTAGTGACATTACATTGTGTAATGATTTTGATTCAACGGCTTGTTGATACATTTGAACTTTTTTTAATGCTACTGTTGTTAGATGCAGAGGTGGAATTCAGCAGGTTCGGACCAGTTTGGGTGAACCAGTAGCGCCGACGATCAGTTGGCCCCACCCACCCATCCCCACTTTATCCTGTCCTTTATTTCCTGCTTTGTAGCTCATCTCAATCTCGTGGCACATCTGATTCCCCAAACCTCGCTGTTCTACTTATCATTGCCGACTTGGAAGGTAAACAGGTGAGCTTCTAAATGCTCCGTTTCCAGTGCTGTGCACAAGCATCTTAGGCACACGCATGCACAGAGCACATGTGTGCACGCAAAGCACATCCTCACCGAATCGTTGTTAAACCAGCAGCATTCCACGACTGGTTAGATGCCAAGACAGTTCACCAAGTCCTAATAGTCATTTAATAAATGATGCATCTAGAATGGAAAAGTTATCCCAAGGAAGGAGAAAGGTGGATCTGCAATGTAGTAAGTTCCCAACAGCATTGTGTCATCAAGGTTTGCAACAGTTTGTACCTGAATTTGATCCTGGGAACAGAGAGAATCTACATCTTGATAGTGTGATAACTCTTCTATAACACAATGGCTCTGGTTTTCTAACACTGTGTCTGGTTCCATAGATCCCTATCGGGACACTGCTATTCTGGTGAGGAGGGGGCCTGGGTGCATTCTTTAGTTTATCCAGGTGCCTATTTATCCTGTACTTTGATTTATCTTCTTGGGAATGTAAGGGGAGAGGTCCATCTGTTTTGTTTCAGATCTGGAGCCTCCAGCAAGTGACGCCTGAGAATAACTTCTTATCACCTTCTCAGCCTGCGATTCTCAAAACAATTTTGCACCTGTGGATTGGCCTATTCGACACTGGACTGAGGGGTGGGGTTTGTAACTGCTTTAACTTAATGGGATTGCGTGGGAATCCTCAGATCCTGCTTTTTTTGTCTTGCTATCACCTTCCTTTCAATAAAAGTTTCCTTTTGAAATGCTAAGGGCTTCAAGAGTTCTACTTTCTTGAGCAGAGGGGAGGGGCAAGTCCTTATACACTGTTCTCTACTTCCTCTTGCTGAATGAGAAATAACATCATAACTATGTCAGGGGTGAAATCCAGCAGGTTCTGACAGGTTCTGGAGAACCAGTAGCAGAAATTTTGAGCAGTTTGGAGAACTGGTAGCGGAAATTTTGAGTAGTTCAGAAAACCGGCAAATACCACCTCTGTGGAGTGTGGTGGAAATGGAGATTTTGCAGTATCCTTCCCCTGGAATGGGGTGGGAATGGAGATTTTGCAGTATCCTTCCTGGAGTGGGGTGGGAATGGAGATTTTGCAGTATCTTTCCCCTGCCAAGCCCACCAAGCCATGCCCACTGAGCCACACCCACAGAACTGGTAGTAAAAAAATTAGATTTCACCACTGAACTACGTAGTATGATGGACAGCAGGGCCAGCACAATGTGTAACATATTCACACTGGTGCAATAGAACTGGGTGTTTTGTTAACGTGATTTATTGGGTTAGGGATTTTCGGTCTTCATTGTAAATTGGATTGTGCATTGAGGAAGCTCAACCAATCTCATTGTACATATGTTGTGCACTAACAATAAAGATTTGAATTGAATTGAATTGCCTTATTCTGGCGTTGGTGCTCCTTTCAGCCACGTTATGATTGGATGTTGATTTCCGCTGGTGAGATTCTGTTTATTTTTATGAGAAGCGCTGAAAGTTCCCAATATATTTGCAAAGGTCACTGATTCATATACCGCAGCCTGTAAAACTGTTACGCAACAAGAGGAAGAAATTGGTGCAGCTGATTTGGTTGCAAATGTCAACTTTGGGGAATGAAAAAAGGATCACTGTAATTGAGCATCCTTGCATAGTATTATAAGGAAGCAATTAGATTTCTTTTTTTTTAACCTAGAAAAAGCATAAACTGGATCTGTGGTATGCTACTGTAGCCAATAACGCATATGTACCACAACACTAACTTTCCAAATCTTCCACTGATATTTTTACACATGCATGCAGACAATAGCTTCTGAAACTCTTGCTGTTCTCAATATATGGATATTTGGGATCAGATTGTTCCACAGCTAGGAAGAAGAGATTACAGATTAACAGAGTTGTAAATCATCTAGTTCAACCTCCCACCTAAGCAGGGGACCCTACACCATTTCTGACAAATGGCAGTCCAATCTCTTCTTGAAAGTCTCAAGTGATGAAGCTCCCACAACTTCCAAAGGCAACTTCTGTTCCATGGGTTGATTGTTCTCAGTGTCAGAAAGTTCCTCCTTATTTTCATGTTGAATCTCTCCTTGGTCAGTTTCCATCCATTATTCCTTGTCTGGCCTTCAGGTGCCTTGGAAAACAGTTTGACCCCCTCCTCTCTGTGGCAGTCCCTCAAGTATTGGAAGATGGCTATCATGTCTCACCTGGTCCTTCTCTTCACTAGACTAGTGAAGAACTGTAGGGTGATTTAATTGTTTTATTGGTAGTTCTTGACGTATGACCACAATGCATAATGCATTGTAAACCGCCCTGAGAAGGGCGGCATATAAATCAAATTTAAAAAAAAGAAAAAATGAGCCAAAATGTCTGTTGCTAAGTGAGACATTTGTTAAGTGAATTTTGCCTCATTTAACAACCTGTCTTGTCACAGTTGTTAAATGAATCACTGCAGTTGTTAAGTTAGTCACATGGTTATTAAGAGACTCTGGCTTCCCCTTTGAGTTTGCTCATTAGAAGGTCACAGAGGGAAATCATCTGACCCCAGGACATTGCAATGGTCATAAATGTGAGTCAGTTACCAAGCAGCTGAAGTTTGATCATGTGACCATGGAGATGCGGCAATGGTCGTAAGTGTGAAAAATGGTCATAAGTCACTTTTTCAATGCTATTGTAATTTTGAATGGTCACTAAACAAACTCTTGTGAGTATAGTAAGTAGGCTTAAGATAAAGAAGAATCTTGACAGACTTGAACATTGGGTGCTATCTAACAAAAGGAAATTCAATAGTAGGTTACAAGGTAGGCTTGTACAATGGTAGGCTACAAAAAGTAAGATTCTACATTAAGGCAAGGAAAAAAAATGCACAGGTACAGTTTATGTGGTGCCTTGCTCAATAGTAGTAATTGTGAGAGGGATTTTGGAGTCCTAGTGGACAACCCTTTAAATATGAGCCAGCTGTGTGCCGCAGCTGCCAAAAAAGCCAACACAGTTCTAGGCTGCATAAACAGAGGGATAGAATCAAGATCACATGAAGTGTTAAGACCACTTTATAATGCCTTGGTAAGGCCACACTTGGAATACTGCATCCAGTTTTGGTTGTCATAATGTAAAAAAAAATATGTGGAGACTCTAGAAAGAGTGCAGAGAAGAGCAACAAAGATGATTAGGGGACTGGAGGCTAAAACATATGAAAAACCATTGCAGGAACTGGGTATGTCTAATTTGATGAAAAGAAGGACTAGGGGAGACATGAGAGCAGTGTTTCAATATCTCAGGGGCTGCCACAAAGAAGAGGGAGTCAAGCTATTCTCCAAAGCACTTGAAGGCAGCAGGTGGGAACTAATCAAGGAGAGAAGCAACTTAGAACTAAGGAGAAATTTCCTGACAGAACAATTAATCGGTGGAACAATTTGCCTCTAGAAGTTGTGAATGCTCCAACACTGGACGTTTTTAAGAAAATGTTGTTAGATAACCATTTGTCTGAAGTGGTGTATGGTTTCCTACCTATGCAGGGGGTTGGACTAGAAGACCTCCAAGGTCCCTTCCAACTCTATTATTCTATTCTATTCATGATATTACCTATACTTATTTCTAAATTCTGTGCTCCCTGTAGAACATATCCTTCTTCCTAAATTATGCCAGAATTTAACTTGCAAACTCACCCTGTGAGAAAGATGATAAAAAGCTATTTCAAGGAAGGACCAGCTCAAAAATTAAGAACTTCTATTTATTTGGATATCTTCTTGCTTTCAAGATGTGTTCTTTCTCCCCAGTCAAGTTGGATTTGCAGACTTGAATGTCTCTTGAAGATGCTGTATAGCACTAAGTAAAATTTGTTTACATCCAAATTAGAGAGTTCAAATGAAACTAAAATAACTTATTTTAAGGAAACCTATTAGGGTAATATCAGTGTTTTTCAGTAGAAGAATGGGACTAACTAATCCAATGTTTATGATGTGCCCATTTGAGGGGTTTGTCTGAGCTATAAGCCCAATGAATGGTATCTTTGAGGTCACTACGGATAAAGATAAATCTTTTCTTTTTAAATTTTATTTTATTGAAAAGACAGTGCCATGTCAGGATAACAATGCAAATAAAGTAGAGAGAGATCAATGATAAATAACATACATACTAATAACTATAACTGTACTATGTTAACAGTAATTGCAAAAATACAACCAAAAGAAAAAAAAACTTCAACTGTTTCTACTTACATTAGCTTATTTACAAATTTCTCCATATTATATCCATAGTTTTATATATCTTTGTTGTACTGACATTCATAAACTTCCCTCTCATTTCTGCCTCTTGTCTCTATCATTCATAAAATTTATTCAATGTCCTGTAATATTTTGAGTCTTCTTTCTCTTTCATTTTTAAAGTTAGTCTGTCCATTTCTGCACAATCCCAAATTTTCCTAATTATGTCATCATCCGGTGGAAAGAGAAATCTTTCTGTTTGGGCTGATGTGGTTCACTGAGCAATCCCTTTGCAAATTGATTGTGAAAATGGTGTCCATTTGACTCCACGATAATGGGTTAAATGGACTACTTCTCTGTGCAAGCCCTTTCAACCAAATAACACTTTCGCACCCGCTGTTTGACTGTCCCCTTGCTGGGGACTTCACCATGTGGGATCATCACATATTAATGTTACTGATTTATTGCTGTTGTAGTTAATTGCTCAAAAAGCAGCACATATGAATCGATGGAGCCGCGTGGCGGCTTAGCCAGCCATGTGAGCCCAGGGATGAGGGGTTGGGGGTTGGGAAGCAAACTAGGCTGCAGCCAGTGTGGCCTGGAATCGAGCCTCACAGTGGCTTAGCCAGACACGTGAGCCCGGGGATGGTGGGGGGAGATAGTGCAACTCGCAGGCTTACCTGCGAGGTAGGAGGAGGCAGATCAGGGCCGCTCAGTTGGGGCGCAGGCACCGTGTGGGAAGGCAGCTGTGTTTAGGCAGACAAGTCACAGAGCAGAGACTGTGTGCATGCACAAGTGAGTGCCACACAGTGTGCTATGCCATCGGGGAGGTGAGGAGTGACTGGGCTGGGCTGGGCTGGGCAGGGCAGGGCAGGAAGGACAGGCAGGTGGGTGGAGTGAGTGAGATGACCACATGGGCAGAAGCAACCAGCGACCAGGAGGGTGGGGTCAGGGCCAGAGGTGGTATTTGCCAGTTCAGTGAACCGGTTAAAATTACTGCTACCAGTTAGCCCGAACTGGCTGAATACCACCTCTGATACTAAGAGACAGAAATTTTATCCTCTCAGGTTGAACTGAGAGAGGGACATACAAGTCATACAATGAGTTTTATGCTTAAACAAGGGACGTAGTCTCTCCAGTCTAAGTCCAGGTTCCTTGACCACTAGACTACCAATGTATGCAATCCATGCTATATTAATGACATGCTTTTTCCTCCTGTAATAGGTCTGGTACGCTAGACAACATATTTATTGAAGCATGCTCTTCAGATGTAGCACTTGGGAAGTCTTAGATGTGACTGTGCCTCAATCCTGCTTTTTCCAAGCAGATCTAAAATCTAAAAAACAAAACCAAAAAAAACAACAACATGCAATTAATTAAGCATGGATACTCCAATAGGCCTAAGAGTTGGGTGGCCATCAAAATCAATGTATACATTTATAAACCAACGAATGAAACAAAGCAACTCAAAGAATACATTCTTAAAATAAATATTTCAGGTCTTCGAATAATGTGCCCTGGGAATATCTGAACTGATTTTAAAGCAGAGTTGAATGAGCTTTTTTTTAAAAAAAAGAAAAGAAAAGAAAAAGAAAACAAAAACAGGGAAAAATATTTATCTGATCTTTCGTGCCTCTGTTGTTTTCAGCCATAATTCTGCAGCCTAATCAAATCCACCAGGCATTTTCCTGTTGACTTGAAATAAGAATTCTTTTATAGCCAGAGAAATTCATTGATTCCATTTAATTATTTACTCTGCACATTCTTTTTTCTTTTTCTTTTTTTTGCAGGGAATGCTGGGAGAGGTGGCTTGACAATGCAATTCAGCACAGCATGGAAGGAAACACCGCTGGGTACAAAGCAGCCCTGCTTGGTGCAAATAACCTCAATGAGATTTCAACCAAGCAACGCTAACAGTTCAAAATCCTTAGAATCCAACCCATGCTTTTCGAACTCAGCAGTTCAGAAAATGCTGTGAAGTATGATTTATTCATACACACACACACAGAGAGAGAGAGAGAGAGAGAGAGGCACATGTATGCATGGACCCCAAATACTGTGCCATATGGAGGAGAGCAAAGACATCAACTCATTCTCTTGGTTGACATCTCAATCGGAAAGCATAATTAGGCATTTTATAAAGTGGAGAAGGTACCAGGAGCCAAATCGAGATGAAAAGCAACGTCCAGTGTGAAAACAATAACACAAAAAACCAAAAACCAAGGACATTTCTTTTTCAAGTGAGGAAGGCAACACAAAAATGAAGAGAAACGTGTGATGGTGGTGAGGATATACACGTGTTTGGGTATTAAAAGTTTCCAAACAAAATGAAAACTCTTAATAAAAGCACAATTGTATCCTATCTATCTATCTATCTATCTATCTATCTATCTATCTATCTATCTATCCATCCATCCATCATCTATCCTTCCTTCCTTCCTTCCTTCCTTCCTTCCTTCCTTCCTTCCTTCCTTCCTTCCTTCCTTCCTTCCTTCCTTCCTTCCTTCCTATATCTATCTATCTATGTATCTATGTATCTATCTTTCTTTCTTTCTTTCTTTCTTTCTTTCTTTCTTTCTTTCTTTCTTTCTTTCTTTTTTTCTATCTATCCATCCATCATCTATCCTTCCTTCCTTCCTTCCTTCCTTCCTTCCTTCCTTCCTTCCTTCCTTCCTTCCTTCCTTCCTTCCTATCTACCTATCTACATACCTATCTATCCTCCCTCCCTCCCTCCTGTCTGTCATCCATCCATCCATCCATCCATCCATCCATCCATCCATCCATCCATCCATCCATCCATCCATCCATCCATCTATCTATCTATCTATCTATCTATCTATCTATCTATCTATCATCTCTCTCTCTCTTTCTATCTATCTTTCTGTCTGTCTAATCTACTTGTCATCCAACTCATGGTTCAACATCTCCATGCATATGAAGATATTTGGACAAAACCTTTGTCCCATTTCAGATTATGTCCTCTTTCTTCTAAAAGCCCATATGGCACAGATATTACTGTTGAGCAAGAGAGAGATCTGTTGAGCAAAACGTCAGATGGGTGGCTGCTATCATGTAATCACTTAATCGGCCCTCTTGACATTTCTTGACACACAGACACACAAACACACAGAGCTATGAACTGCCTTTTGCTCATACGGTTTTTGAAGTACTATTGAGGCAGAAACTGTCTAGCTTGGAGAATGAAACAGAAGAGGAAAAATGATTTACCATTGAAGAAAATCTCTCTGGTAACTACACATTCCTATTAAAATAAAGAAAAAGTAATTTAAAGAAATTGAGCATAATATCCTCAGGCTATCCTTGTTCATTAAATAGAATAACTGGTGGGTTATGTTGATAGTTACAATTTACCAATGAAGGACCTGCCATTATTTTATTTTATTTTTTGTTTTTTAATCAAAGCAATGTAAATATTCTTTTCCAAGAAGAAACATTATTTCCCCATATTCTCAAGGAATGAGAACAATATAACGAGTAAATCATGACCTGAATGTAATTAACCCACATGATTTAATTCGGTTCATTTTAATGAAATATATAGAATCCAACTTCTTATAAAAATGCTTAAATAACTAAGGAAAATTTTATATCCCAAACTCAAGGAATTTTAAACATGTGTAACTCAGACATTGCAAATCAATATTATGAATTCAACTCATTTCACACAAACTGATAGTTTTTCCTATAAATCTCCTCAGGGAAAATCAAATATTTTTTATTCTTAAATAAGACCTTTTAAAATTTAATTTTATTGTGCATCTGACAGAGATGTTTTTTTCCAGAACTATAGTAGCAATAGCAATAGCATTTAGATTTATATACCGCTTCACAGTGCTTTACAGTCCTCTCTAAGCGGTTTACAGAGTCAGCACATTGCCCCAACAATCTGGGTCCTCATTTTACTCACCTCAAAAAGATGGAAGGCTAAGTCAGCCTTGAGCCTGGTGAGATTCGAACTGCCAAATTGCAGGCAGCTGGCAGGCAGCCGAAGTAGCCCACAGTGCTGCATTCTAACCATTGTGCCACCACTCCCTACTATAGAGAGAATGGAATGGAATGGAATGGAATGGAATGGAATGGAATGGAATGGAATGGAATGGAATGGAATGGGACGGGACGGGACGGGACGGGAGAAGAGAGGATCCCTTTCATTGGGGAAAAATACTGCCTATTCATTCTTAAAGGCAGTGCAAAATAAAAATGCTACCTTTGCTACAATTATAACTGGAAACAATTTCTCCAAAATGGCTGATACCATGAAAGAAAATGATTCTGGGTTATTTTCGGTCCGGTGAAGGTTCTTTGGATGGAAATGCCGTCACATTTTTTCCAATCTAATTTAGAAACCCATCAAACTTTCTCCCCCCCCCCTTCAACCAGATTTGTTCAACCTTACAGCCACCCAAATTCCTCAATAATAGATAGTGAGGGCTCCTTCAAAACTGGTTTCCCTGCATGACTGATTTTTTTTAAAAAAATGGAAAGAACTTGTAATGATTTGCAAGATAAAGTCCATTCTTGGTGATTTGACAGAGGTATTATTGCCTCCGTCCATTTTAAAAGATTTGGCAAAGATGTCTCACCTTATCTATCTTTTCTATGCCTTTATGCCTTTATGTCTGTCTATATCTATCATCTATCTATCTATCTATCTATCTATCTATCTATCTATCTATCTATGTATCATCTATTTGTCTATCTATCTATGTATCATCTATATCATCTATCATCTATCATCTGTCTGTCTGTCTGTCTGTCTGTCTATCTATCTATCTATCTATCTATCTATCTATCTATCTATCTATCTATCTATCTATCATCTATCTTGCACAAAATTAACGGGACCATTACATTTATTTGATTCTTTATTATTAATTTAAAACTTTAAGATAGATAATGGCTCATTATGTAGTGTGTTGTGAAGCAGATAATAATGTGCAATTTTTAAAAATTATTATCATTTTAAGACATCAGAGATAATGATGGAGTGAGATTACATTTTTTTTAAAAAGGAAAAGTAATCATGAATAAATATTTTTTGTCTGTATTCTACATTCTTGGTGCATCAGCAGTTGTCAAAATGCTAAGGATTCATTAGTTGTTTGGTTTTGGAGAAGCACTTCAGCTAACACGAATCCAACGCAATATGAATAAAATTAATTAAAATTTTAATTAATTATCACATCATTATCATATAAGCAAGATATAGAAGAGCGAATCTCATACAATTATAGGTAAACTGAGTGATGATAATACTTTTCAAATACCAATAGCACGGCAAATATATATTTACTGCAAAACATGGAAGGGCACAATTCATTTGCCATTAGAAGTTTTGCAACTGTGGTGGATGTTGACTTGTTGCCTTCAGGAGCTGGTAGTACATTTAACAGGAAAATATTGTATTGATCACAGCAGTGAGGATTTTTTAGATATTCTGTTCTTAAAAAGTTAGGACTTTGCAGATCAAAGCCATTATTTATTTATTTATTTATTTATTTATTTATTTATTTATTTATTTATTTATGTATATCAAATTTATATGCCGCCCTTCTCCTGTAGGACTTGGGGCGGCTCACAGAATAAAAACAGCATAACAATAAAATAATGCTAAAAACAAGCCAAATTAAAATCCTCAACAATTAAAACCTTCGTGGCAGATCAGGGAATTTGTTGAAAAAGCCATGTCTTCAGGTCAGTGAGAAAAGTACAGAGGTCGGGGGTCGTCCAGAGCCCAGTGGGTAACCCATTCCAGAGGGTTGGCGCGCCCACAGAGAATGCCCTCATCCTGGGGGCCACCAGCTGACATTGTCTGGCCGACGGCACCTGGAGGAGGGGAGTCCTATGTGAGCACACTAGGTGGTGGAAGGCCGATAGGAGGTGGTCCTGCAAGTGTCCCGGGCCCATGCTGTGAAAGGCTTTATAGGTAAGTACCAGCACCTTGAAGCGGATCCGAAGGGCTACCGGCATATACCGGCAGACGGCCCAGGTTCAAATCCCAGTAAGGGTATGACTGTCTGACGAGAGCAAATAAGCTCGAAATAGATCTATAACAGCCTCCCTTTATTTATAGAATTATCAGTAAAATATTTAAAAAAATAAAAAAAAACATAGAAAAATAGCTTGTCGGCTATATGATACTGTCTGGACGGCCCATGAGATTGGGCTGAAAGGCAAAAATTGGAGATTTGTGATATCTCCTCCATTCGTGGTAATCCAGGATGACTCAATACAACATACATACATACATACATACATACATACATACATACATACATATATATATATATATATATATATATATATATATACACACACACACACACACACACACACATACACACACACACACATACACACACACATCTATATGTATATGTATATGTGTATATGTATATGTATGTATGTATGTATGTATATATATATATATATATATATATATATATATATATATATATATATAAGGAATATATAAATATTCCTAGCTGAAAAGCGGAAAAAGTTTTATACCTCTGTTAAAAGGACCAATTATGGATTTACATGCATGAAATACACTGGGGAGGCCTTAGGACAAACATTATCCCTCAACTATCTCCACATCGCAGAACTCCTGAAGCAGCAACATCCTTCCCTCACATCCATAAGACGTAGCCTTGAACTCCTAGAGAAAAGATGAGATAAATGTTGCTGGTTTTGCTATTCGTATTATAACTTTGGGGCACAAATGTGTGAAAACAGACCTCTTCAGCCCAGTGAATGGACCGACTTTCAGGATTTCTCTGTGCAATGAAAAAGTACACAGTCAAACCAAATAAAGATCATTTTCTGGTTTCAGACCTTGCGAAGACTCAATATATCAGTCCCCCTCGACTTTTGATTTTCCAGAAAAAAAGGCAGCTCAACAGCTAAAACAATAAACTAGATTTACTGACTACCTTGAACATCAGTAAATCCTTGGTGGGCCATCACGTTGGTACACAACATTGTGCAACTTCCTACTGCAGCTGCCTTTGCCAATACTAAGCTCATTTGAAATGCTTTCCCCTTCCTGACTCAGAAGGAAAAGAAAAAATGGACATTGACTGAAAACTGACAGATCTATGGCACAAGGCGCACCTTTCAAAAGTCTCAGAAAGAAACAGAAAGAGAAGTGTTGCAGTGGTCAGCAATGACAAGTAGGAAGCGAACGAAAGGCAGACCAATTGCTTACTTATTTTTATTCCTTTGGGATGAACTAGTATAACTCATCAACAGAGTAACAAGAGTTGGAAGGAACCATGGAGGTCTTGCTTAGGCAGGAAACCTAATACCATTTCAGACAAATGGTTGTCCAATCTCTTCTTAAAAACTTCCAGTGTTGGAGCATTTACAACTGTTGGAGAATTTACAACTCCAGAAGATAGGTTTAGATACAGAAGGATCTCGGCAGATTTGAACATTGAGCCCTACCTAACAAAATGAAATTCAATGGGGGGAAAAGTAAGGTTCTACATTTAGGCAAGAAAAACAAAATGCACAGGTATAGTATATATGCTACCTTGCTCAACAGAAGTAACTGTGAGAGGGATCCTGGAGTCCTAGTTGACAAGCATTTAAATATGAGCCAGCCGTGTGCAGCAGCTGCCAAAAAAGCCAACACAGTTCTAGGCTGCATACATAGAGGGATAGAATCAAGACCACGTGAAGTGTTAATATCACTTTATAATGCCTTGATAAGGCCACATTTGGAATACTGCATCCAGTTTTGGTCGCCATGATGTAAAAAAGATGTTGAGACTCTAGAAAGAATGCAGAGGAAAGCAATGAAGATGATTAGGGGACTGGAGGCTAAACATATGAACAACGGTTGCAGGAACTGAATATGTCTAGTTTAATGAAATGAATGACTAGGGGAGACATGGTAGCAGCCTTCCAATATCTCAGGGGCTGCCACAAAGAAGAGATAGTCAAGCTATTCTCCAAAGCATCTGAGGGTAGGACAAGATGGAAGGTTGACTCAGCCTTCCATCCTTTCTAAGGTAGGTAAATTGAGGACCCAGTTTGTGAGGGCAATAAGCTGACTTTGTATAAAATATACAAAAGTATGAAGGCTATTGCTTAATGCATTGTAAGCCACCCTGAGTCTTCGGAGAAGGGCAGCATATAAATCTAATTTAAAAAAAGAAGAAGAAGAAGCAATGGGTGGAAACTAATCAAGGAGAGAAGCAACTTAGAAATAAGGAGACATTTCCTGACAGAACAATTAATCAGTGGAACAACTTGCCTCCAGAAGTTGTGAATGCTCCAACACTGGAAGTTTTTAAGAAGATGTTGGATAACCATTTGTCTGAAGTGGTGTAGGGTTTCTTGCCTAAGCAGGGGGTTGGCCTAGAAGACCTCCAAGGTCCCTTCCAACTCTGTTATTCTATTCTACTCTATTCTGATGGCAAGACAGTCCCCTAATCAACTTTGTCATTCTTCTCTGAACTCTTTATAGAGTCTCAACATATATATATATATATATATATATATATATATATATATATATATATATATATATATATATATATATATATACATACATACATACATTGTGGCGACTAAAACTGGATGCAGTATTCCAAGTGTGGCCTTACCAAGGCATTATAAAGTGGTATTAACACTTCACGTGATCTTGATTCTATCCCTCTGTTTATGCAGCCTAGAACTGTGTTGACTTTTCTGGCAGCTGCTGCACACTGCTGGCTCATATCTAAATGGTTGTCCACTAGGACTCCAAGATTTATTATTTTATTTATTTATTAATTAAATTTATATACCGCCCTACTCCCGGACGGGACTCAGGGCTGTGAACAGCCAGAATAAGATATAATAAATACAAAGGTTAAAAAATCAAATCAAAGGTTAAAAACAAATTAAATAATTTGGCTCAACAGTTTAAAAGTCCAATTATGATTATAAAATTTAAAAACCCAAAAAAGGAGGTTAAGCCAGCCCAGCTTGTTCAAATAAAAATGTTTTCAAGGCGTGGCGAAAAGTACCCAGGTCATGTAGGTTCCTTATCTCGGGGGGGAGCTCATTCCAGATGGTAGGTGCCCCCACAGAGAAGGCTCTCCCCCTGGGGGCCACCAGTCGACACTGTTTGACCGACGGCACCCTGAGGAGACCCTCTCTATGGAAGCGGACTGGTCGGTGAGAGGCTGTTTGTGGCAGAAGGCGGTCCCGAAGATACCCTGGTCCTAAGCCATGGAGCGCTTTGAAGATGGTAACCAAAACCTTGAACCGCACCCGGAAGACCACTGGAAGCCAGTGCAGCTTGCACAGGATCCCTCTCACAGTTACTACTATTGAGCAAGGTACCTCATATACTGTAACTGTGCATTTTGTTTTTCTTGCCTAAATGTAGAACCTTACTTTTTCCCCAATTGAATTTCCTTTTGTTAGATAGCACCCAATGTTCAAGTCTGTTGAGACCCTTCTGTATCTTAAGCCTATCCTGTTCATTTGGGAACCATCTGCTCTGGTTATCAAAGAAGAATCTCAGAGAGCAGACCAAGAAATTGTTTTTTTTTTTAAAGTAACTTTACAAGGGAATAGTTGAAAGTCAATATATTTAGCTCCCCTAGCAGGAAAATTTATGTTAGAAACCCCTCCTGACCTGAAATAAAATAAGAAAAAATAAAAACAAAAACAATATTTTGGAATTTGCTGGCTTTTCCCAATACTTCTGATCTGTTTTTGTTGTTGTTTTTTTGTAAGACCATACAGCTTACCTACTAAGAGAGCTGTAATTCTCCTCAGCAAATGGATGCATTTCAAACCCTATTTGACCTCCATCTCTCTACACCTCAAACTGGTTATATAAAAATGTGTCACTGCTAGAAGGATGTGCCTTTGGCACACCCAAGAGAGGCATTAGAAAAGTCAGTCAAGTCATTAAGCAAGGAAAGGGGTTACTTTTCTAGGACTGTGGCATACAACCTCAGATGCAGAAGAAATAATATTCATGGTTTTGGAGCCAATTAGCAGTCAATTACTCCACCGAAGGCTTCAGACATGACTCATTAATATGACAGGGCTACAATGACATGCTTCAGCATAGAGTATCTGCCATAAGAACTGTCAGCATTTGACTGGTCGTTTCCAAGCATGACATCTGCCTAGAAACCAGAGGAAATGTAATACTAAAATGATAATTGATTAAAACAAACAGTGCAGACACACGATGCAAAAGCTTGAGTTCCTGATCGCTCCATGGAGGAGAACCAGAACAGATGTAAATGGATACAGTTGGTCTTCAAGTTCTGAACATAATGGATCCTGCTTATCACGGTCATAATTCAGGGCAGTCCTACATTATCACATTTATATGGTGTCCCAAATGAACTGAAATGAGTCTGGTTGGCTTATACAAAATCCAGCAGAGTCAGGGAGGAGGGGGGGGAGGGAGGGAGGGAGGGATGAAATTAGAAGGAAGGAAGGAAGGAACGAAAGAAAGAAAGAAAGAAAGAGAAGGAAGGAAGGAAGGAAGAAAGGGGGAGGGAAAGGGGGAGGAAAGAAAGAAAAAAGAAAGAAAGAAATATAGAAAGAAAGAGGAAACAACGAAAGAAAGAAAAAGGAAAAAAGGAAGGAAGGAAGGAAAGAAAAATAGAAAGATAGATGAAAGAAAGAAAGAAAGGAAAGAAGGAAAGAAAGAAAAAGGAAAAAAGGAAGGAAGGAAGGAAGGAAGGAAGGAAGGAAGGAAGGAAGGAAGGAAGGAAGGAAGGAAGGAAGGAAGGAAGGAAAGAAAGAAAGAAAGAAAGAAAGAAAGAAAGAAAGAAAGAAAGAAAGAAAGAAAGAAAGAAGCAAGGAAGGGAAGGGAAAGGGGGAGGGAAGAAAGAAAGAAAGGAGGAAGGAAGGAAGGAAGGAAGGAAGGAAGGAAGGAAGGAAGGAAGGAAGGAAAGAAAGAAAGAACTACAATAGATAAATAGTAAACAATCATAATAAAACAATGGTCCAACTTAAAGTAAAACCATTATAAGGTGATTCTTGCAATGTAAAAGCAAAATGGAGAAAAACATAGTATTATCTCTCCTTCTCTCTACCATCTAATTGTTTCTCTATCTCTTCCATCAATTTTATGAATAAGAACCTCAAACATTGTCTGAATATATCCCCAGAGAGAAAAGAAATGCTGGATGTTGCTGCTGCAAATCAGACTGGTCACAGCTGGTGGCACTTTATCTTACCGGGCACAGAAAGCTTAGCAGGGTGAGCCCTGGTTAGTGTTTTAGATGGAGGAACATCTGAGGCACCCAGGGCTGCAGAATGGACTATGGCATTAGGGTTGGAAGAAGCAAATCAAAACCCCTTCTGTAGGATGGCAAGAGAACTGCCAAGCTCAACTTAATGGAGATTATTTTTTATTATTATTATGTCTTTCTCATATTAGTCCAAATAAACTACTCTGAAGCTTTAATGGCCATTCCACCCAAATGGAAAGCAGAAATTGAGTGACTGAACCCTGGATTACAAAAAATATAGAATCCTTTCATTGGCAGTGAAATTGACCAAATGGATAGAATAGAATGTTTATGGATAATGGGAAGCTTTTTCAAGTTTCTGGAACTGAGATGGAGCCAAAATGGCTTTATGGATACATTCTTCCATTAATGTTATTTTCCCTCCCCACTCCAGCTCTAATGAACAATATTAACATATCCCTAATATTTCATTAAGGGGCACGGTGGCTTAGTGGCTAAGACGCTGAACTTGTCAATCAGAAGGTCAGTAGTTCAGCGGTTGTAGTGCCGCATGATGGAGTGAGCTCCCGTGACTTGTCCCAGTTTCTGCCAACCTGGCAATTCGAAAGCACATTAAAAATGCAACTAGAAAAAATAGGGACCATCTTTGGCGGGAAGATAACAGCTTTCTGTCGCCTTTGGCATTTAATCATGTTGGCTACATGACCACAGAGACGTCTTTGGACAGCGCTGGCTCTTCGGCTTTGAAACGGAGATGAGCACCGCCCCCTAGAGTCGGGAATGACTAGCACGTATGTGCAGGGGAACCTTTACCTAATATTTCATTATTACATATTTTCCATTTCCATTGGGGTTTATGATTACCATGAAAAATGAAACGGAAGTATGTTCTGAAACAATAGTACAACTCCCTCGTTTTAAAAAAGCAGTTCCTATTGGTGGAGATGCTCAGCTAGAGGTGGGACTTCCTCCAAAATTTCAAGGAAGTGAACATAAAGAGAAAACCAACTTCTGGGTGGAATACTTAGGTATGGAATCACCTTCAAAGCACTCAATGAAATTCCAGTTAGAAGCTATTTATATGTTAAGGTCAGATTTCACTTAAACCATGGGCTTATTTTGAAGAATTATAGTTCTGAGTCCACGCCACTTTCTTATTAAACCTGTACTAAATTGTATTTTAATTCTATAAGTAGCACCTGTAAAGGGTTGGTGATACACTGCTAGTTCTGTTCATAAATTTTGAAAGTTCAGTATACTAGCTAATATAATTCTTCATCAACTATCACCTTCTCCGGAGGTACTTTTTAGAATGATATAACAATAAATCACAATCAAGATGATGAAGGAGCATTATCATTCTCTAATGCCCATTCACTCAACCTTAAAGAACCAGGTACCATTCTGTCACTGTACATTGTGTGAATATTGTGTAACAAAATGAGATTTTGTTCTTAGCGTAAATCATGGCCACCATTTGTTGAAGGGTTCACTAACCTTTTGGCAGATTCAGTTGATAATTGAAATTTAGGATACTATGTTATTCTGACTTCTGCCTTGTGAATGAAATTAAAAAGACTTTTCACTCTGTTTTCTGCTTTACTTTCTTACGATCTACAACAAGCGTCCATAATTGGGGAGTGGGTTGAAAAACTCATTTCACAAATGTGCTTGGAATGGTGTTCCAATCAAACAAAGCCAGGGAGGAAAAAAATTCACATGAAACTTAAATAAGGATAAGGATAAGGATAAGGATAAGGATAAGGATAAGGATAAGGATAAGGATAAGGATAAGGATAAGGATAAGGATAAGGATAAGGATAAGGATAAGGATAAGGATAAGATAAGGATTAGGATAAGGATAAGGATAAGGATAAGGATAATTTTATTTCTATACTGCCCTTCTCCCAAAGGACTTGGGGCGGTGTACAGCCTGGTAAAAAACACAATACAAATATCACAATTTAAATTTAAAAATTATTAAAAGTATTACATTTAAGGCCAAAATTAGCTAAAAACCCAAAAATTTAAGAACTCCAAATTTAAAACTCAATTATGAAGCTAGCCCTGCCTGTCGGAAGAGCAGGATCTTAAGAGAACAGTGGAAAACTCAGAGGTCAGAGATCATGCGTATGTCCGGGGCAGTTCATTCCAAAGGGCAGGGGCTCCCACAGAGAAGGCTCTCCCCTGGGTGTCGCCAGACGACATAATTTGGCCGACGGCACCCTGAGGAGTCCCTCTCTGTGGGAGCGAACTGGTGGGTGGGAGGCTATCGGTGGCAGAAGGCGGTCTCGTAGGTACCCAAGACACAGCTTCATATTCAACTTCCTTAAGATAAGTTACATCCAAAAGCTTAGCCTAGTTTAATCATGGATACCTGCAGGAGCAGCACAAGAGCAGGACAGAGTTATATGTACATTTCAACT
>JAUDYJ010000098.1:0-26346 GCA_030761175.1 Masticophis lateralis | reverse complement strand
TTCTATTCTATTCTATTCTATTCTATTCTATTCTATTCTATTCATATAAGTCCTACCCCAAAAATAAGCCCCAGTTAAAATCGTCAGTCAGATGGGTGCATTTAATTCATTTCATTTTCATTTCATTTTATTCAATTTTTATACCGCCCTTCTCCCGAAAGACTCAGGGCGGTGTACAGCCATAGTAAAACACATATAACGCAAAAAATTAAAACTATTTAAAACGTATTCAATGATATGGCCCTATTTCTTTTAAAAAAAAACTCAGACTAAGAAGTACCCCATTAAAATTCATTATTCCGTCAGACCAGCTTGTTGAAATAATAAAGTCTTAAGGGCACGTATTCATACCGTATTTCCCCCCCCCCAAATAAAACCTAACCAGAAAATAAGACCTAATGCATCTTTTGGAGCAAAAATTAATATAAGACCCGGTCTTATTTTGGGGGGGAAACACGGTAAAAATAAACTCAGATTATTTTAAGCATTCCCCTGGCTACTCTTTTCCTTACTCGAGCTCTGCTTGTGAACCCTTGCTTCAACTCCCCAAGTGCCTTGTGTGAGTTTTAACCAAAAAATAAGTAAAAAACGGGTGGCAGATGGTACAATCGGTGGGAAGGGTTGTGAGCTGGTGTTTTTGGGGACTCAACTAAGCCGCCTCGGTTCGTTGCTCATCTCCAGGAAGCGCGGGGGGGGGGGGGGAGGCCGTTTGCTGCAAATGTTTGTTCACCACATCCTTTTCGCTTCCTGCGTTCCGAGGACTCCTTGTGGCTTCTGTGTGGAGAACCGGGCCTGTTACACATCACCCCTGCTTTCCTCTCTCTCTGTGTGTGTGTCTTTGTGTGTCCTCGAGGCGAGCCGCATTTGACCAACCCCAGACATTCCGGCGGTTTGGCCTTTCGGCCCTCCGTCACATCCGATGCTGCGGGAGCGGGGGGGTGGGCAGCGTTTCTCTCTTTCCCCCCCCCCTCCCACTCTCCTGGGTGGGAGCGGGAAGGAAATGTGGCTGGCTGAGCGTGACAGCCTTCGGGAAGAAACACCAAGGGTGCACGCACACACAAAACACACAACTTGAGATGCTGCAAAAGAGAAAAAAATTTTTTTTCATTCCTTAATGCAAACCTCCAAATTTGGGGGTGGGGGGGAGGCTTGCATTGAATTCAGGTCCGCCTGCTTGCCTGGGAAATCATCCCAAGCATATCCCTTCTTTCTACACTCAAGTTGTTCTTAAATCTGCAAAATTTATTTATTGATTGATTGATTGATTGATTGGTTCGATTTATATGCTGCCCTTCTCCGGAGACTCAGGGTGGCTTACAATGCGTTAAGCAATAGCCTTCATACTTTTGTATATACCTGCTTAGTAGGGCTTTCGGGCCCCCCAAAGCGGTGTTCTTTTTTATACAAAGTCAGCTTATTGCCCCCACAATCTGGGTCCCCATTTTACCTACCTCAGAAGGATGGAAGGCTGAGTCAACCTTGAGCTTGGTGAGATTTGAACTTGCAGTAATTGCAGGCAGCTGGCAGTTAAGTGCTACTTTAAGAGCGCTTTAGTCCACTGCTCCACCAAGGCTCCGCGAATCTGTTTTGCCCGCCCCTCTTCCCCAAATAAAGGTGAAAATAGGAAAGTGAAGTTTTAACTCTCAGCCTTCCTCCCATAGGTGGATTTCAGCAGGTTCTGACTGGTTCTGGAGAACTGATAGTGAATATTTTGAGTAGTTCGGAGAACCGGTAGTAAAAATTCTGACTGGCCCCGCCCCCATCTCTTCTCTGCCTCCTGAGTCCCAGCTGATCGGGAGGGAATGGGGATTTTGCAGTATCCTTCCCCTGGAGTGGGGTGGGAGTGGAGATTTTACAGTATCCTTCCCCTGCCATGCCCACCATGCCATGCCACGCTCACCAAGCCACACCCACAGAACCGGTAAGTAAAATGTTTGGAAATCCACTACCTTCCCTCCTGTAATAGAGAGAGGAATGGGATTGATAGTGATTGCCCCTCCCCGACTTCTAACACTCCAAAAGAGAGCCTCACCCCGCCTCAAGGCCCCCTAATTTAGTCTGCAACTGTCATGTCACCTCCTTTTACAAAAGGCCAGATGGGACTTTTCTCCCGCAGTCTTCAAATCCACAGAATCATAAAGACTTGGGACCTCAGAGGTCTTCTAGTCCAACCCCTTGCTTAAGCCGGAAACTACCGTTTCAGACAAGTGGCTGTCCAATTTCTGCTTAAAAACCTCCAGGGATGAAGCATCCACAACTTCTGGTGTGGCAAGCCGTTCCGTGGGTTAATAGTTCTCAACTATCGGGAAGTTTCTCCTTAAGTTCTAGGTTGCTTCTCTCCTTGGTGAGTTTCCATCCGTTGCTTCTTGTCCTGCGTTCAAAGTGCTTTGGAAAATAGGTGGAACCCCCACCCCCCACCCCTCAAATATTGGAACGCTGCTATCATGTCACAGATTTCCTTCTACTCCCGAATTTGCAAAAAAAACCCAAAAAAACGGCTGGAATTGTGGGTTCTTCTCATCCGGAGCAACCTAATGCAATCCCTCCTTCCTCCGTTAATTCCCTCCCGCTTCGCTTCCTCCCCTCCTCACTTTGTCACCAGCACGATGACAGCTCGGGCGTCTTGTGAGGTCCCTCGGAGTGCCGATATTCCCCAAGCTGCTGTCACTGGAAATGAGCAGGAAATCGGTGATGTGCCTTGACAGTTTATGCTTCTCTTGGCACAGAGAAGCCGGCTCCCTCCCCGCCTCCCCTCGGCATCGCCGCTCGGCTCTTTGGCAAAGACCGAGCTGCGTGAAGAAAGAGAGAGAGAGAGAAAAAGAAGGGGGCAGGAAAGCACTTTTGCCCAAACGGGGAAGGATATAATGATTGTTCGCCTTTTTATTTTTAATTTCTCGATCAGTGGGTCCACAGCCATGTGCTTCTGTGGGGCTGGGTGGGGGAGCAGAGCTGGCATTTGGGTTTGACTAAATTTGGGGCGGGGGCCATGGGGCAGCATGGTAATAGCAATAGCAATAGCTCTTGGACGTTATATACCAGAGTTTTATTTACAGAGTAAGCCTTTTTGTCTTATAAACTGGTATACAGAGTCAGCCTTTTGACCGCCAGCCAACATTCTGGGTCCTCGTTTTACCGACCTTGGAAGGATGGAAGGCTGAGTCAACCTGGAGCCAGTCGGTCAGGATCGAACTGCTGGCAATGGGCAGAGTCACTCTGCAATACTGCATTCTAACCACAGGGAGGGAGGAAAGAAGGAAGGAAGGAAGAGCAGTTAGGTTTATATGCCAGTTCACAGTGGCTTACATCCCTCTCTAAGCGGTTTACAGAGTCAGCTCCGCACCGGGGAACTGCTCTTCCGGCTTTTGGGCACTCCCGCATGTGCGCGCCAGAGAGCTGCTTTTCTGGTTTCCGGAGCTCCCCCACGCACAGTCGCGCGCTCCCGCTTTGGCACTTGGTGTCAAAAAGGTTTCCTAACACTGACCTATATCAAGTTCACTTCTGCAGGCTGGAGATAATCAAAATGGCCATGTAAAAAGAGCCTTGGTGGCCCAGCAGACTAAAGTGTTCTTAACTAGCACCAGCTGCCTGCAATTACTGCGAGTTCGAATCTCACCAGGCTCAAGGTTGACTCAGCCTTCCATCCTTCTGAGGTAGATAAAATGGGGACCTGGATTGTGGGGGCAATAAGCTGACTTTGTATAAAAAAGAACACCGCTTGGGGGGCCCGAAAGCCCTACTAAGCAGGTATATACAAAAGTATGAAGGCTATTGCTTAACGCATTGTAAGCCGCCCCGAGTCTCCAGAGAAGGGCGGCATATAAATCGAACTAATGAATGAATGAATGAATGAATGAATGAATGAATGAATGAATGAATGAAAGACGACAGCCAGCCTGGGCTTACCAAAATCCAAAATTTGCTAGCTGTATCTTCCCACACCTTCTCTTCCATGGATGCCCGGCTGACTTTTCCGTTCGGTTTGCTTTTCGTTTTTTTCCACAGATTTTCCAGCAGGTGGATTTCAACAAAAAACCGGGGCGAATGAGTGCCAAGCCGATTAACTTTGCCGTCATCTTGAAGCTCTCCAACGCCAACCTGCAGGAGAAGGCCTTCCGGGTGAGTCATGGGAAGGCGAAGCGGGCAGCTTTGTATAATTTCCAAGGCTGGGCTGTCCGAACCTGGCAACGTTTAAGACTTGTGGACTTTCCACTCCCAGAATTCCTCAGCCAGCCCCGGGGGCTTTCGAAAGCCAACTTCCCATCTAAGAAAAGGGTGCAATTATTTATTTTATTTATTTATTTATTAAATTTAATCAATAATTATTTATTTATTGAATTAGTTTAGTTTAGTTAGTTTAGTTTATTAAATTTGTATACCGCCCTTCTCCTAGTGGACTCAGGGCGGTGCACAGCCAGGAATAAAAAACACTTCAATAGAAAATTTAAAATTTATAAAAGAATTAAACAATTTTTGGCCCAGAAAATTTAAAAACCCATAGACAATTTAAAATTTAAAACCCATAGGCAATTAAAAAGCTAAAGGGGGGGGGGTTTACGCCCCCTCTTTAGCATTCCCAACCCCAAATTCAGTTAAATCTGTGTTTTTCAACACGGCTACTTTTAAGCAGCTGGCTGAGGAATTTTGGGAATTGAAATGCAGAAGTCTTAAAAACTTGCCAAGTTTAACATTAACAGTCGAGTTGGAAGGGACCTGTTTCTTTACTAATATACCTGGAACTCGTATTTATTTTAGAATAGTTTGTAATACGTATCAATGTAAATAAATCCATATTAGAATTATATGTATAAAGGATCAATTGAAATAAGGGAGGAAAAAAAATGGATATGTAAGAAATATCTAGCGATGCAAAATGGTTGAAAAGAAGAAAATTGTAAAAGGTTCGTTTTTGTTTTCAAAAAAAAACCCCCCAAACTGTTCAATAAAAATTATTTAAAAAAAAAAAAGAAGTAGTAGTGTGGACTTCAACGCCCAGATACTTAAAATTAGCCAAGTTGGGGAAAAAACAAAACATTGATTTAACTCAATTTTGGGTTATGAATGCTGTGGTTGCACCTGTCCTTCGGTGGGAAGTTGGCCTTCAGAAACACTTTTCAAATTTTGAATGTTTTTTTTTTTCCTTCTCCTCTTCTCTCCCTTCCCAGGATGGCCTTCTTGACCAGCTGTATGACCTGACTTTAGAATATCTTCACAGCCAGTCTTACACGATCGGTTTCCCAGAATTGGCGCTGCCGGCCATCCTTCAGGTAAACGGAGTTTGTGTGGCTAAAATAAACAGATAAGAGCCTGGATAGCTCAGCAGACTAAAAACATTGTGATTAACACCAGCTGTTTGCAATTACTGTAAGTTCGAATCTCACCAAGCTCAAGGTTGACTCAGCCTTCCATTCTTTCTAAGGTGGGTAAATTGAGGACCCAGTTTGTGGGGGCAATAAGCTGACTTTGTATAAATATATACAAAAGTATGAAAGCTATTGCTTAACACATTGTAAGCAGCCCTGAGTCTCCGGAGAAGGGCGGCATATAAATCAAATTAAAAAGAAAAAAGAAAGATGGGCAGGGGTGGAAAAATTGGCAAGCATCCCCAGGTTTTTTCCCCCGTTGGACAGCCTAAAGCAGAAAAAAAGCAACAACCCAGCAATCATTTACATGCTTCCAAGCACACCGAGGACTAGAATCTTACCTTAAGCACAGAAAATAAACCTCAAGAGAGTGCTACGGTTAGTGTCTTTTTGCAAAAATGGTGGCATTTTTTTCCACCAGTTGGAAGGGAATCTCTCTTTTTTCGGGCAGAACGATCAACCCATGGCACAGAAGTTGCCTTTGGAAGTTGTGGGAGCTTCATCGCTTGAGATTTTCAAGAAGAGACTAGACTGCCGTTGGTCAGAAGTGGTGTAGGGCGGTGATGGCTAACCTTTTGGCCATCGCGAGCCAAAAACGGGGGGGGGGGGACTGCATGGGGGGGAGTGTTCACACATGTGCGTGCCCACACCCATAATTCTATGCGCCCCACCCCCTGCATGCATGTGCGACACCCTCCCCCCGCGATCCCCCCGTTTTTGGCACACGATGGCACGGTGGGCCCAGTAGGCCCGTTTTTTGCTCTCCCCAAGCTCCAGAGCCTTCCTAGGAGCCTGGGGAGGGCGAAAATGGCCTTCCCCACCCACACAGCCTGTTTCCATACTTCTGGTGGGCCCAGAAGGCCAGAAAATCAGCTGGCCAGCATGTGTATGTGTGCTGGAGCTGAGCTTGCGTGCCCACCGATATGAGTCCGGGTGCCATCTGTGGCATAAGTTCGCCATCACGGATGTAGAGTCTCCAGCTTCGGTGTGAGGGAGGGTTGGACTAGATGACCTACAAGGTCCCTTCCAACTCTGTTACCTCTGTAGTTGAGGAATCCTTGATGCTCTTAATTTGCTTGTGGACATCTCGTTACCCTACTAGGTTACGCCATCCGTGCCCTTCTGCACAACAGGGGCTTCGTTTAGCTCATTAATCGAAAGCGGGCTAGGAAAGCGTGTTTCCTCTTTTCCTTTAAACTTGCTAGGAGGGCATTTCAAGGCTCGCGGTGATTTGCACTGCAAAAGGGGGGCTTTCCCAAGCCCTGTGGGAAAATGTGATTTTCTTCACAGTCGGGGGGTCTTTGAGCCGGGGGTGGGTTGTGCAGAACCTTCTGTGCCTACGCAGAAGCGCCGCGCGCTCCTAATAGCGAACTGGTAGCGCCGGGATTTGAATCCCATTATTGTTTTGGGCCCACCCCTCCCTCCCAACTCCTCCTACCTGGCTTCCCAGCCTCCGGGTGGGCTTCCCTCCCCTCTTCCCCCCCCTCTTCCCCCTTCCCGCTGCCACCCCCGCTGGCTAATGATGGACCACCCCCGAAGAGGAGGTCAGCAGGGGGCTGCGATCCAGGACCCAGCCCCTTCCCAAGATTCCCGTCCGGGAGGCAGCCCAGTTTTAATTGCGTCTGCCGGGAGAGCCTAGTCTCCCCCGCTACCCTTAAAACCCGTAGAGCCGGATTATTAACGCAGGAAGGGGGCCGGCAGCTGGATTTTCCCTTCTCCGGCTGTGCCAGGCCGCCGGGCTTCCTGGAGAAGCGCCCAGCATGAATGCTTCCTTGTCTTCTGGAGGTTGTGTTTGTGCGTATGTGTGTGAGTGAAAGGAAGCCTGCGGTTATGAAAGGGAGGGCCCTCCCCCCTTTCTCTTGGGGGGCCCGGAGGGTACGTCCTTCTGTCCCTCCCGCTCTTAACTCACGTTCCGGCTTTTAGTTTGGACAGAAGGAAACTGACTGTGCAGATTTGGGGTGGGGGGAGGTTGTTTTTCTCCCAGGCTTTTTAGGAAGGTGGGGGGACACTATTTCAGCGGTCCTAGCGTTTGGGGGGGGGGGTGAAAGCCACTGTCGGGGTGGGTCAAGTGAGCAGCCAAGAAGGGGTCGAGGTTTTTCACACAGACGCACCTACGCACAAAGAGCTGGTGGAAAGGCTTTTCCTGCCCCCTCCATTTTCCCTCCCCCCCCAAAGGTCCCAGGGGTCAAGTGGTGGGACTGACCCAGCCCCCAACCCTTCAGAGCTGGCACAGGGACTCGGAATTGACCTCCAAAAATGTTCGGAGACGAGGCCAAGTTTTTTTTTTTTTGAAAACCAGAACGAGGTTGGGAAGCGCCTGTCTTTCAAAGCAGGCAGGTAGGACAAGGGATCCTTCGATTCAGGATTGGACCGGGCTAACCCATCAGCCCCAGCCAGCCTGTGCTGAGGATGGGAGCTGTGGTCCAAAAGCTGGTTAGACTGGGAAAGGTCACGCTCACCCACAAAATAGCATCTTTTACATGCTGTTTAAAGAGAAGGAATTTGTGGAATTGGGCTGTCTTCTCTCTCACTCTTTTTACTTCACCCGTCTTTAGTTTTTTCTTACCTTTCTGTTTGTTTTTTCTTTCTTTCTTCCTTCCTTCCTCCCTCCCTCCCTCCCTCCTTCCTTTCCTTTTCTCTCTTCTTCCCTCCTTCCTAGATAAATTCCTTGTGTGTCCAATCACACTTGGCCAATAAAGAATTCTCTTCTCTTCTCTTCTCTTCTCTTCTCTTCTCTTCTCTTCTCTTCTCTTCTCTTCTCTTCTCTTCTCTTCCCTTCCCTCCTTTCTTCTTCCTTCCTTCCCTTTCTCTTTTCTTCTCTCCTCCTTTCTCCTTCCTTCCTTCCTTTTCTCTCTTCTTCCTTCCTATCTCTTTTCTTCTCTCTTCCTTCCTTCCTTCCTTCCTTCCTTCTCTCTTCTTCCTTCCTTCCTGTCTCTTTTCTTCTCATCCTTTCTCCTCCCTTCCTTCCTTCCTTTCTTTTTTCCCCTCCTTCTTTTGCCCTGCCCACCTTTCCTCCCTCTTTCTCTCTTCCTTTCGTCGCTCTTTCCTGTTTTTTTTTCTTTCTTTCTTTCTTTCTCTCTTTCTTTCTTTCTTTCTTTCTTTCTTTCTTTCTTTCTTTCTTTCTTTCTTTCTTTCTTTCCTGCCCATAAACTCATTTGCTGTCTCTTTTTTTCCTGGCACAAATGAAAGCAGATTTAACCAGACTTTCCAACCCAGCCATTTGGCCTACCTCAGACAACCAGTTCCTTTTGGGGTTAAGGCTAAGATATAAAACGGGATCTTGCCATTGTCGGGAACAGCTGTTGCCGGCCTCAAAAGTCAGAGGTCACCAAGGGCCGCAGGAAGATTTGTCTCGGTCAGCGAGGCCTTCCGCCTCCATTGGGGCCAATGCTTTTGCCAAAACTCACATCAACAGCTTGTGACTCTGGAGGTTTGTTTCATTCTCCCCCTGCTGATTGTTTTCCTACTTGGCAAGACCTGTGTGTGTGTATGTGTGTGCGTATGTATATGTATATATATATATATTCATATTCCATCTTTAAATTGGAGCCAAGGCATGGAAGGAGACTGCTTCCCACTCATCCTGTTTTTTGCATTTTTGCCAGCCAGATCTAAACATGGAAATAGAAAAGCATATGCAAGTCAGACTTAAAAAAACAACAACACACACACACACAAAACGCCGGGAGCCGTTCATGGAATTTCTTGCTGTCTTGTTTCTTTCCTGTCCCCCCGTCATCTTCCCCCTCCTCCTCCAGCTGAAGTCCTTCCTGAAGGATTGCAAGATTGCCAACTATTGCAAAACCGTCCGTCAGCTCTTGGAAAAACTTCAGGAGAACTCGGCGTTCATCACAGCCAAGCGCCAGAAAGCTTCCTTCGGCGTCTCCGATCGGGAGGCGGTGGTGAGTCACCTCTTTTCCCCTTTTGTTCAGCTGGGAGAGTTCCCCATCCAAGAGAAACACCTGTTTTTATTTTCGAAAAAGGAAAGCTTTATACCGAAGCCGGTTCATTCTTTTGATTTCTTCACCAAATGAAGAGCACTAGCACTTAAGACTTATGTACCGCCTTACAGCCCACTCTAAACGATTTACAGAGTCAGCCTCTTGCCCCCAACAATCTGGGTCCTCATTTGACCCACCTCAGATGGAAGGCTGAGTCAACCTTGAGACGTCAGGATCGAACTCCTGGCAGTGGGCAGAATTAGCCTGCAATACTGCATTCTAACCACAGGGAAGGGAGGGAGGGAGGGAGGGGTGTCCTCTTTGCTGGGGATGATGGGACAAGCGTTCCCCTGGATTATGATACCCCACTTTCCATTCTAAAAAAAAATCTTGATCCTACAAGCTGGCAGATGCTAAATAGAGATAGCCCTTAGACATATATACCGCTTCATAGTGCTTTTATAGCCCTCTCTAAGCGGTTTACAGAGTCAGCCTTTTGCCCCCAACAGTCTGGGTCCTCATTTTACCGACCTCGGAAGGATGGAAGGCTCTCCACGGCTCAGCCTAATCACCATTTGAATGATCTGTGAATCAAAAAGGATAGTAAAAAATTACTAGAACATGTAATATGCACCGCAATTGAGGTCAAAACCTCTGTTGCTAAGCCAGGCAGTGGTTAAGTGAGGTTTGCCTTATTTTCTCGCCACAGTCATTAACGTGAATCCCCGCCTTTGTTAAGTTAGTCACACGGTTGCTAAGTCAATCTTGGTTCCCTGTTTTACTTCGCTTGCCAGAAGGTTGCAAAAAGTGACCCCGGGTGATTGAAGTCGGGGGGCCAAGCGTCCGAATTTTGGTCACGTGACCATGGGGATACTGCAACGGTCGTATGTGTGAAAAACGATCGTAAATCGCTTTTTAGCAACTTCGAACAGTCGCTAAATGGACTCTTGTAAATCCAGGCCTACCTGCATACAAGACAATACATTTTCGAACACCATAAAAATAATAATTTTTATGGTATCCCAGAATCCTTTCCCATTCTGGTAGGAAGATTCCCAGAATCCTTTGCCATTCTGGTTGGAAGCTTCCCAGAATCCTTTGCCATTCTGGTTGGAAGATTCCCAGAATCCTTTGCCATTCTGGTTGGAAGATTCCCAGAATCCTTGGCCATTCTGGTTGGAAGATTCCCAGAATCCTTTGCAAGATTCCCAGAATCTTTTGCAATCCTGCCATCCTTGCAAAGGCGAACCGGAGCAGAAGCCCGAAGGGATCTGTCCCAGTGGTGGGATTCAAATAACTTAACGATTGTTTCTCTGCCCTAATGAACGGCTGGGTGGGTGTGGCCAGGGTGGACGTGGCCAGGGTGTGTGACAGGCAGCATGCAGCTCCTGCACCCCCCCCTGGGAGCAAAAATGGGCCTCGAGGGGGGCAGCATGCCCTCCCCCCACCCCATTTTGGGCCTACTAGGCCTCCCTGCGCTTACCTAGGAGTCAATAGGGTGTGTAGGGACTCCTGGGTGGGGTGGGAAGGGGCGGGGCCAGCCCGAAATTTAACAACCAATTCGTTCGAACCGGCTGAGTCCCACCACTGGTGTGTCCCCACTGAAGGTCCCTCTGGCTCCCATTTTTCAGCTGAAGAATTGAGACCCACTTCAGATCGGACATTATGCTTAAAGGAAGCACTTTTAAGAGGTCAGCAGTAAGGAACGAGAACATCTGTTCTTTAATTATCTCGTTTTCTCTTCTCTTTGCTTAGAAATGTGAAGTTTTGGGGTTGCAAGGGGTATAACAGGACCTTGCCCAAACAGCGACACTCAATCACTTTCGGCAGTTTTTACAAGTTCTGCACGGGCGTTAGCGAGAAAATGCTACCACAAGGGAGGAAGGAAATTAAAAACAATGCAGTAAACAAGAAGAGAGAAATCTTTATTTTTCGGCTGCTGGAAAAAAACTGCTGTTAGCCATAGGAATATTTGTTCAGTTTATCATATCATACCAGACATCCAAAGAATCAAATTTTCTCATCCCTGGAGAATTTCTTGCGGAAGCCAACATGGCGCGCTCCATCCTAGCTTGTTAAATCATGGTTTAACCATAAACCACATAACAGCTAGGGCCTGCCTAAGGCACTGAGTCAAACTCCAATCTTTTTCTGGCTCAAATCAAAGCATTAAATCTGATTTGGAGAAGAAAAAGTCTGTCATGATCTACAGAACTTAAACCGCAGGTAGTTAACTTAAAATCATTTTGTTTAGTCACCGTTCAAAGTTAACCAACGGCATTTTAAAAAGTGACTTACGACCTGTGTTTCACACTTGCGGCAGCATTCCCCGTGGGTCACGCGATGAAAATTTGGACGCTTGGCAATTGATTCATATTTCTGAGGGTTATGTGTAGAGAAGGTAATTCAGCCGGTTCGGAATGATTTTCCCGAACTGGTAGCACCTCCTGCCCCGGCTCTGTTCCAATTTATTTAGGTACATTTTTGAGGCGCATATGTGGAAGGCAGGCAGGCGCCATCTGCAGGGATTCACTTAACAAATGTCTCCCTTAGCAACAGAAATTTTGGGCTCAATTGCGGTCCCAAGTCGACGACTATCTGTAAAGTCTACAAATAACGCCTTTTTGTAACTCCTCGGCGCTGCCCTTCTGCATTATAGATCAAATTTGTGTCATTAGATGCCAATCATTGTGTTTTTTTGCTCTGAAAAAGTTCCACGAGCAATTTTTTTTCCCTCCGAAACTGTTTTGAATGCCCAGCTTGGGGTTTTTTTTGCAAATTTGACTTCAGAACTGGAATATAGAAAATCTGGAGAGACACCCCCTCCCATTTTGCACCCGAAGCAGAAAATTCGGATAGTTTTATGAACGTTATAGGAAACACTTGGCTGATGTCCTTCTTAACGTCTCCGGCCAATTTTTTGACAGGAGCGATGGGAAAAAACCGTAAAAGCAGAAGGAACTCCGCTAAGGACATACTTCGTGACCTGGAAGAAGCTGAGGGAGAAGGAAATTCAGCTTGAAATTACTGGCAAAGAACGGGTAGGAAGCAAAAATCCTTCCAATTTTAAGCCATCTTGAGTTCCCGGCCAAGGAACACAATTGACTGACCAATGGATGCAACTGATAATTTTCTGCTTAATTAACTCAGTCAGGGTTTAGCCCCCAATAACCCGGCTTTTCTATCGTGACAGCTTTGGTCGCACAATGATTGCAATCCAAGGAGTATTTTCATCCCTAATTTTGAGATTCCCCCCAACATTTTCATTTAGTTATATAATTTGGAGATCTTGCTCAGAAACTTAAGTTGGAAATTCCAAAAAGTCTTCTGTGAAGGCTGCAATTGGCAGGAAAGGATGAAAAAAATGAAAGACAAATCTTTGGTATGTTTACAATCCTCCCATAGTTAAAATTCAAGATTTCTTTCTGGTATATTTCCACACACACACACACACACACACACACACACACACACACACACCCTTTCAATATTTCAGACTGTCTTCGGGAAATGGGAATATGGTACAGGGTTTCCTGCCTAAGCAGGGGGTTGGATTAGAAGACCTCTAAGGTCCCTTTCAACTCTTGTTATTCTGTTAATATTTTACTTCAGTGGTTGTGTGGTAACACTTTCTCAACGGGGGACCTTCGCCATATTCCCTTCTTTCCACTCTGTAGATACAGCAGTGGCCAAAATGGTAGAAACCATTTGGAAAAAGTGTATTTTTTGAGGTTTGATGGCTAATAACACCACTTGTTCTTTTTCGGAGTTTCAAAATAATCCTATTCCACTGCTGGAATGGCCTGGGAATAGCCCAGACCTTCACCCAGTTGAAAATCCTAGGAGCCAACTAAAGAAACTGGTTAGTCAGAAGCGACCCAGGAATAAAACCCAGTTAATAGAAGCCATCATTCAATCTTGGTTTCACATAGCAGCTACAGAACTCAAAGGCTTGGTTCACTCCATGGGAAGACATTCATTCATTCATTCATTTATGCAATTTATATGCCGCTCTATCTCCGAGGGCGGCTCACAACAATAAAAATGCATAATCCCTCATTAAAACAGTAAAATTTAAAAATTCGAATTTAAAACAATTAAAATTAATTAAGAAATCCCCGTCATCGTAAGGCCGTCATTCATGCTAAAGGTGACCCAACTAAGGATTAACTGACGTGGTGATCGTTTTTTAGTATCTCGTTTTTTCTACGGGGTTCATTTTTGTATATCTCGTTTTTTTTCTACCTATTTCCCTTTTCTTCTTCAGACTGTCCCTGCTATTCTAATAGCAAATCCTTCATAAAAGTGATTGAATGACATTCTTGATTAAATTATCTTTCCATCGATCTATAGTTTTATGGCCCTACTCCAAAAAAAAAAAAACCGAACAAAAAAACGTGTTATTAGCTAGTTTTAGAAAATACACTTTTCCCAAAAGGTACCGTTTGTAATTTTGTTGGATTTTAATACATGCTTAGAATAACCGCCTATCCCTACTCATGCCTTGAGACCTGAGGAAAGATTTCCAGGGTTGTTTACTTTTTAAAGTCTTTTCTTCTACCCTCCCTTTGTTTCCTGGCTGTAGATGGAAGATCTGAACTTCCCAGAAATTAAACGCAAGAAGCCGAACGAAAAGAAAGAGGAGGATAAGAGGGAATTTAAGGACCTCTTTGAAATGGAGAGCAGTTCAGAAGAAGAGACTTCGGATGTCTTCTCCCGTAAAGGTAGGACGAGGAAGTGTTCAGTGTAACAAATTCTCATCAATTTCACTGCTCTTAAGCAGAGGTGGTATTTAGCCGGTTCAGACCGGTTCGCCGGAATCGGTTAACGGAAATCGTGGGTGAATGCGACTATTTAGGCGCATTTTTGAGACTGGACGCGTGCGCAAGGAAAGTCGGGCGCGTGCATGGATTTGCAAACTGGTAGGGAAAGTAAATGAAAACCAACCCTGCTCTTAACTCACTGCCACAAATTTCCTAGCTTCAAAAATTTCCTAGCTTCAAGCAAAAACGAAGCGCTCCAAACTTGGAAACTTGTGGACTTCAACTCCCAGAATTCAGTTCCCAGCTAACCATGAATTCTGGGAGTTGAAGTCCACAAGTCTTTTTTTTTTTAAAGTATTTATTTTATATACAAACAAACATTTAATTACATCAGTCATTTTTTTCCATGCGACATCTCGGTGTTTCTTCTGTCTTCATTATCACCCATCTATTGCAACATATCTCCAAAAGTACAGTATTTTGAGCATATCATTTTTTTTACATAACTATAGATATAGATAAGTAAATCTATAGTTATGTAAAAAAAATGATATGCTTAAAATACTGTACTTTTGGAGATACGTTGTAATAGATGGGTGATAATAAAGAGATATACATATCTCTTTTCTAACCAATCATAAAATTGATCCCGTATCTTCAAATATTCTGAATCCTCTCTTTCTTTAATCATCAATCTATTCATTTCTGCACAATCTTTTTTCTTTTTTTTAAAATCAGATTTATATGCCGCCCTTCTCCGGAGACTCAGGGCGGCTTACAATGCATTAAGCAATAGCCTTCATTACTTTTGTATATTTTATACAAAGTCAGCTTATTGCCCCCACAAACTGGGTCCTCAATTTACCTACCTTAGAAAGGATGGAAGGCTGAGTCAACCTTGAGCCTGGGGAGATTCGAACTTGCAATAATTGCAGACAGCTGAATGTTAATAACAGGCTTTTAGTCTGTTGAGCTATCAAGGCTCAAAAATCTTTAAAGATTTTTTTGATTACTTCTCCTTCTAAAGGCATTTTCTCTGCTTTCCAATTTTGGGCAAAAACAAACCTTGCAGCTATTATTATATATATAATCAAATAAATATTTTCTTTACAAATTTTTTTCTGGAAGAAGTCCACACGTCTTAAAAAGTTGCCAAGTTTGACGTCCCCCTGAGCTTAGAATTTAAAATCATTTAAAAATAGAAGAAATACTTTTATTAACAGAATAACAGAGTTGTGAGAGACCTTGTGGGCCTTCTAGTCGTTTCTCTGTCTCCCACCCATCCTTTCCGTTTCAAAACTGTTTCCCAGGAAAAATTCCTTTTTAAAAAAACGCAGCTCAGGGATGTGCATATCTACCTCGTGAGAGAATCCATTTTAAGCCCAAGGAGAAAAATTCATTTAAAAAAAAAGCACAAATTTACAAAAGTCGATCAAGAAAATTGGATGTGAGATCTTTTGAGTTGATCGCACTGCTGAGATTTTTATTCACTCATTTATTCATTTATTCAGTCAGTCGGCTGGGTTCCCTGCTGTTAACGCTAAAGAATACAAATCATACTTATTGTTATCATTTACGCCCGCTGTAAATAAATGGTGGCACATTCACGGTAAGAAACCGATTAAGAAAAGAATAATACCCGAATTAAGTAATCACTTTTAGGGACATAACGAGCCTCAAAAGTCAACCAGTCATCAGCTGGAGAGATCTTCTTAGTCAACACACTTTGGAAGACATCCCTTGCTAATCTTTTCTGAAAAATAGATCTTTAACCTCCTTTTTGTTTTTTTAAGTGACTTTTTCTCAAGCTTGGCAAATTTATGGTAACAGGCAGAGGCGCCATTTGGAAATGACGAGTGTAATAAATTTGATTGACTGTTGGGGCAGTTTTATACCATCAGGTATCGATCAGTTTTTTAAAATGTCCTTTTTCAGTCTGCCATCTCAGCAAGTGAGTCTGGACAGTGAACAAAATAATAATAATAATTATTATTATTATTTGAGAACATCAGCTTGAGAAAGTTTTAGAGAATGAGAAACTTCCTGTGGGGAAGGAAGGAAGGAAGGAAGGAAGGAAGGAAGGAAGGAAGGAAGGAAGGAAGGAAGGAAGGAAACAGATAAATGACAGGTGATGATAGATAGGTTGGTAGGACAGGTAAGAAATGAAAAGAAATGGAGAGATTAGGTAGGTAGGTAGGTGGATGGATGGAAGGAGATGGATGGGATAGATAGGTAGGACAGGTAAGAAATGAAAGTGGATGGATGGATGATATAGATAGATAAATGAAAGGAGATGGATGGAATAGATAGACAGACAGAAATGAAAGGAGATGGATGGATTAGATAGGTAGGACAGGTAAGAAATGAAGGGATGGATGGATGGATGATATAGATAAAGAAATGAAAGGAGATGGATGGAATAGATAGATAGATAGAAATGAAAGGAAATGGATGGATGGATTAGATAGATGGATGGATGGATAGATAGGTAGATAGGTAAGAAATGAAGGGATGGATGGATGATATAGATAAAGAAATGAAAGGAGATGGATGGAATAGATAGATAGATAGACAGAGAGACAGAGAAATGAAAGGAGATGGATGGATGCATTAGATAGATAGAGAAATGAAAGGAAATGGATGAGATAAATAGATAGATAGTAAGGAAAGATGACAGATATGACAGATAGGTAGATTAAGCCTTGCTCCAGTCTTTCCCATAGACTTTTGAAGGATTAATTGAGGGGTTGTTATCCATCCCTGGTTGATTTGCTGTCTTCTCTTGTCCTGAGATGATATTTTGTGTGTGTGTGCCTGTGAGATAGAGAGCGGGGGTGGGGGTGGGGATGGGGGGAGGGACTATCTCTGTCCAAAAACCAAAATCCTGCTGGGTTTTTCTCTTGCTTTGACTCCTGCGCACGGCAGGAGTCGGCCACGCAGATTGTTCCCATATTCTTGCAACAGGCAACCTGGATGTGCCTCGATGCGTTGCTGATGTTGTCGGCTCTTTTTCTTCCTTCCTTCCTTTTCTTTTTTTTTTGGAAGGAAGCTATCAACTCAGCCAAGACGGCTTCTCCCAGGAGGGGAGACGTCTAGGTGGGTGGTGATGTTACTGGAGCAGATCCTTCCTTGGTGTGGAGGAAGAGAAGCTGCTGTCACACCTGGAAATCTTCTTTTCTTTACCTCGTAGCCCTCCCTCCGTGGGGTGGGTGGCGCCCTATTGGGAGGGCAGGCGGGCCTCGGTTTACCGCCTTACCTCTGGGCAATTGGGAGAGGGAACGTAACTTAAATCTCTTTTTTATTTTATTATTTTATTTTATTATTTTATTTTATTTTATTTTATTTTATTTTATTATTTTATTTTATTTTATTTTATTTTATTTTATTTTATTATTTTATTTTATTATTTTATTTTATTTTATTTTATTTTATTTTTTTATTTTATTTTTAATTGGTGTTCCCGGTGGGTGCAGCTGCCTTGAATTTTCCAAAGTTTAAAAGATTCATGAGGTGTAGCAACTTGACTTGTGTTGTAAAGGCTTTAAGGCAAGTCAGGGTTCCAAATTGAACCTGGAACTCACCAAAGCTGCTCTTTTAACTGGACTTTGAAAAACAGAAAAAAATCCAGTGGCTTTTGGAAAGAGCATCTTTGGGATATACAGGAGTGGCCAAAATTGTCGAAACCTTTCGGGAAAAGTGTATTTTTTGAGGTTTGACGGCTAATAACAACACTTTGGGGGGGGGGGGATTTCATGATAATCCTATTCCATGGCTTGTCGGAAGCAACCCAGCAATCAAACCCAGTTAATAGAAGCCAACATTCAATCTTGGTTTCACATCAGAACAGCTGCAGAACTCAAAGACTTGGTTCACTCCATGGGAAGAGTGAAGAGTTGTAAGGCCGTCATTCATGCTAAAGGTGACCCAGCTAAGGATTAACTGACATGGGGATCATTTTTGCATATCTCATTTTTTTTCTATGGGGATCATTTTTGTCTGTCTCGTTTTTTTTCTACCTGTTTCACTTTTCTTCTTTAGACTGTCACCGCTATTAGCAAATCCTTCATAAAAGTGATTGCATTACATTCTTGATTAAATGATCTTTCCATGGATAAATAATTTTATGGTACTACTGCAAAAAAACAGAAAAGAAAAGAAAAGTGGTGGTGTCAGCTAAGTTTTAGAAAATACACTTTTCCCAAAAGGTGTCCACAATTTTGGGCGCTACCGTATGTTTTTACTTGTGAACTGCCCAGAGTCTTGGGAAGTGGGGTGGCGTAGAAATCGAATGAATTCATCCTAATCGTTCTTCTCATCCTTTGCACGGTGATTCTGGCTGAAGGATAGATATTTGCAGACACAGAGAGAGAGAGAGAGAGAAAGGTGGTGGCTCTGTAGCCTTCTAAACCACGACATCGTGGTTTGCCGTATAAATCCCTGGCTTTGTTCCTGCGTCAGAGGTGCAAAAACCAAAGTACGTTCAAATATCATAAAATCTCGGAAACAAGTGAGCTGATGATCCAAGGTAGGCCGAGGATCGCAATTAACAGAGGGCGCCTGTCACATCTCCTTGTGACTTGGGCTCAGAAAGGCCTTGGAAGGGATGAGGGAGGATTAAAAACACATGGAGATTAGACAGCGTTGGCTTAACTTCTGCCTAAAGGCTAGAGATTTGGGACTTGGGCTCTTCGAGGTGACATTCATCCTGGAACTCAAAATTCAAGATGGTTGGGGGCAGTGTCTCTTGCCTGCAGGAAGAATGGACCATAGAATTCTAGGGCTGAAAGGGACCTCTTGAGGTCTTCGAGTCCAACCCTCTGCTCAAGGCAGGAACCTTACACCATCCTAGTCAAATTGTTGTCCGGTCTATTTTTGAACACCTCCAGCAACGGAAGAACCTACAACTCCAGGGTGGGGAAATTAGTAACTCTGTATAGTAGTAACTGTGAGAGGGATCTTGGGAGTTTTAGTGATTAAAAAATCACTATTTAAGTGATTAAGATTTAATCACTTAAATAGGAGCCAGCCATGTGCAGCAGCTGCCAAAAAGCCAACACAGTTCTAGGCTGCATCAACAGAGGGATGGAATCAAGATCGTGTGAAGTGTTGATACCGCTTTATAAGGCCACACTTGGAATATTGCATCCAGTTTTGCTCACCACGATGTAAAAAAGATGTGGAGACTCTCAAAAGAGTGCAGAGAAGAACAACAAAGAGGATTAGGGGACTGGAGGCTAAAACATAGGAAGAACAGTTGCAGGAATTGGGTGTGTCTAGTTTGACGAAAAGAAGGACTAGGGGAGACATGATAGCATCTTCCAGTATCTCAGGGGCTGCCCCAAAGAAGAGGGAGTCCAGCTATTCTCCAAAGCCCCTGAGGGCAGGATAGGAAGCAATGGGTGGAAACTAACCAAGGAGAGAAGCAACTTAGAACTAAGGAGAAATTTCCCGACAGTGAGAACAATTTATCCGTGGAACAACTTGCCACCAGAAGTTGTAAATGCTCCAACACTGGAAGTTTTTAAGAAGATGTTGGATAACCATTTGTCTGAAGGGGTGTAGGGTTTCCTGCCTAAGCAGGGGGTTGGACTAGATGACCTCCGAGATCCCTTCCAACTCTGTGATTTTATTTCGATCCATTCCATTCCACTGATTTGTTGTCGGTTAGGGTTAATGCAAAGAGGGGTCACCGGCTCCGCCAATTTTGCACACCGGGCGTGCGCCTCCCGATAAGCCAGATTGTGTTCAACCTATTTATGCCATCGCTGTGCTTCCTTGCCCATGTTCAGATGAGTGGAAAATAAGCCGTTAATAGCTAGGAAATTACCAATTTTCTGTTAATTAGCAGCAGCTCACAGCCCCCTCTTCTCCTTCTTCTTTTTTAATTAAATATTGCCATAGTTAAGCACTCATTAGCGTTTTATAGCAGCTCTAATCTCAGCGGAATAGGTTGGCCTGGAAAAGGCCTGGTGGCAGAGTTGGAATTGGGTGGCATCGGGCATTCCCTCGAGATAAAAATCAAACATCCTAGAAGACAGATAGGCTCACCTTTAGCTGCTGAAGCTCAATCAAGACATTGGGGTGCTGTGCAAATATCTGTCTCCTCCCCCCCCCCCTTAACTGGCCTGAAAACCACACACACACACACACACACACACCAGTTTTCAGGCCAGTTAAGTTGGGGGAAAGGATGCGTTGGATTGCAATTCACCTTGGCCAAGGATACTGGCTTTTGAGGAGGGTAGTTAGACTCAATATTTTTCTCCCACTGGGGTTGGAAGTCAGAAGTTGTTAAGTAGAAAATTGGGGGGGGGGGGAGTTGGGGACGTAGTCGTTTCCAAAGGTATAATTTTGAGCCTTTGGAACCCACTGCCACAAGAAAGATTTGGCATGGTTTCCTTCCCTCTTGGGTAGCTTTCAGGTGGGGTTGGAATAGCTCTGAGAGCTATACTCATCACTAGAAGAGAAGAGAAGAGAAAGAGTAGAGTAGAATAGAGTAGAGTAGAGTAGAAGAGAAGAGAAAGTAGAGTAGAGTAGAGTAGAGTAGAGTAGAGTAGAGTAGAAGAGAAAGAGTAGAGAAAGAGTAGAGTAGAAGAGAAAGAGTAGAGAAAGAGTAGAGTAGAAGAGAAGAGAAGAGAAGAGAAAGAGTAGAGTAGAATAGAATAGAGTAAAAGAGAAGAGAAAGAGTAGAGGAGAATAGAGGAGAGAAGAGAAGAGAAAGAGTAGAGGAGAAGAGAAGAGAAGAGAAGAGGAGAAAGAGTAGAGGAGAGGAGAAGAGAAAGAGTAGAGTAGAATAGAGTAGAGAAGAGGAGAAGAGAAGAGAAAGAGTAGAGTAGAATAAAGTAAAAGAGAAGAGAAAGAGTAGAGTAGAATAGAGTAGAGAAGAGGAGAAGAGAAGAGAAAGAGTAGAGTAGAAGAGAAGAGAAGAGAAGAGAAAGAATGGAGAATAGAATAGAATAGAATAGAATAGAATAGAATAGAATAGAATAGAATAGAATAGAATAGAATAGAATAGAATAGGATTCTTTATTGGCCAAGTGTGATTGGACACACAAGGAATTTGTCTTGCTGCATATGCTCTCAGTGTACATAAAAAAAGAGCAGCTTTTAGGAAGAGGAGATGAGAGCGAAAAGCATGGCATGTAGAACTAGTCCTTGTTTAGTGACTGCACTACAAGAGGGAATGTAAAAATAACTTGACGGCCACATCTGCAACCTTCGCAGCAAAAGAAGCAAAACGAAAGCTGGTGGAAGATTTTAAGCGCATCGCCATTTCATTTAGCAATCCCTTCGCTTAACAATCAAGTTGCTAGTCCCCTCTGTTGCTAAACAAGGCTACCTGTCTATCTCCCAAGTCGGTGGACTAAACAGGCCTGTGTTGGCGAACCTATGGGACGCATGCCGTAAGTGGTACGTAGAACCATCCTGCGCGGGATCCTCGGCCTCATTGGCTCCTTGTCCATGTTCCTGTACACACACACACACATGCCGGTCAGCTGGCGTTCGCGCAGGTGGGAGCAGCAAAACCCGGAAGAGCAGGGTTCTGTCACGCATGCGTGCATCAACCCCCGAACTTTTGGGTTTCTGGCCCACGCGACACCCAGCTGTTCTCGGGCACACCTCCATGCAGGAAATTGGAAGTTTGAGTGCCGGCGTGCGCATACGTAATGGAACACTGCTCTTCCGGGTTTCAGCGCTCCCGTCTGCGCGAAGGCCAGTAAGGCCGCGTGGTCCAGGCGGGATGGTTTGTGCGTACCTCAGCACGTGGCGACGTAAAAGGTTAGCCATCACCGAAATAGGCCTTTGAGCTTCAGGAAGAGCTTCTCTTTTTAAAATCTCGCCGAATTATCCTTCGGATAATTTCCTCTCTTCTCGTTTTCCGTTGCATTTCTTAAGACTTTTAGGATCCCTTGACTGTCCCTTTGAAACGTACGCTGAATCGACGTACATTAAAATGAAAATCCCCCACACCGTCCCAAGATTGTGGAGGGGGGGGGTCTGTCCTTGCGGCTTGCCAGCGATTGGCAGGCTGTTGGCTGTTTCGTGCAAGCGGGTTCCACGAAGGCATGCTTGAAATAAATCATGGCTTAAGCAGGGTGGGAACTTAAGCCAGCTTCGAAAACTCCATCCGCTTCCTTCCGCCTTCGCGCTATGAATAAAAAAACCCAAGTGCAGAGATGGGCTCGGCTACTTCGGGAGAAAGAGGGGCAGGAGGTCAAGGACCTGGAACACCCCCCCCCCTCTGTCCCAGACCCCCTCCCCGCTCTTGTTTCCCAGAATGGGGGATGGGTGGGGGAATGGGTCGCTCTCCCACCTGCCAGATTTGATCAATGGCTCGTCTGGCGGGAGAGGCGACACAGCACATTCCTCTCATTTACCGGCTGATGAGGCTCCCGGGGGTGTGGGGGGGAGAGACGCGGCTGCCCGTGGTTATTAATGGGGCTGGGGGGGGGATCGGATGGTGGATGGCCATGTCAGGAGGCAATTAAAGCTTGTGTGGGGGGAGGAGAAACCGCTCGGCTGACACTCTCGTCTCCCAAGACCCTGGCCCGTAATGAGCGATCTGTCCACATTAAGCCACGGCGCACGTCTAATGAACTTTAGCGGCTTTCCAACCCGTAATCACATTACACAGATTGGAGAGGGGGTGGCGGGGTGGGAAAAGCAGGGGGGCTCAGTGAGCAGAGTGTGGTGGAGATGGGGGAAACAGAAGAAATCTTGATGGGGCTCCGTTGTTGTGATCCCACTGGGTTTGCCAGGGCACAGTGGGGCAGGGGGAACCGAGGAAGGGGGTAGCTGAGGATAATAGATGGTGCAACCTTAAGCACTCAACGAGCCATTTGGACCCGTTTCCCACAGAAAAGAAAACACCGGGAGCCACAAAACCTGGGTGGGCGTGGCCAACTCAGCGTCACTCACTTCCACCAGTCACATGACTCCCCCAAGCCACGCCTATCTAGCTGATCATTAGGGCAGAGAACCAATTGTTAAAAAACACCGGGAACCACACAACCCTTGACATCCCCCTCCCTCCCCCCCGTCTCTCTCCCTCTCTCTCTGTATCTCTCTATGTCTCTCTCTCTCTCTGTATCTCTCTTTCTCTGCCCTGGCCGCTTCTGCATCCCCCACCGTCACCCTTACCTTCTCAGGCCAGGCAAGGAGTGACTGGGAGGGGAGGGCGAGGGGTGGGCCCAGCCAGGGGTGGGAATCACCCGACAGGGAGTCACAGCAGAGGGCCCAAAGAGCCGCATACAGCTCCGGAGTCGCAGGTTGCTGACCCCTGTTCTAGGCGCACACCAGAAGTGGGTTTCACGTTTTGTTACCACCGGTTCGCCGCTCGCTTCGTGCGCCTGTGCGCCTGCCACGCATACGCCTGTCCTCAAAAACGTGCCTAAATAGGACGGCATAGAGCAACGGTCTCTTGGACGCCCCCTCCGCGATCTCTGCTCCCGGTACACCCTCAGACCAGAGCTGAAAGAAACAAGCACCTTCATTCTGTGCCCTGTGGATGCTGGGGCTGAGTTGCAGAGAGCGTTGGTGCCAATCACACACACAAACACACACACAATCACAACACACAATAGATGGATAAAACAAAAGGGTTCTGTTCTGCCTCTCCTAGTCCTGCTCTCGGAGAGTTTCCCATTCCATTCATCTTGCATTTTGTGCCGATAATGGGGGGTGCCTGAAAAAGGAGATTTGGGGTCCCAGACAGCAGGAAATTGGAGCCCCCTGACAACCCAGGCACTGCCAAAGCCAGGCAAGATATTTTAATGTGCAAGAATTCCCCGAACCCCCCAGAATCTGTGAAGCCGAGAGAGGGAAGGGCCACTTCCAAAAATATTATTTCCTATGGCTGCTGTCACCCTATGGCAAAGGTGGGAAGCGATGGCCCCGTTTGGATTTGTGGACTTCAACTCCCAGAATTCCTGAGAATTCTGGGAATTGAAGTCTACAAACACTCAGGGATTCTGGGAGTTGAAGTCCACACATCCTAAAGGGGCCATCATCCCCACCTCTTGGAAGGATGCCAGAGATTGGTTTATTAAATTGATTTATATAGCTGCCAGTCTCAGTTTATGACTTTAGGCAGCCCAGAGCAACAATACGTTCAAATGCAAAATAAAACGAGGCATAAAACACCCAGCAGCCGGAGAATCATAAAATGAAAACCTCTAGCCCAGCTAGGAAACCAGAGAATTTGGCTTATTTTTAAATAGCATTTATTTGCATTTTTGGTTTTTCTAATTCTTTTCTACGATTTCTCCTGCTTTGGTAGGATTGCTAGGCTGGCTATAAGGGAAAGCAGAGAATAAATAAATGCACACATCCTTAATGTGCTTTTTTTTTCCTGCTTTTATTTATTTTTGCTTGAGTTTATTTTCATTTCATTTATATCGCTTCGCCCGCCTCCATCTAGGGTAGAAAGGGGAGGGTGTATAAATCGCAGTGGCAAAATGAAACTTGCACTGCTTTAAATCGTTATTAAAAAAAAGAGTTGTGATAGTTGTTTATTTTTTTAAAAAAAAAATCCTGCTGATCCAGTTTCAAAAATATCTGGAAAAAAAACAGCATATTTTTATACGAGCGGTGCAAATCTGGACGGCCCCCAACCTCTGCACTTTCCACGCCGAGCTAAAGACATGGCTCTTTCACCAACTTCCCTGTTGGTGCTATGGATTTTAATTGGGATTTCGGGGATTTTAAATTGGTTTTAATCGTTATTTAAATTGTAATTATTGTCGGGTTGTTTTTATTGTTGTGAGCCGCCCCGAGTCCTACGGGAGAAGGACGACATATAAATCTGACAAAATAAAATAAATAAATAAATAAATCCCCAGCTTCCTTCTGTAGGTTTGCACTGGAGTATAAGGAATCAATTTTTTTCATCTGAATTAGCGACTGGGCAAACAGAAGGAATGGGAAGCAGGTTAAGTTCGTTTATTTGACTCCTTATCAGGGGTCAGCTGCTAGGGGTTCGGGAGAACCCCTAGCTAAGATTCTGTGCAGTTTGGAAAACCCCCAAATCCCACTCCTGGCTGGCTCTGCCACCCTGCCCCGCATCTCTCAGGAATCTCCCCGCGGCCTGTTTTGGATGCAGTTAAGTGCAGGGCGAACGCAGGGGCTCCGGGAGGGCCGAAAACCGGCCTATTGGACGTTTGGGCCCGTTTCCGGCCTCCAGAGGGCGTCTGGTGCCTGGGGAGGCCATTTCCGCCCTCCCGGAGGCTCAAGGAAAACCTCTGGAACCTGGGGAGGGCAAAGCATCCGTCCCCCCTGCTGTGGTGCAGAGGCTCCCCTCATAAACTATTATTAGGTTCACTTCTACAAAAATGAAGGGACTCAAAATTGTTGTAAATAAATCAAAATAAGTAGTTTATATTGAAGAGGTAGATAAATCGCACGAAAGAAGAGCAGAAAAGTTCCATAAATAATCCACAGGGGTCTTGGTGTCCATTTTTTTCCTCTTTCTTGGCCAAGGTGGAAGAACAGAACCTGACCCAAGAGGCCGTCTCCCCCACCCACCCACCCAGTTTTGACAAAATAAGCATCTAGTCCCTAAGAAGTTTGGAAATTGGTTTAGGTGTTCATAGAGCTTTATTTCTCAAGTGCTGGGGGCATTTTATCCCTTTCCTTTTTGACAAACCTTTTCTGGCCTCCCTTTCTTTGATGTACACATTTCATAAGGACTGGAAACTTGCTTTTTCTGTGTTTTTTTAAAGTAAAAACCATAACCGATGCGGAGAACTAATCTTCCAATCTACTTCTTGGCAATTCTCTTGTTTCCAATCTTGTAACCCCGTTTTTCTGTCTATAGTGAGATGAGCGGTATGAGATGAGCGGCTATATCGACAGAATAAAAATAAATCTAAAAATATATATAATGATGTTGCATTTATGTAAGGGGACTCCGCAATCAGGAGAAAATTGAAAGCACCTCACAGGTTATAATCTCAATGTTAAAAGGTTTACGGTGCTCTGATTTAGCCGTCGGCTGCAATCGTGGCTTGATTAATTTCAACTCCTGCTTTGCTGGCTGGGCGTGGAAGATGTTGGGATTCAATTTCCTGCCTTTTCTAGCTGAGAAAAGCTAGGAAAATTTTGAAATAAAAATCTGGGGAGCCACATCTCCTATGTGCAGATTCTCTCCAATGCTCAATTGGACACAAGCATCAGGTTGCGATAAATCGTACCTTTTTTTAAAGCCATTGCAGGCACTAACGCTGTTGTCTCTCAATTAAATATATATTAATTAATTAAATATATATATATATACAGAAATAT
>JAUDYJ010000097.1:0-26414 GCA_030761175.1 Masticophis lateralis | reverse complement strand
GTGCAAAACACTTGCAGTTTCTGTTCTTGTGCAAAACACTTGCAGGTCCTGTTTTTGTTGAAAACACTTGCAGATTCTGTTCTTGTGCAAAACATGTGCAGGCCCCGTTCTTGTGCAAAACACGTGCAGGCCCTGTTCTTTTGCAAAATAGTTCCAGGCGCTGTTGTGTTGCAAAACACTTGTAGGCTCTTTTCTTCTGCAAAATGCTTCCAGGCGCTGTTGTTGTGGAAAATACTTGCAGGCGCTGTTGTTGCGAAAAATACTTGCAGGCTCTGTTCTTGTGTAAAATTCTTCCACTAGCTGATGTTGTTGAAAATACTTGAACAGCCTGTTCTTGTGCAAAATACTTGCAGGCGCTGTTGTTGTGCAAAAGACTTGCAGGCCCTGTTCTTGTGCAAAACACTTGCAGGCCCTATTCTTGTGCAAAACACTTGCAGGCTGTCTTTTTGTGCAAAACACTTGCAGGCTCTGTTCTTGTGCAAAACACTTGCAGGCCGTCTTTTTGTGGAAAACACTTGCAGGCTCTGTTTTTGTGCAAAATAGTTCCAGGCACTGTTGTGAAAAATACTTGCAGAATCTGTTCTTATGTAAAACACTTCCAGGTGCTGTTGTTGTTGAAAATATTTGCAGGCCCTGTTCTTATGCAAAATATTTGCAGGCGCTGTTCTTGTGCAAAATAGTTCCAGGTGCTCTTGTTGTTGAAAATACTCGCAGGCTCTGTTCTTGTGCAAAACACTTGCATGCTATGTTCTTCTGCAAAATACTTGCCGGCTCTGTTCTTGTGCAAAATACTTGCAGGTCCTGTTTTTGTTGAAAACACTTGCAGATTCTGTTCTTGTGCAAAACACGTGCAGGCCCCATTCTTGTGCAAAACACGTGCAGGCCCTGTTCTCTTGCAAAATAGTTCCAGGCGCTGTTGTGTTGCAAAACACTTGCAGGCTCTTTTCTTCTGCAAAATAGTTCCAGGCACTGTTGTGAAAAATACTGGCAGAATCTGTTCTTGTGCAAAATATTTTGCAGGTGCTGTTGTTGTTGAAAATACTTGCAGGCCCTCTTCTTGTGCAAACCACTTGCAGGCCCTATTCTTGTGGAAAACACTTGCAGGCCCTATTCTTGTGGAAAACACTTGCAGGTCCTGTTTCTGTTGAAAACACTTGCAGATTCTGTTCTTGTGCAAAACACTTGCAAGCCTTGTTCTTTTGCAAAACACTTGCACAGCCTGTTCTTGTGGAAAGCATTGGCAGGCCCTCTTCTTGTGCAAAACACTGGCATGCTATGTTCTTCTGCAAAATACTTGCCGGCTCTGTTCTTGTGCAAAATACTTGCAGGTCCTGTTTTTGTTGAAAACACTTGCAGATTCTGTTCTTGTGCAAAACACGTGCAGGCCCTTTTCTTGTTGAAAATAATTGCAGGCCCTGTTCTTGTGCAAAATAGTTCCAGGTGCTGTTGTTCTTGAAAATACTTGCAGGCCCTTTTCTTGTGCAAAACACTTGCAGGCCGTCTTTTTGTGGAAAACACTTGCAGGCTCTGTTTTTGTGCAAAATAGTTCCAGGCACTGTTGTGAAAAATACTTGCAGAATCTGTTCTTATGTAAAATACTTCCAGGCGCTGTTGTTGTGGAAAACACTTGCAGGCCCTGTTCTTGTGCAAAACACTTGCAGACCCCGTTCTTGTGCAAAACACGTGCAGGCCCCGTTCTTGTGCAAAACACGTGCAGGCCCCGTTCTTCTGCAAAACACTTGCATGCTGTGTTCTTGTGCAAAACACTTGCAGGCTCTGTTCTTGTGCAAACCACTTGCAGGCCCTATTCTTGTGGAAAACACTTGCAGGCTCTGTTCTTGTTGAAAATACTTGCAGCCTCTGTTCTTGTGCAATATACTGCCAGGCGCTGTTGTTCTTGAAAATACTTGCAGGCCCTTTTCTTGTGAAAAATACTTCAAGGCGCTGTTCTTGTGGAAAACACTTGCATGGTATGTTCTTGTGCAAAACACTTGCATGGTATGTTCTTGTGCAAAACACTTGCAGGCCCTCTTCTTGTGCAAACCACTTGCAGGCTCTGTTCTTGTTGAAAATACTTGAAGCCTCTGTTCTTGTGCAATATACTGCCAGGCGCTGTTGTTGTGAAAAATACTTGAAGGTCCTGTTTTTGTGCAAAACACTTGCAAGCCTTGTTCTTTTGCAAAACACTTGCACAGCCTGTTCTTGCGGAAAGCATTTGCAGGCCCTCTTCTTGTGCAAAACAATTGGCATGCTATGTTCTTGTGCAAAATACTTGCAGGTCCTGTTTTTGTTGAAAACACTTGCAGATTCTGTTCTTGTGCAAAACATGTGCAGGCCCCGTTCTTGTGCAAAACACGTGCAGGCCCTGTTCTTTTGCAAAATAGTTCCAGGCGCTGTTGTGTTGCAAAACACTTGTAGGCTCTTTTCTTCTGCAAAATGCTTCCAGGCGCTGTTGTTGCGAAAAATACTTGCAGTAAAATTCTTCCACTAGCTGATGTTGTTGAAAATACTTGAACAGCCTGTTCTTGTGCAAAATACTTGCAGGCGCTGTTGTTGTGCAAAAGACTTGCAGGCCCTGTTCTTGTGCAAAACACTTGCAGGCCCTATTCTTGTGCAAAACACTTGCAGGCTGTCTTTTTGTGCAAAACACTTGCAGGCTCTGTTCTTGTGCAAAACACTTGCAGGCCGTCTTTTTGTGGAAAACACTTGCAGGCTCTGTTTTTGTGCAAAATAGTTCCAGGCACTGTTGTGAAAAATACTTGCAGAATCTGTTCTTATGTAAAACACTTCCAGGTGCTGTTGTTGTTGAAAATATTTGCAGGCCCTGTTCTTATGCAAAATATTTGCAGGCGCTGTTCTTGTGCAAAATAGTTCCAGGTGCTCTTGTTGTTGAAAATACTCGCAGGCTCTGTTCTTGTGCAAAACACTTGCATGCTATGTTCTTCTGCAAAATACTTGCCGGCTCTGTTCTTGTGCAAAATACTTGCAGGTCCTGTTTTTGTTGAAAACACTTGCAGATTCTGTTCTTGTGCAAAACACGTGCAGGCCCCGTTCTTGTGCAAAACACGTGCAGGCCCTGTTCTTTTGCAAAATAGTTCCAGGCGCTGTTGTGTTGCAAAACACTTGCAGGCTCTTTTCTTCTGCAAAATAGTTCCAGGCACTGTTGTGAAAAATACTGGCAGAATCTGTTCTTGTGCAAAATATTTTGCAGGTGCTGTTGTTGTTGAAAATACTTGCAGGCCCTCTTCTTGTGCAAACCACTTGCAGGCCCTATTCTTGTGGAAAACACTTGCAGGCCCTATTCTTGTGGAAAACACTTGCAGGTCCTGTTTCTGTTGAAAACACTTGCAGATTCTGTTCTTGTGCAAAACACTTGCAAGCCTTGTTCTTTTGCAAAACACTTGAACAGCCTGTTCTTGTGGAAAGCATTGGCAGGCCCTCTTCTTGTGCAAAACACTGGCATGCTATGTTCTTCTGCAAAATACTTGCCGGCTCTGTTCTTGTGCAAAATACTTGCAGGTCCTGTTTTTGTTGAAAACACTTGCAGATTCTGTTCTTGTGCAAAACACGTGCAGGCCCTTTTCTTGTTGAAAATAATTGCAGGCCCTGTTCTTGTGCAAAATAGTTCCAGGTGCTGTTGTTCTTGAAAATACTTGCAGGCCCTTTTCTTGTGCAAAACACTTGCAGGCCGTCTTTTTGTGGAAAACACTTGCAGGCTCTGTTTTTGTGCAAAATAGTTCCAGGCACTGTTGTGAAAAATACTTGCAGAATCTGTTCTTATGTAAAATACTTCCAGGCGCTGTTGTTGTGGAAAACACTTGCAGGCCCTGTTCTTGTGCAAAACACTTGCAGACCCCGTTCTTGTGCAAAACACGTGCAGGCCCCGTTCTTGTGCAAAACACGTGCAGGCCCCGTTCTTCTGCAAAACACTTGCATGCTGTGTTCTTGTGCAAAACACTTGCAGGCTCTGTTCTTGTGCAAACCACTTGCAGGCCCTATTCTTGTGGAAAACACTTGCAGGCTCTGTTCTTGTTGAAAATACTTGCAGCCTCTGTTCTTGTGCAATATACTGCCAGGCGCTGTTGTTCCTGAAAATACTTGCAGGCCCTTTTCTTGTGAAAAATACTTCAAGGCGCTGTTCTTGTGGAAAACACTTGCATGGTATGTTCTTGTGCAAAACACTTGCATGGTATGTTCTTGTGCAAAACACTTGCAGGCCCTCTTCTTGTGCAAACCACTTGCAGGCTCTGTTCTTGTTGAAAATACTTGAAGCCTCTGTTCTTGTGCAATATACTGCCAGGCGCTGTTGTTGTGAAAAATACTTGAAGGTCCTGTTTTTGTGCAAAACACTTGCAAGCCTTGTTCTTTTGCAAAACACTTGCACAGCCTGTTCTTGCAGAAAGCATTTGCAGGCCCTCTTCTTGTGCAAAACAATTGGCATGCTATGTTCTTGTGCAAAATACTTGCAGGTACTGTTTTTGTGGAAAAAACTTCCAGATTCTGTTCTTGTGCAGAACACTCTCTGACCCTGTTGTGCAAAACACGTGCAGACACTTTTCTTGTGGAAAAATGTTGCAGGCTCTGTTCTTGTGCAAAACACTTGCATGCTATGTTCTTGTCCAAAACACTTGCCGGCTCTGTTCTTGTGCAAAATACTTGCAGGTCCTGTTTTTGTTGAAAACACTTGCAGATTCTGTTCTTGTGCAAAACACTTGCAGGCCCTGTTCTTGTGCAAAACACTTGCAGTCTCTTTTCTTCTGCAAAATGCTTCCATGCTCTGTTGTTGTGTTGCAGGCCCTTTTCTTGTTGAAAATAATTGCAGGCCCAGTTCTTGTGCAAAATATTAGAACAGCTTATTCTTGTGGAAAACACTTGCAGGCCCTATTCTTGTGCAAAAAACTTGCAGGCCGTCTTTTTGTGGAAAACACTTGCAGGCTCTGTTTTTGTGCAAAATAGTTCCAGGCACTGTTGTGAAAAATACTTGCAGAATCTGTTCTTATGTAAAATACTTCCAGGTGCTGTTGTTGTTGAAAATACTTGCAGGCCCTCTTCTTGTGCAAACCACTTGCAGGCCCTATTCTTGTGGAAAACACTTGCAGGCCCTTTTCTTGTTGAAAATAATGGCAGGCCCTATTCTTGTGGAAAACACTTGCAGGCCCTTTTCTTGTTGAAAATAATGGCAGGCCCTGTTCTTGTGCAAAATAGTACCAGGCGCGATTGTTCTTGAAAATACTAGCAGGCCCTTTTCTTGTGAAAAATACTTCAAGGCGCTGTTCTTGTGGAAAACACTTGCATGGTATGTTCTTGTGCAAAACACTTGCAGGCCCTGTTCTTGTGCAAACCACTTGCAGGCCTTCTTCTTGTGGAAAACACTTGCAGGCTCTGTTCTTGTTGAAAATACTTGCAGCCTCTGTTCTTGTGCAATATACCGCCAGGCGGTGTTGTTGTGAAAAATACTTGAAGGTCCTGTTTTTGTGCAAAACACTTGCAGGCTCTGTTCTTGTGCAAAATAGTTCCAGGTGCTCTTGTTGTTGAAAATACTTGCAGGCTCTGTTCTTGTGCAAAACACTTGCATGCTCTGTTCTTGTGCAAAACACTTGCCGGCTCTGTTCTTGTGCAAAATACTTGCAGGTCCTGTTTTTGTTGAAAACACTTGCAGATTCTGTTCTTCTGGAAAACACTTGCAGGCCCTTTTCTTGTTGAAAATAATGGCAGGCCCTGTTCTTGTGCAAAATAGTACCAGGCGCTATTGTTCTTGAAAATACTAGCAGGCCCTTTTCTTGTGAAAAATACTTCAAGGCGCTGTTCTTGTGGAAAACACTTGCATGGTATGTTCTTGTGCAAAACACTTGCAGGCCCTGTTCTTGTGCAAACCACTTGCAGGCCTTCTTCTTGTGGAAAACACTTGCAGGCTCTGTTCTTGTTGAAAATACTTGCAGCCTCTGTTCTTGTGCAATATACCGCCAGGCGGTGTTGTTGTGAAAAATACTTGAAGGTCCTGTTTTTGTGCAAAACACTTGCAGGCTCTGTTCTTGTGCAAAATAGTTCCAGGTGCTCTTGTTGTTGAAAATACTTGCAGGCTCTGTTCTTGTGCAAAACACTTGCATGCTCTGTTCTTGTGCAAAACACTTGCCGGCTCTGTTCTTGTGCAAAATACTTGCAGGTCCTGTTTTTGTTGAAAACACTTGCAGATTCTGTTCTTCTGGAAAACACTTGCAGGCCCTTTTCTTGTTGAAAATAATTGCAGGCCCTGTTCTTGTGCAAAATAGTTCCAGGCGCTGTTGTTGTGCAAAACACTTGCAGGCCCTGTTCTTGTGCAAAACACTTGCAGACCCCGTTCTTGTGCAAAACACGTGCAGGCCGTCTTTTTGTGGAAAACACTTGCAGGCTCTGTTTTTGTGCAAAATAGTTCCAGGCACTGTTGTGAAAAATACTTGCAGAATCTGTTCTTATGTAAAATACTTCCAGGTCATGTTGTTGTTGAAAATACTTGCAGGCCCTGTTCTTATGCAAAATATTTTGCAGGCGCTGTTGTTCTTGAAAATACTTGCAGGCCCTCTTCTTGTGCAAACCACTTGCAGGCCCTATTCTTGTGGAAAACACTTGGAGGCTCTGTTCTTGTGCAAAACACTTGCATGCTGTGTTCTTGTGCAAAACACTTGCAGACCCCGTTCTTGTGCAAAACACGTGCAGGCCCCGTTCTTGTGCAAAACACGTGCAGGCCCCGTTCTTGTGCAAAACACTTGCAGGCCATCTTTTTGTGGAAAACACTTGCAGGCTCTGCTTTTGTGCAAAATAGTTCCAGGCACTGTTGTGAAAAATACTTGCAGAATCTGTTCTTATGTAAAATACTTCCAGGTGCTGTTGTTGTTGAAAATACTTGCAGGCCCTCTTCTTGTGCAAACCACTTGCAGGCCCTATTCTTGTGGAAAACACTTGCAGGCCCTTTTCTTGTTGAAAATAATGGCAGGCCCTGTTCTTGTGCAAAATAGTTCCAGGCGCTGTTGTTCTTGAAAATACTAGCAGGCCCTTTTCTTGTGAAAAATACTTCAAGGCGCTGTTCTTGTGGAAAACACTTGCATGGTATGTTCTTGTGCAAAACACTTGCAGGCCCTGTTCTTGTGCAAACCACTTGCAGGCCTTCTTCTTGTGGAAAACACTTGCAGGCTCTGTTCTTGTTGAAAATACTTGCAGCCTCTGTTCTTGTGCAATATACCGCCAGGCGGTGTTGTTGTGAAAAATACTTGAAGGTCCTGTTTTTGTGCAAAACACTTGCAGGCTCTGTTCTTGTGCAAAATAGTTCCAGGTGCTCTTGTTGTTGAAAATACTTGCCGGCTCTGTTCTTGTGCAAAATACTTGCAGGTCCTGTTTTTGTTGAAAACACTTGCAGATTCTGTTCTTCTGGAAAACACTTGCAGGCCCTTTTCTTGTTGAAAACACTTGCAGATTCTCTTCTTTTGGAAAACACTTGCAGGCCCTTTTCTTGTTGAAAATAATTGCAGGCCCTTTTCTTGTGCAAAATACTTGCAGGCGCTGTTGTTGTGCAAAACACTTGCATGGTATGTTCTTGTGCAAAACACTTGCAGGCCCTGTTCTTGTGCAAACCACTTGCAGGCCCTCTTCTTGTGGAAAACACTTGCAGGCTCTGTTCTTGTTGAAAATACTTGAAGCCCCTGTTCTTGTGCAATATACTGCCAGGCGCTGTTGTTGTGAAAAATACTTGAAGGTCCTGTTTTTGTGCAAAACACTTGCAAGCCTTGTTCTTTTGCAAAACACTTGCACAGCCTGTTCTTGCGGAAAGCATTTGCAGGCCCTCTTCTTGTGCAAAACAATTGGCATGCTATGTTCTTGTGCAAAATACTTGCAGGTACTGTTTTTGTGGAAAAAACTTCCAGATTCTGTTCTTGTGCAGAACACTCTCTGACCCTGTTGTGCAAAACACGTGCAGACACTTTTCTTGTGGAAAAATGTTGCAGGCTCTGTTCTTGTGCAAAACACTTGCATGCTACGTTCTTGTCCAAAACACGTGCAGACACTTTTCTTGTGGAAAAATGTTGCAGGCTCTGTTCTTGTGCAAAACACTTGCATGCTATGTTCTTGTCCAAAACACTTGCAGGCCCTGTTCTTGTGCAAAACACTTGCAGTCTCTTTTCTTCTGCAAAATGCTTCCACGCTCTGTTGTTGTGTTGCAGGCCCTTTTCTTGTTGAAAATAATTGCAGGCCCTGTTCTTGTGCAAAAGACTTGGAAGCCCTGTTCTTGTGCAAAACACGTGCAGGCTCTGTTCTTGTGCAAAATATTAGAACAGCTTATTCTTGTGGAAAACACTTGCAGGCCCTATTCTTGTGCAAAAAACTTGCAGGCTGTCTTTTTGTGCAAAACACTTGCAGGCTCTGTTCTTGTGCAAAACACTTGCAGGCCGTCTTTTTGTGGAAAACACTTGCAGGCTCTGTTTTTGTGCAAAATAGTTCCAGGCACTGTTGTGAAAAATACTTGCAGAATCTGTTCTTATGTAAAATACTTCCAGGTGCTGTTGTTGTTGAAAATACTTGCAGGCCCTCTTCTTGTGCAAACCACTTGCAGGCCCTATTCTTGTGGAAAACACTTGCAGGCCCTTTTCTTGTTGAAAATAATGGCAGGCCCTGTTCTTGTGCAAAATAGTTCCAGGCGCTGTTGTTCTTGAAAATACTAGCAGGCCCTTTTCTTGTGAAAAATACTTCAAGGCGCTGTTCTTGTGGAAAACACTTGCATGGTATGTTCTTGTGCAAAACACTTGCAGGCCCTGTTCTTGTGCAAACCACTTGCAGGCCCTCTTCTTGTGGAAAACACTTGCAGGCTCTGTTCTTGTTGAAAATACTTGAAGCCTCTGTTCTTGTGCAATATACTGCCAGGCGCTGTTGTTGTGAAAAATACTTGAAGGTCCTGTTTTTGTGCAAAACACTTGCAAGCCTTGTTCTTTTGCAAAACACTTGCACAGCCTGTTCTTGCGGAAAGCATTTGCAGGCCCTCTTCTTGTGCAAAACACTTGCATGCTGTGTTCTTGTGCAAAACATGTGCAGGCCCCGTTCTTGTGCAAAACACTTGCAGTTTCTGTTCTTGTGCAAAACACTTGCAGGTCCTGTTTTTGTTGAAAACACTTGCAGATTCTGTTCTTGTGCAAAACACGTGCAGGCCCTGTTCTTTTGCAAAATAATTCCAGGCGCTGTTGTGTTGCAAAACACTTGCAGGCTCTTTTCTTCTGCAAAATGCTTCCAGGCGCTGTTGTTGTGGAAAATACTTGCAGGCGCTGTTGTTGCGAAAAATACTTGCAGGCTCTGTTCTTGTGTAAAATTCTTCCACTAGCTGATGTTGTTGAAAATACTTGAACAGCCTGTTCTTGTGCAAAATACTTGCACAGCCTGTTCTTGTGGAAAACACTTCCAGGTCCAATTCTTGTGCAAAACACTTGCAGTTTCTGTTCTTGAGCAAAACACTTGCATGCTGTGTTCTTGTGCAAAACACTTGCAGGCCCTATTCTTGTGCAAAATGCTTCCACGCTCTGTTGTTGTGTTGCAGGCCCTTTTCTTGTTGAAAATAATTGCAGGCCCTGTTCTTGTGCAAAACACTTGCAGGCCGTCTTTTTGTGGAAAACACTTGCAGGCTCTGTTTTTGTGCAAAATAGTTCCAGGCACTGTTGTGAAAAATACTTGCAGAATCTGTTCTTCTGTAAAATACTTCCAGGTGCTGTTGTTGTGGAAAACACTTGCAGGCCCCGTTCTTGTGCAAAACACTTGCAGACCCCGTTCTTGTGCAAAACACGTGCAGGCCCCGTTCTTGTGCAAAACACGTGCAGGCCCCGTTCTTGTGCAAAACACGTGCATGCTGTGTTCTTGTGCAAAACACTTGCAGGCTCTGTTCTTGTGCAAACCACTTGCAGGCCCTGTTCTTGTGGAAAACACTTGCAGGCTCTGTTCTTGTTGAAAATACTTGCAGCCTCTGTTCTTGTGCAATATACTGCCAGGCGCTGTTGTTCTTGAAAATACTTGCAGGCCCTTTTCTTGTGAAAAATACTTCAAGGCGCTGTTCTTGTGGAAAACACTTGCATGGTATGTTCTTGTGCAAAACACTTGCAGGCCCTGTTCTTGTGCAAACCACTTGCAGGCCCTCTTCTTGTGGAAAACACTTGCAGGCTCTGTTCTTGTCGAAAATACTTGAAGCCTCTGTTCTTGTGCAATATACTGCCAGGCGCTGTTGTTGTGAAAAATACTTGAAGGTCCTGTTTTTGTGCAAAACACTTGCAAGCCTTGTTCTTTTGCAAAACACTTGCACAGCCTGTTCTTGCAGAAAGCATTTGCAGGCCCTCTTCTTGTGCAAAACAATTGGCATGCTATGTTCTTGTGCAAAATACTTGCAGGTACTGTTTTTGTGGAAAAAACTTCCAGATTCTGTTCTTGTGCAGAACACTCTCTGACCCTGTTGTGCAAAACACGTGCAGACACTTTTCTTGTGGAAAAATGTTGCAGGCTCTGTTCTTGTGCAAAACACTTGCATGCTATGTTCTTGTCCAAAACACTTGCCGGCTCTGTTCTTGTGCAAAATACTTGTAGGTCCTGTTTTTGTTGAAAACACTTGCAGATTCTGTTCTTGTGCAAAACACTTGCAGGCCCTGTTCTTGTGCAAAACACTTGCAGGCCGTCTTTTTGTGGAAAACACTTGCAGGCTCTGTTTTTCTGCAAAATAGTTCCAGGCACTGTTGTGAAAAATACTTGCAGAATCTGTTCTTATGTAAAATACTTCCAGGTCCTGTTGTTGTTGAAAATACTTGCAGGCCCTGTTCTTATGCAAAATATTTTGCAGGCGCTGTTGTTCTTGAAAATACTTGCAGGCCCTCTTCTTGTGCAAACCACTTGCAGGCCCTATTCTTGTGGAAAACACTTGGAGGCTCTGTTTTTGTGGAAAACACTTGCAGGCTCTGTTCTTGTGCAAAACACTTGCATGCTGTGTTCTTGTGCAAAACACTTGCAGACCCCGTTCTTGTGCAAAACACGTGCAGGCCCCGTTCTTGTGCAAAACACGTGCAGGCCCCGTTCTTGTGCAAAACACTTGCAGGCCATCTTTTTGTGGAAAACACTTGCAGGCTCTGTTCTTGTGCAAAATACTTGCAGGTCCTGTTTTTGTTGAAATCACTTGCAGATTCTGTTCTTCTGGAAAACACTTGCAGGCCCTTTTCTTGTTGAAAATAATTGCAGGCCCTGTTCTTGTGCAAAATAGTTCCAGGCGCTGTTGTTCTTGAAAACACTTGCAGGCTCTATTTTTGTGCAAAACACTTGCATGCTGTGTTCTTGTGCAAAACATTTGCAGGCCCTTTTCTTGTGCAAAACACGTGCAGGCCCCGTTCTTGTGCAAAACACGTGCAGGCCCCGTTCTTGTGCAAAACACTTGCAGGCCCTATTCTTGTGGAAAACACTTGCAGGCTCTGTTTTTGTGCAAAATAGTTCCAGGCACTGTTGTGAAAAATACTTGCAGAATCTGTTCTTATGTAAAATACTTCCAGGTGCTGTTGTTGAAAATACTTGCAGGCCCTGTTCTTATGCAAAATATTTGCAGGCGCTGTTCTTGTTGAAAATACTTGCAGCCTCTGTTCTTGTGCAATATACTGACAGGCGCTGTTGTTGTGAAAAATACTTGAAGGTCCTGTTTTTGTGCAAAACACTTGCAGGCTCTCTTCTTGTGCAAAATATTTCCAGGTGCTCTTGTTGTTGAAAATACTTGCAGGCTCTGTTCTTGTGCAAAATACTTGCAGGTCCTGTTTTTGTTGAAAACAGTTGCAGATTCTGTTCTTGTGCAAAACACTTGCAGGCCCTGTTCTTGTGCAAAACACTTGCAGACCCCGTTCTTGTGCAAAAAACGTGCAGGCCCCGTTCTTTTGCAAAACACGTGCAGGCCCCGTTCTTGTGCAAAACACTTGCAGGCCGTCTTTTTGTGGAAAACACTTGCAGGCTCTGTTTTTGTGCAAAATAGTTCCAGGCACTGTTGTGAAAAATACTTGCAGAATCTGTTCTTATGTAAAATACTTCCAGGTCCTGTTGTTGTTGAAAATACTTGCAGGCCCTGTTCTTATGCAAAATATTTTGCAGGCGCTGTTGTTCTTGAAAATACTTGCAGGCCCTCTTCTTGTGCAAACCACTTGCAGGCCCTATTCTTGTGGAAAACACTTGGAGGCTCTGTTTTTGTGGAAAACACTTGCAGGCTCTGTTCTTGTGCAAAACACTTGCATGCTGTGTTCTTGTGCAAAACACTTGCAGACCCCGTTCTTGTGCAAAACACGTGCAGGCCCCGTTCTTGTGCAAAACACGTGCAGGCCCCGTTCTTGTGCAAAACACTTGCAGGCCATCTTTTTGTGGAAAACACTTGCAGGCTCTGTTCTTGTGCAAAATACTTGCAGGTCCTGTTTTTGTTGAAAACACTTGCAGATTCTGTTCTTTTGGAAAATACTTGCAGGCCCTTTTCTTGTTGAAAATAATTGCAGGCCCTTTTCTTGTGCAAAATACTTGCAGGCGCTGTTGTTGTGCAAAACACTTGCAGGCCCTGTTCTTGCGCAAAACACTTGCAGACCCCGTTCTTGTGCAAAACACGTGCAGGCCGTCTTTTTGTGGAAAACACTTGCAGGCTCTGTTTTTGTGCAAAATAGTTCCAGGCACTGTTGTGAAAAATACTCGCAGAATCTGTTCTTATGTAAAATAATTCCAGGTCCTGTTGTTGTTGAAAATACTTGCAGGCCCTGTTCTTATGCAAAATATTTTGCAGGCGCTGTTGTTGTTGAAAATACTCTCTTCTTGTGCAAACCACTTGCAGGCCCTATTCTTGTGGAAAACACTTGCAGGCTCTGTTCTTGTGCAAAATACTTGCAGGTCCTGTTTTTGTTGAAAACACTTGCAGATTCTGTTCTTGTGCAAAACACTTGCAAGCCTTGTTCTTTTGCAAAACACTTGCACAGCCTGTTCTTGTGCAACACACTTGCATGCTGTGTTCTTGTGCAAAACACTTGCAGGTACTGTTTTTGTGGAAAAAACTTCCAGATTCTGTTCTTGTGCAAAACACTATCTGACCCTGTTTTGCAAAACACGTGCAGGCACTTTTCTTGTGGAAAAATGTTGCAGGCTCTGTTCTTGTGCAAAACACTTGCAGGTCCTGTTTTTGTTGAAAACACTTGCAGATTCTGTTCTTGTGCAAAACACTTGCAGGCCCTGTTCTTCTGCAACACACTTGCATGCTGTGTTCTTGTGCAAAACACTTGCAGGCCCTGTTCTTGTGCAAAACACTTGCAGTCTCTTTTCTTCTGCAAAATCCTTCCACGCTCTGTTGTGTTGCAGGCCCTTTTGTTGTTGAAAATAATTGCAGGCCGTGTTCTTGTGCAAAAGACTTGGAAGCCCTGTTCTTGTGCAAAACACGTGTAGGCTCTGTTCTTGTGCAAAATATTCGAACAGCTTATTCTTGTGGAAAACACTTGCAGGCCGTATTCTTGTGCAAAACACTTGCAGGCTCTGTTTTTGTGCAAAATAGTTCCAGGCACTGTTGTGAAAAATACTTGCAGAATCTGTTCTTATGTAAAATACTTCCAGGTCCTGTTGTTGTTGAAAATACTTGCAGGCCCTGTTCTTATGCAAAATATTTTGCAGGCGCTGTTGTTCTTGAAAATACTTGCAGGCCCTCTTCTTGTGCAAACCACTTGCAGGCCCTATTCTTGTGGAAAACACTTGGAGGCTCTGTTTTTGTGGAAAACACTTGCAGGCTCTGTTCTTGTGCAAAACACTTGCATGCTGTGTTCTTGTGCAAAACACTTGCAGACCCCGTTCTTGTGCAAAACACGTGCAGGCCCCGTTCTTGTGCAAAACACGTGCAGGCCCCGTTCTTGTGCAAAACACTTGCAGGCCATCTTTTTGTGGAAAACACTTGCAGGCTCTGTTCTTGTGCAAAATACTTGCAGGTCCTGTTTTTGTTGAAAACACTTGCAGATTCTGTTCTTTTGGAAAACACTTGCAGGCCCTTTTCTTGTTGAAAATAATTGCAGGCCCTTTTCTTGTGCAAAATACTTGCAGGCGCTGTTGTTGTGCAAAACACTTGCAGGCCCTGTTCTTGCGCAAAACACTTGCAGACCCCGTTCTTGTGCAAAACACGTGCAGGCCGTCTTTTTGTGGAAAACACTTGCAGGCTCTGTTTTTGTGCAAAATAGTTCCAGGCACTGTTGTGAAAAATACTCGCAGAATCTGTTCTTATGTAAAATAATTCCAGGTCCTGTTGTTGTTGAAAATACTTGCAGGCCCTGTTCTTATGCAAAATATTTTGCAGGCGCTGTTGTTGTTGAAAATACTCTCTTCTTGTGCAAACCACTTGCAGGCCCTATTCTTGTGGAAAACACTTGCAGGCTCTGTTCTTGTGCAAAATACTTGCAGGTCCTGTTTTTGTTGAAAACACTTGCAGATTCTGTTCTTGTGCAAAACACTTGCAAGCCTTGTTCTTTTGCAAAACACTTGCACAGCCTGTTCTTGTGCAACACACTTGCATGCTGTGTTCTTGTGCAAAACACTTGCAGGTACTGTTTTTGTGGAAAAAACTTCCAGATTCTGTTCTTGTGCAAAACACTATCTGACCCTGTTTTGCAAAACACGTGCAGGCACTTTTCTTGTGGAAAAATGTTGCAGGCTCTGTTCTTGTGCAAAACACTTGCAGGTCCTGTTTTTGTTGAAAACACTTGCAGATTCTGTTCTTGTGCAAAACACTTGCAGGCCCTGTTCTTCTGCAACACACTTGCATGCTGTGTTCTTGTGCAAAACACTTGCAGGCCCTGTTCTTGTGCAAAACACTTGCAGTCTCTTTTCTTCTGCAAAATCCTTCCACGCTCTGTTGTGTTGCAGGCCCTTTTGTTGTTGAAAATAATTGCAGGCCGTGTTCTTGTGCAAAAGACTTGGAAGCCCTGTTCTTGTGCAAAACACGTGTAGGCTCTGTTCTTGTGCAAAATATTCGAACAGCTTATTCTTGTGGAAAACACTTGCAGGCCGTATTCTTGTGCAAAACACTTGCAGGCTCTGTTTTTGTGCAAAATAGTTCCAGGCACTGTTGTGAAAAATACTTGCAGAATCTGTTCTTATGTAAAATACTTCCAGGTCCTGTTGTTGTTGAAAATACTTGCAGGCCCTGTTCTTATGCAAAATATTTTGCAGGCGCTGTTGTTGTTGAAAATACTTGCAGGCTCTCTTCTTGTGCAAACCACTTTCAGGCCCTATTCTTGTGGAAAACACTTGCAGGCTCTGTTCTTGTGCAAAATACTTGCAGGTCCTGTTTTTGTTGAAAACACTTGCAGATTCTGTTCTTGTGCAAAACACTTGCAAGCCTTGTTCTTTTGCAAAACACTTGCACAGCCTGTTCTTGCGGAAAGCATTGGCAGGCCCTCTTCTTGTGCAAAACACTGGCATGCTATGTTCTTGTGCAAAATACTTGCAGGTACTGTTTTTGTGGAAAAAACTTCCAGATTCTGTTCTTGTGCAAAACACTCTTTGACCCTGTTGTGCAAAACACGTGCAGGCACTTTTCTTGTGGAAAAATGTTGCAGGCTCTGTTCTTGTGCAAAACACTTGCATGCTATGTTCTTGTCCAAAACACTTGCATGCTGTGTTCTTGGGCAAAACACTTGCAGGCCCTGTTCTTGTGCAATAGACTTTCAGGCCCTTTTCTTGTGAAAAATACTTCAAGGCGCTGTTCTAGTGGAAAACACTTGCATGGTATGTTCTTGTGCAAAACGCTTGCAGGCCCTGTTCTTGTGCAAACCACTTGCAGGCCCTCTTCTTGTGGAAAACACTTGCAGGCTCTGTTCTTGTTGAAAATACTTGCAGCCTCTGTTCTTGTGCAATATACTGCCAGGCGCTGTTGTTGTGAAAAATACTTGAAGGTCCTGTTTTTGTGCAAAACACTTGCAGCCTCTGTTCTTGTGCAAAACACTTGCATGCTGTGTTCTTGTGCAAAACACTTGCAGGCCCTATTCTTGTGCAAAATGCTTCCACGCTCTGTTGTTGTGTTGCAGGCCCTTTTCTTGTTGAAAATAATTGCAGGCTCTGTTCTTGTGCAAAATAGTTCCAGGCGCTGTTGTTCTTGAAAATACTTGCAGACCCTTTTCTTGTGCAAAATACTTGCAGGCGCTGTTGTTGTGCAAAACACTTGCAGGCCCTGTTCTTGTGCAAAACACTTGCAGACCCCGTTCTTGTGCAAAAAACGTGCAGGCTGTCTTTTTGTGGAAAACACGTGCAGGCTCTGTTCTTGTGCAAAATATTAGAACAGCTTATTCTTGTGGAAAACACTTGCAGGCCCTATTCTTGTGCAAAAAACTTGCAGGCTGTCTTTTTGTGCAAAACACTTGCAGGCTCTGTTCTTGTGCAAAACACTTGCAGGCCGTCTTTTTGTGGAAAACACTTGCAGGCTCTGTTTTTGTGCAAAATAGTTCCAGGCACTGTTGTGAAAAATACTTGCACAATCTGTTCTTATGTAAAATACTTCCAGGTGCTGTTGTTGTGGAAAACACTTGCAGGCCCTGTTCTTGTGCAAACCACTTGCAGGCCCTATTCTTGTGGAAAACACTTGCAGGCCCTTTTCTTGTTGAAAATAATGGCAGGCCCTGTTCTTGTGCAAAATAGTTCCAGGCGCTGTTGTTCTTGAAAATACTAGCAGGCCCTTTTCTTGTGAAAAATACTTCAAGGCGCTGTTCTTGTGGAAAACACTTGCATGGTATGTTCTTGTGCAAAACACTTGCAGGCCCTGTTCTTGTGCAAACCACTTGCAGGCCCTCTTCTTGTGGAAAACACTTGCAGGCTCTGTTCTTGTTGAAAATACTTGAAGCCTCTGTTCTTGTGCAATATACTGCCAGGCGCTGTTGTTGTGAAAAATACTTGAAGGTCCTGTTTTTGTGCAAAACACTTGCAAGCCTTGTTCTTTTGCAAAACACTTGCACAGCCTGTTCTTGCGGAAAGCATTTGCAGGCCCTCTTCTTGTGCAAAACAATTGGCATGCTATGTTCTTGTGCAAAATACTTGCAGGTACTGTTTTTGTGGAAAAAACTTCCAGATTCTGTTCTTGTGCAGAACACTCTCTGACCCTGTTGTGCAAAACACGTGCAGGCACTTTTCTTGTGGAAAAATGTTGCAGGCTCTGTTCTTGTGCAAAACACTTGCATGCTATGTTCTTGTCCAAAACACTTGCCGGCTCTGTTCTTGTGCAAAATACTTGCAGGTCCTGTTTTTGTTGAAAACACTTGCAGATTCTGTTCTTGGGCAAAACACTTGCAGGCCCTGTTCTTGTGCAACACACTTGCATGCTGTGTTCTTGGGCAAAACACTTGCACGCCCTGTTCTTGTGCAATAGACTTGCAGGCCCTTTTCTTGTGAAAAATACTTCAAGGCGCTGTTCTTGTGGAAAACACTTGCATGGTATGTTCTTGTGCAAACCACTTGCAGGCCCTGTTCTTGTGCAAACCACTTGCAGGCCCTCTTCTTGTGGAAAACACTTGCAGGCTCTGTTCTTGTGCAAAATACTTGCAGGTCCTGTTTTTGTTGAAAACACTTGCAGATTCTGTTCTTGTGCAAAACACTTGCAAGCCTTGTTCTTTTGCAAAACACTTGCACAGCCTGTTCTTGCGGAAAGCATTGGCAGGCCCTCTTCTTGTGCAAAACACTGGCATGCTATGTTCTTGTGCAAAATACTTGTAGGTACTGTTTTTGTGGAAAAAACTTCCAGATTCTGTTCTTGTGCAAAACACTCTCTGACCCTGTTGTGCAAAACACGTGCAGGCACTTTTCTTGTGGAAAAATGTTGCAGGCTCTGTTCTTGTGCAAAACACTTGCATGCTATGTTCTTGTCCAAAACACTTGCCGGCTCTGTTCTTGTGCAAAATACTTGCAGGTCCTGTTTTTGTTGAAAACACTTGCAGATTCTGTTCTTGGGCAAAACACTTGCAGGCCCTGTTCTTGTGCAACACACTTGCATGCTGTGTTCTTGGGCAAAACACTTGCACGCCCTGTTCTTGTGCAATAGACTTGCAGGCCCTTTTCTTGTGAAAAATACTTCAAGGCGCTGTTCTTGTTGAAAATACTTGCAGCCTCTGTTCTTGTGCAATATACTGCCAGGCGCTGTTGTTGTGAAAAATACTTGCAGGTCCTGTTTTTGTTGAAAACACTTGCAGATTCTGTTCTTGTGCAAAACACTTGCAGGCCCTGTTCTTGTGCAAAACACTTGCAGTCTCTTTTCTTGTGCAAAATGCTTCCTCGCTCTGTTGTTGTGTTGCAGGCCCTTTTCTTGTTGAAAATAATTGCAGGCCCTGTTCTTGTGCAAAAGACTTGGAAGCCCTGTTCTTGTGCAAAACACGTGCAGGCTCTGTTCTTGTGCAAAATATTAGAACAGCTTATTCTTGTGGAAAACACTTGCAGGCCCTATTCTTGTGCAAAAAACTTGCAGGCTGTCTTTTTGTGCAAAACACTTGCAGGCTCTGTTCTTGTGCAAAACACTTGCAGGCCGTCTTTTTGTGGAAAACACTTGCAGGCTCTGTTTTTGTGCAAAATAGTTCCAGGCACTGTTGTGAAAAATACTTGCAGAATCTGTTCTTATGTAAAATACTTCCAGGTGCTGTTGTTGTGGAAAACACTTGCAGGCCCTGTTCTTGTGCAAAACAGTTGCAGACCCCGTTCTTGTGCAAAACACGTGCAGGCCCCGTTCTTGTGCAAAACACTTGCATGCTGTGTTCTTGTGCAAAACACTTGCAGGCTCTGTTCTTGTGCAAACCACTTGCAGGCCCTGTTCTTGTGGAAAACACTTGCAGGCTCTGTTCTTGTTGAAAATACTTGCAGCCTCTGTTCTTGTGCAATATACTGCCAGGCGCTGTTGTTCTTGAAAATACTTGCAGGCCCTTTTCTTGTGAAAAATACTTCAAGGCGCTGTTCTTGTGGAAAACACTTGCATGGTATGTTCTTGTGCAAAACACTTGCAGGCCCTGTTCTTGTGCAAACCACTTGCAGGCCCTCTTCTTGTGGAAAACACTTGCAGGCTCTGTTCTCGTTGAAAATACTTGAAGCCTCTGTTCTTGTGCAATATACTGCCAGGCGCTGTTGTTGTGAAAAATACTTGAAGGTCCTGTTTTTGTGCAAAACACTTGCAAGCCTTGTTCTTTTGCAAAACACTTGCACAGCCTGTTCTTGCAGAAAGCATTTGCAGGCCCTCTTCTTGTGCAAAACAATTGGCATGCTATGTTCTTGTGCAAAATACTTGCAGGTACTGTTTTTGTGGAAAAAACTTCCAGATTCTGTTCTTGTGCAGAACACTCTCTGACCCTGTTGTGCAAAACACGTGCAGACACTTTTCTTGTGGAAAAATGTTGCAGGCTCTGTTCTTGTGCAAAACACTTGCATGCTATGTTCTTGTCCAAAACACTTGCAGATTCTGTTCTTGTGCAAAACACTTGCAGGCCCTGTTCTTGTGCAAAACACTTGCAGGCCGTCTTTTTGTGGAAAACACTTGCAGGCTCTGTTTTTGTGCAAAATAGTTCCAGGCACTGTTGTGAAAAATACTTGCAGAATCTGTTCTTATGTAAAATACTTCCAGGTCCTGTTGTTGTTGAAAATACTTGCAGGCCCTGTTCTTATGCAAAATATTTTGCAGGCGCTGTTGTTCTTGAAAATACTTGCAGGCCCTCTTCTTGTGCAAACCACTTGCAGGCCCTATTCTTGTGGAAAACACTTGGAGGCTCTGTTTTTGTGGAAAACACTTGCAGGCTCTGTTCTTGTGCAAAACACTTGCATGCTGTGTTCTTGTGCAAAACACTTGCAGACCCCGTTCTTGTGCAAAACACGTGAAGGCCCCGTTCTTGTGCAAAACACGTGCAGGCCCCGTTCTTGTGCAAAACACTTGCAGGCCATCTTTTTGTGGAAAACACTTGCAGGCTCTGTTCTTGTGCAAAATACTTGCAGGTCCTGTTTTTGTTGAAATCACTTGCAGATTCTGTTCTTCTGGAAAACACTTGCAGGCCCTTTTCTTGTTGAAAATAATTGCAGGCCCTGTTCTTGTGCAAAATAGTTCCAGGCGCTGTTGTTCTTGAAAATACTAGCAGGCCCTTTTCTTGTGAAAAATACTTCAAGGCGCTGTTCTTGTGGAAAACACTTGCATGGTATGTTCTTGTGCAAAACACTTGCAGGCCCTGTTCTTGTGCAAACCACTTGCAGGCCCTCTTCTTGTGGAAAACACTTGCAGGCTCTGTTCTTGTTGAAAATACTTGAAGCCTCTGTTCTTGTGCAATATACTGCCAGGCGCTGTTGTTGTGAAAAATACTTGAAGGTCCTGTTTTTGTGCAAAACACTTGCAAGCCTTGTTCTTTTGCAAAACACTTGCACAGCCTGTTCTTGCGGAAAGCATTTGCAGGCCCTCTTCTTGTGCAAAACAATTGGCATGCTATGTTCTTGTGCAAAATACTTGCAGGTACTGTTTTTGTGGAAAAAACTTCCAGATTCTGTTCTTGTGCAGAACACTCTCTGACCCTGTTGTGCAAAACACGTGCAGGCACTTTTCTTGTGGAAAAATGTTGCAGGCTCTGTTCTTGTGCAAAACACTTGCATGCTATGTTCTTGTCCAAAACACTTGCCGGCTCTGTTCTTGTGCAAAATACTTGCAGGTCCTGTTTTTGTTGAAAACACTTGCAGATTCTGTTCTTGGGCAAAACACTTGCAGGCCCTGTTCTTGTGCAACACACTTGCATGCTGTGTTCTTGGGCAAAACACTTGCACGCCCTGTTCTTGTGCAATAGACTTGCAGGCCCTTTTCTTGTGAAAAATACTTCAAGGCGCTGTTCTAGTGGAAAACACTTGCATGGTATGTTCTTGTGCAAACCGCTTGCAGGCCCTGTTCTTGTGCAAACCACTTGCAGGCCCTCTTCTTGTGGAAAACACTTGCAGGCTCTGTTCTTGTGCAAAATACTTGCAGGTCCTGTTTTTGTTGAAAACACTTGCAGATTCTGTTCTTGTGCAAAACACTTGCAAGCCTTGTTCTTTTGCAAAACACTTGCACAGCCTGTTCTTGCGGAAAGCATTGGCAGGCCCTCTTCTTGTGCAAAACACTGGCATGCTATGTTCTTGTGCAAAATACTTGTAGGTACTGTTTTTGTGGAAAAAACTTCCAGATTCTGTTCTTGTGCAAAACACTCTCTGACCCTGTTGTGCAAAACACGTGCAGGCACTTTTCTTGTGGAAAAATGTTGCAGGCTCTGTTCTTGTGCAAAACACTTGCATGCTATGTTCTTGTCCAAAACACTTGCCGGCTCTGTTCTTGTGCAAAATACTTGCAGGTCCTGTTTTTGTTGAAAACACTTGCAGATTCTGTTCTTGGGCAAAACACTTGCAGGCCCTGTTCTTGTGCAACACACTTGCATGCTGTGTTCTTGGGCAAAACACTTGCACGCCCTGTTCTTGTGCAATAGACTTGCAGGCCCTTTTCTTGTGAAAAATACTTCAAGGCGCTGTTCTTGTTGAAAATACTTGCAGCCTCTGTTCTTGTGCAATATACTGCCAGGCGCTGTTGTTGTGAAAAATACTTGCAGGTCCTGTTTTTGTTGAAAACACTTGCAGATTCTGTTCTTGTGCAAAACACTTGCAGGCCCTGTTTTTGTTGAAATCACTTGCAGATTCTGTTCTTCTGGAAAACACTTGCAGGCCCTTTTCTTGTTGAAAATAATTGCAGGCCCTGTTCTTGTGCAAAATAGTTCCAGGCGCTGTTGTTCTTGAAAATACTAGCAGGCCCTTTTCTTGTGAAAAATACTTCAAGGCGCTGTTCTTGTGGAAAACACTTGCATGGTATGTTCTTGTGCAAAACACTTGCAGGCCCTGTTCTTGTGCAAACCACTTGCAGGCCCTCTTCTTGTGGAAAACACTTGCAGGCTCTGTTCTTGTTGAAAATACTTGAAGCCTCTGTTCTTGTGCAATATACTGCCAGGCGCTGTTGTTGTGAAAAATACTTGAAGGTCCTGTTTTTGTGCAAAACACTTGCAAGCCTTGTTCTTTTGCAAAACACTTGCACAGCCTGTTCTTGCGGAAAGCATTTGCAGGCCCTCTTCTTGTGCAAAACAATTGGCATGCTATGTTCTTGTGCAAAATACTTGCAGGTACTGTTTTTGTGGAAAAAACTTCCAGATTCTGTTCTTGTGCAGAACACTCTCTGACCCTGTTGTGCAAAACACGTGCAGGCACTTTTCTTGTGGAAAAATGTTGCAGGCTCTGTTCTTGTGCAAAACACTTGCATGCTATGTTCTTGTCCAAAACACTTGCCGGCTCTGTTCTTGTGCAAAATACTTGCAGGTCCTGTTTTTGTTGAAAACACTTGCAGATTCTGTTCTTGGGCAAAACACTTGCAGGCCCTGTTCTTGTGCAACACACTTGCATGCTGTGTTCTTGGGCAAAACACTTGCACGCCCTGTTCTTGTGCAATAGACTTGCAGGCCCTTTTCTTGTGAAAAATACTTCAAGGCGCTGTTCTTGTGGAAAACACTTGCATGGTATGTTCTTGTGCAAACCACTTGCAGGCCCTGTTCTTGTGCAAACCACTTGCAGGCCCTCTTCTTGTGGAAAACACTTGCAGGCTCTGTTCTTGTGCAAAATACTTGCAGGTCCTGTTTTTGTTGAAAACACTTGCAGATTCTGTTCTTGTGCAAAACACTTGCAAGCCTTGTTCTTTTGCAAAACACTTGCACAGCCTGTTCTTGCGGAAAGCATTGGCAGGCCCTCTTCTTGTGCAAAACACTGGCATGCTATGTTCTTGTGCAAAATACTTGTAGGTACTGTTTTTGTGGAAAAAACTTCCAGATTCTGTTCTTGTGCAAAACACTCTCTGACCCTGTTGTGCAAAACACGTGCAGGCACTTTTCTTGTGGAAAAATGTTGCAGGCTCTGTTCTTGTGCAAAACACTTGCATGCTATGTTCTTGTCCAAAACACTTGCCGGCTCTGTTCTTGTGCAAAATACTTGCAGGTCCTGTTTTTGTTGAAAACACTTGCAGATTCTGTTCTTGGGCAAAACACTTGCAGGCCCTGTTCTTGTGCAACACACTTGCATGCTGTGTTCTTGGGCAAAACACTTGCACGCCCTGTTCTTGTGCAATAGACTTGCAGGCCCTTTTCTTGTGAAAAATACTTCAAGGCGCTGTTCTTGTTGAAAATACTTGCAGCCTCTGTTCTTGTGCAATATACTGCCAGGCGCTGTTGTTGTGAAAAATACTTGCAGGTCCTGTTTTTGTTGAAAACACTTGCAGATTCTGTTCTTGTGCAAAACACTTGCAGGCCCTGTTCTTGTGCAAAACACTTGCAGTCTCTTTTCTTGTGCAAAATGCTTCCTCGCTCTGTTGTTGTGTTGCAGGCCCTTTTCTTGTTGAAAATAATTGCAGGCCCTGTTCTTGTGCAAAAGACTTGGAAGCCCTGTTCTTGTGCAAAACACGTGCAGGCTCTGTTCTTGTGCAAAATATTAGAACAGCTTATTCTTGTGGAAAACACTTGCAGGCCCTATTCTTGTGCAAAAAACTTGCAGGCTGTCTTTTTGTGCAAAACACTTGCAGGCTCTGTTCTTGTGCAAAACACTTGCAGGCCGTCTTTTTGTGGAAAACACTTGCAGGCTCTGTTTTTGTGCAAAATAGTTCCAGGCACTGTTGTGAAAAATACTTGCAGAATCTGTTCTTATGTAAAATACTTCCAGGTGCTGTTGTTGTGGAAAACACTTGCAGGCCCTGTTCTTGTGCAAAACAGTTGCAGACCCCGTTCTTGTGCAAAACACGTGCAGGCCCCGTTCTTGTGCAAAACACTTGCATGCTGTGTTCTTGTGCAAAACACTTGCAGGCTCTGTTCTTGTGCAAACCACTTGCAGGCCCTGTTCTTGTGGAAAACACTTGCAGGCTCTGTTCTTGTTGAAAATACTTGCAGCCTCTGTTCTTGTGCAATATACTGCCAGGCGCTGTTGTTCTTGAAAATACTTGCAGGCCCTTTTCTTGTGAAAAATACTTCAAGGCGCTGTTCTTGTGGAAAACACTTGCATGGTATGTTCTTGTCCAAAACACTTGCCGGCTCTGTTCTTGTGCAAAATACTTGCAGGTCCTGTTTTTGTTGAAAACACTTGCAGATTCTGTTCTTGGGCAAAACACTTGCAGGCCCTGTTCTTGTGCAACACACTTGCATGCTGTGTTCTTGGGCAAAACACTTGCACGCCCTGTTCTTGTGCAATAGACTTGCAGGCCCTTTTCTTGTGAAAAATACTTCAAGGCGCTGTTCTTGTTGAAAATACTTGCAGCCTCTGTTCTTGTGCAATATACTGCCAGGCGCTGTTGTTGTGAAAAATACTTGCAGGTCCTGTTTTTGTTGAAAACACTTGCAGATTCTGTTCTTGTGCAAAACACTTGCAGGCCCTGTTCTTGTGCAAAACACTTGCAGTCTCTTTTCTTGTGCAAAATGCTTCCTCGCTCTGTTGTTGTGTTGCAGGCCCTTTTCTTGTTGAAAATAATTGCAGGCCCTGTTCTTGTGCAAAAGACTTGGAAGCCCTGTTCTTGTGCAAAACACGTGCAGGCTCTGTTCTTGTGCAAAATATTAGAACAGCTTATTCTTGTGGAAAACACTTGCAGGCCCTATTCTTGTGCAAAAAACTTGCAGGCTGTCTTTTTGTGCAAAACACTTGCAGGCTCTGTTCTTGTGCAAAACACTTGCAGGCCGTCTTTTTGTGGAAAACACTTGCAGGCTCTGTTTTTGTGCAAAATAGTTCCAGGCACTGTTGTGAAAAATACTTGCAGAATCTGTTCTTATGTAAAATACTTCCAGGTGCTGTTGTTGTGGAAAACACTTGCAGGCCCTGTTCTTGTGCAAAACAGTTGCAGACCCCGTTCTTGTGCAAAACACGTGCAGGCCCCGTTCTTGTGCAAAACACTTGCATGCTGTGTTCTTGTGCAAAACACTTGCAGGCTCTGTTCTTGTGCAAACCACTTGCAGGCCCTGTTCTTGTGGAAAACACTTGCAGGCTCTGTTCTTGTTGAAAATACTTGCAGCCTCTGTTCTTGTGCAATATACTGCCAGGCGCTGTTGTTCTTGAAAATACTTGCAGGCCCTTTTCTTGTGAAAAATACTTCAAGGCGCTGTTCTTGTGGAAAACACTTGCATGGTATGTTCTTGTGCAAAACACTTGCAGGCCCTGTTCTTGTGCAAACCACTTGCAGGCCCTCTTCTTGTGGAAAACACTTGCAGGCTCTGTTCTCGTTGAAAATAGTTGAAGCCTCTGTTCTTGTGCAATATACTGCCAGGCGCTGTTGTTGTGAAAAATACTTGAAGGTCCTGTTTTTGTGCAAAACACTTGCAAGCCTTGTTCTTTTGCAAAACACTTGCACAGCCTGTTCTTGCAGAAAGCATTTGCAGGCCCTCTTCTTGTGCAAAACAATTGGCATGCTATGTTCTTGTGCAAAATACTTGCAGGTACTGTTTTTGTGGAAAAAACTTCCAGATTCTGTTCTTGTGCAGAACACTCTCTGACCCTGTTGTGCAAAACACGTGCAGACACTTTTCTTGTGGAAAAATGTTGCAGGCTCTGTTCTTGTGCAAAACACTTGCATGCTATGTTCTTGTCCAAAACACTTGCAGATTCTGTTCTTGTGCAAAACACTTGCAGGCCCTGTTCTTGTGCAAAACACTTGCAGGCCGTCTTTTTGTGGAAAACACTTGCAGGCTCTGTTTTTGTGCAAAATAGTTCCAGGCACTGTTGTGAAAAATACTTGCAGAATCTGTTCTTATGTAAAATACTTCCAGGTCCTGTTGTTGTTGAAAATACTTGCAGGCCCTGTTCTTATGCAAAATATTTTGCAGGCGCTGTTGTTCTTGAAAATACTTGCAGGCCCTCTTCTTGTGCAAACCACTTGCAGGCCCTATTCTTGTGGAAAACACTTGGAGGCTCTGTTTTTGTGGAAAACACTTGCAGGCTCTGTTCTTGTGCAAAACACTTGCATGCTGTGTTCTTGTGCAAAACACTTGCAGACCCCGTTCTTGTGCAAAACACGTGAAGGCCCCGTTCTTGTGCAAAACACGTGCAGGCCCCGTTCTTGTGCAAAACACTTGCAGGCCATCTTTTTGTGGAAAACACTTGCAGGCTCTGTTCTTGTGCAAAATACTTGCAGGTCCTGTTTTTGTTGAAATCACTTGCAGATTCTGTTCTTCTGGAAAACACTTGCAGGCCCTTTTCTTGTTGAAAATAATTGCAGGCCCTGTTCTTGTGCAAAATAGTTCCAGGCGCTGTTGTTCTTGAAAACACTTGCAGGCTCTATTTTTGTGGAAAACACTTGCAGGCTCTGTTCTTGTGCAAAACACTTGCATGCTGTGTTCTTGTGCAAAACATTTGCAGGC
>JAUDYJ010000096.1:25000-26813 GCA_030761175.1 Masticophis lateralis | reverse complement strand
TTAATTTGACTCAACACGGGAAACCTCACCCGGCCCGGACACGGAAAGGATTGACAGATCGATAGCTCTTTCTCGATTCTGTGGGTGGTGGTGCATGGCCGTTCTTAGTTGGTGGAGCGATTTGTCTGGTTAATTCCGATAACGAACGAGACTCTGGCATGCTAACTAGTTATGCGACCCCCGAGCGGTCGGCGTCCAACTTCTTAGAGGGACAAGTGGCGTTCAGCCACCCGAGATTGAGCAATAACAGGTCTGTGATGCCCTTAGATGTCCGGGGCTGCACGCGCGCTACACTGACTGGCTCAGCGTGTGTCTACCCTACGCCGACAGGTGCGGGTAACCCGTTGAACCCCATTCGTGATGGGGATCGGGGATTGCAATTATTCCCCATGAACGAGGAATTCCCAGTAAGTGCGGGTCATAAGCTCGCGTTGATTAAGTCCCTGCCCTTTGTACACACCGCCCGTCGCTACTACCGATTGGATGGTTTAGTGAGGTCCTCGGATCGGCCCCGCCGGGGTCGGCCTCGGCCCTGGCGGAGCGCCGAGAAGACGGTCGAACTTGACTATCTAGAGGAAGTAAAAGTCGTAACAAGGTTTCCGTAGGTGAACCTGCGGAAGGATCATTACCGGACCCAGCCGGGGAGGCGTCCTGCGCGCGCGGGGCGTCCCGACGCTGCCTCCCGCGCCGCGGCGCGGCCTCGCTGGGCGAGCGCCCGGGGCCGGCCGACGGCAGCCCGCGGGGGCGGGCGGGCGAGCGGTCTCGCGGCCGCCCGTCCGCCGCCCCGCACGTCCCCCCCCAGAGAGAGAGCGCAGAGGGAAAGAAGGCGAGGCCGGGCGGGGCCTCTCGTCGCCCCTACGGACGCCGGCGCCTGTCGGCGGGACCGGGGAGCGGCGGGGTTCGTCCGTCCGGTCGGCGCCCGGCGGAGCGGCACGGCCGCGTCCGCGTGGCGGCCCGCTCCGGTCGCGAGACGCCGAAGGAAGAAACGAGCGATGAGGGAGAGAGAGAGGGGGTCGTCCGACGGCCGTTCGGCGCGCGAGGGGCGCGGCGAGCGAGCGAGAGACGCCGAGGAGAGGCCGGGGCCTGCGGCGGGTCGCCCTGTCCGACCGTCCCCCCCCGGGGGGGTTTCGGACCGGGGAACGCCGCTCGCGGCGCCGAGCCGCGTGCCCGCCGCCCTGCCCGTGGCGCGTGAGGGACCGGAAGGCGCGGTGCCCCGGGCGTCCGTGTCGGCGCCGGCTCGCGTTACCCGCCCTCCCTCTCGAAGGGGGAGGGAAGAGGGGGCGTGGGTCGGGCCGCGCGGGCGGACCGGGCCTCCCTGCCGGTCGCCGCTACGCGTTGCGAGGGGGCGGTGGCGCGCGTGCTCCGGCGCCGCGACCGAGGCTTCCCCCGCCGTCGTTGGCTGGGCCGTGACCCCAGCTTTCCCGGGCGGGGCTCGGCGGGTCGACCCCCGTCGCGAGCCTCCGCGCCTCCCGCTCTGGGGTGCTCTCCTCCTCCCGCGGCCTCCGCACGGCGGCCGAGCGTGACGTTCCCCCCCCTCCTCTCTCGCTTCGTCCGTCCTTCCTTCCGTCCGTCTTAGCGACCGAGTGCCGGACTCCCGCGGACCGGCCCGGCTCCCGCTCCTCTCCCCCTCGGGTGCGTCGGACCGATCGGAGGGAAACTTCCGCAGGCCCGAAGGGTGGAGAGGCGGGTGGCCGCGGCGGCCGTTCTCCGCTCGGGGCGTCCCTTCCGTGCGCGGCCGGCGCGCCGCCCGGCCGAGGCCGGGGCCGGCGGCGTCGCGGTCGCCGCGCCGGAGGGGTCGGCTTCTTTCCGCGCC
>JAUDYJ010000096.1:15000-17500 GCA_030761175.1 Masticophis lateralis | reverse complement strand
AGGATAGGTCTACGTTTTAGCCCAGGAAGTTTTAAATTTAGCTTAAAAATAAAAATAAAAGTGCAGCTTTCTGAGATTTAGTGTCCTTCTCTAGCGTTTCACTCTAACTACGCCGACGCACAAAATCTCACAAAGCTGGACGTGGAATTTTGTGTGCGTGTAAAAGCGTGAAAGTTGTTTTGGGGGGCTTTTTGTGGCCGTGTGAGGTTCCTGCTTGTTGCAGGGGCCGTTTTGGGTCTGGCGCAGGAGGCTTTTACATTGTGGGTGAGCCAGCGGATGTTTTTTTAATTTTTATTTGGTGTGCGTTGGAAGAGAGGTCGTCTCATACAGCAAGTGTAGCCCAAACCCCACATTTTTTTTTTTACCCCCAGGAAAAGTCATGCGCCGGAAAATCCGGTACCAAGGAGACACGGAGAGCAGAGATAGGAGAAACATCAACGGGCGAACTGGCAAGAGCCAAGAGACCGATTAGATTCCACGGAGAAAGAGGAATGATTTGAGGAACAACCTCGAGATGACCGAGAGCAGGAAAGATTGAGAGACGAAAGTGGGGACGGACGACGGGAGGAGAAGAAAGAAACGGCCGAAAGAGAGCCAAATAAAAGAGAGGGAGCGAGAGCGAAAGAAGTGACAGGAAGAACAAAGGGACGCAAGGACGACTAGATGGACAAAGCCATCGGAAATGGAAGAAGAAATAAAAATCCTCTCCTTGACTAGAAACGGACTGAATTCGGCAATTCGGCAAGAAGAAGGAAAACATTCAATCCATTCGAGAAGTTCAAACGAGAAACGATAGGCCTACGAGAAGTTCATTTTGGAAAACAACGCCAAACGCCGTCGGAAGGGTGAAAATCGGGGACATTGTACGGACAACCTTGAGGTGTCGAAAGTCAAAGGGGAGTCAGTCGTACGTCACACCAAACGGACAGTTTGGTCTCCCGAAGGACTCGGGGCGGTGCACGGCCTAATGAAAAGCACAAGACAAACAACCGTTTAAAAATGAAAAGTATTCAATTATTTGGCTCAACATAAACCACCCCAATTTAAAAATCCCAGATGAAAACCCATTGAAAAAGCCCGGCCGGGCGGAACAAAAAGATCGTCCTTGGATGGAGGGGGGACATTGCAGGGAAAAGCCTGTGTAGCGTAGGGGGCTAATGCCTCCTACTAAAGGCAGCAATTAACACCAGCTGCCTGTAATTTCTCTGAGTTCAATCCTAGCCAGGCTCAAGGTCGACTCAGCCTTCCATCCTTTCTTAAGGTGGGTAAATGGAGGACCCAGTTTGTGGGGGCAATAAGCTGACTTTGTATAAATATACAAAAGTAGGAAGGCTATTGCTTAACGCATTGTAATGGTAAGCCGCCCTGAGTCTCCGGAGAAGGGCGGCACAGAAGTCAAATTTTAAAAGAAAAGAAAAGGGAAAAAAAAAAAAAAAAAAAAAGGACGAAGCCCCGGTAGACCGGGACGTCTGACCGGCGCGGACGCCCCCGGGGCCCGGCGGGGGCACCGGGGCGACGCCGGAGGTCCAGGACCGAGTAGACCGTGACAGTTTCCTGGCCGGGGCCCGCCGGGAGCAAAGTGGACGCGTCCCGGCCCGGTCCACTCGGAAGGAACCCCCCTCGCCCGCGACATCGCGGCGGGGAAACAGAACCGCAGAGGGCGGTCAACCCCCGTCGGAAAGGCTCCGGTCCGCCCGAGCGTCCCGGTAGACCGGGACGTCCGGCCGCCCCGGAGGCCCCCGGCGCCCGGGCCGGGCACCGAGGGGTAGGCCGAGGTCCGGGACCGAGGCCCGCGGCTCCGGAGCCGGGATCCCGCGCACCCACCGCGGCGGAAAGGCTCCGGTCCGCCCGAGCGTCCCGGTAGACCGGGACGTCCGCCCGCCCCGGAGGCCCCCGGCGCCCGGGTCGGGCGCCGAGGGGTAGGCCGAGGTCCGGGACCGAGGCCCGCGGCTCCGGAGCCGGGATCCCGCGCACCCGGGACGGCGGAAACGCTCCGGTCCGCCGAGGCCCCCGGCTCCGGAGCCGGGATCCCGCGCGCACCCACCGCGGCGGAAAGGCTCCGGTCCGCCCGAGCGTCCCGGTAGACAGGGACGTCCGCCCGCCCGGGAGGCCCCCGGCGCCCGGGTCGGGCGCCGAGGGGTAGGCCGAGGTCCGGGACCGAGGCCCGCGGCTCCGGAGCCGGGATCCCGCTCACCCGGGACGGCGGAAACGCTCCGGTCCGCCGAGGCCCCCGGCTCCGGAGCCGGGATCCCGCGCGCACCCACCGCGGCGGAAAGGCTCCGGTCCGCCCGAGCGTCCCGGTAGACAGGGACGTCCGCCCGCCCGGGAGGCCCCCGGCGCCCGGGTCGGGCGCCGAGGGGTAGGCCGAGGTCCGGGACCGAGGCCCGCGGCTCCGGAGCCGGGATCCCGCTCACCCGGGACGGCGGAAACGCTCCGGTCCGCCGAGGCCCCCGGCTCCGGAGCCGGGATCCCGCGCGCACCCACCGCGGCGGAAAGGCTC
>JAUDYJ010000096.1:0-2500 GCA_030761175.1 Masticophis lateralis | reverse complement strand
CAACGCCAAACGCCGTCGGAAGGGTGAAAATCGGGGACATTGTACGGACAACCTTGAGGTGTCGAAAGTCAAAGGGGAGTCAGTCGTACGTCACACCAAACGGACAGTTTGGTCTCCCGAAGGACTCGGGGCGGTGCACGGCCTAATGAAAAGCACAAGACAAACAACCGTTTAAAAATGAAAAGTATTCAATTATTTGGCTCAACATAAACCACCCCAATTTAAAAATCCCAGATGAAAACCCATTGAAAAAGCCCGGCCGGGCGGAACAAAAAGATCGTCCTTGGATGGAGGGGGGACATTGCAGGGAAAAGCCTGTGTAGCGTAGGGGGCTAATGCCTCCTACTAAAGGCAGCAATTAACACCAGCTGCCTGTAATTTCTCTGAGTTCAATCCTAGCCAGGCTCAAGGTCGACTCAGCCTTCCATCCTTTCTTAAGGTGGGTAAATGGAGGACCCAGTTTGTGGGGGCAATAAGCTGACTTTGTATAAATATACAAAAGTAGGAAGGCTATTGCTTAACGCATTGTAATGGTAAGCCGCCCTGAGTCTCCGGAGAAGGGCGGCACAGAAGTCAAATTTTAAAAGAAAAGAAAAGGGAAAAAAAAAAAAAAAAAAAAAGGACGAAGCCCCGGTAGACCGGGACGTCTGACCGGCGCGGACGCCCCCGGGGCCCGGCGGGGGCACCGGGGCGACGCCGGAGGTCCAGGACCGAGTAGACCGTGACAGTTTCCTGGCCGGGGCCCGCCGGGAGCAAAGTGGACGCGTCCCGGCCCGGTCCACTCGGAAGGAACCCCCCTCGCCCGCGACATCGCGGCGGGGAAACAGAACCGCAGAGGGCGGTCAACCCCCGTCGGAAAGGCTCCGGTCCGCCCGAGCGTCCCGGTAGACCGGGACGTCCGGCCGCCCCGGAGGCCCCCGGCGCCCGGGCCGGGCACCGAGGGGTAGGCCGAGGTCCGGGACCGAGGCCCGCGGCTCCGGAGCCGGGATCCCGCGCACCCACCGCGGCGGAAAGGCTCCGGTCCGCCCGAGCGTCCCGGTAGACCGGGACGTCCGCCCGCCCCGGAGGCCCCCGGCGCCCGGGTCGGGCGCCGAGGGGTAGGCCGAGGTCCGGGACCGAGGCCCGCGGCTCCGGAGCCGGGATCCCGCGCACCCGGGACGGCGGAAACGCTCCGGTCCGCCGAGGCCCCCGGCTCCGGAGCCGGGATCCCGCGCGCACCCACCGCGGCGGAAAGGCTCCGGTCCGCCCGAGCGTCCCGGTAGACAGGGACGTCCGCCCGCCCGGGAGGCCCCCGGCGCCCGGGTCGGGCGCCGAGGGGTAGGCCGAGGTCCGGGACCGAGGCCCGCGGCTCCGGAGCCGGGATCCCGCTCACCCGGGACGGCGGAAACGCTCCGGTCCGCCGAGGCCCCCGGCTCCGGAGCCGGGATCCCGCGCGCACCCACCGCGGCGGAAAGGCTCCGGTCCGCCCGAGCGTCCCGGTAGACAGGGACGTCCGCCCGCCCGGGAGGCCCCCGGCGCCCGGGTCGGGCGCCGAGGGGTAGGCCGAGGTCCGGGACCGAGGCCCGCGGCTCCGGAGCCGGGATCCCGCTCACCCGGGACGGCGGAAACGCTCCGGTCCGCCGAGGCCCCCGGCTCCGGAGCCGGGATCCCGCGCGCACCCACCGCGGCGGAAAGGCTCCGGTCCGCCCGAGCGTCCCGGTAGACAGGGACGTCCGCCCGCCCCGGAGGCCCCCGGCGCCCGGGACGGGCACCGAGGGGACGGCCGAGGTCCGGGACCGAGGCCCGCGGCTCCGGAACCGGGATCCCGTGCACCCGCGACGGCGTAAACGAGGTTCCCGACCGGGGCCCGCGGCTCCGGAGCCGGCATCGCGTTCCGCGTCGCCGGGGCCCGGCTCGGTAGACCGGCGGCTTTCGCCGGCCGCGGGCCGCCGGGACCAAAGTGGAGCCGTCCCACCCCGGTCTACTCGCAAGGCCGCGAGGGGAAGGCGTCGGCGGGCCGGGCCGGCGTCGGCCTCCGGGAGTCCCGGCGTTTCCCCGGCCGTCGCGGCGGTGAACCCCCACGCCGTTGGGGATCCCAAGGCCGGGTCGGCCAGGTGCGCGGAGATTTCTGGCGACTGGGTTTTCAGAAGTCGTAGGGGCACCGGTCTACCGAGTCCTCGACCGCCGGCAAGCCGACCGCGCTGTGCCGGGCCGCCCCACCCGTCCGCGGCACGGGCCGCTCTCGTTCGGCGGGCAGACGACGAGCGGTCGGACGGGTCCTCCTTCCCGCCTCTCCCCCGATCGATCGTGGACTCCGCGGTCGCCTCGGGGAGGGACCTCCGCGGGCCGGCCCTCCGGGGCCCGGTGTTCAGGTGGAGCGGATGCCTCCCCGCCTCGGCGACCCTGGAAGCGTAACCGGGGGCACGGATCCTCCGCCCGGAGGTTCCGCGCCCGTCCTCCTACGTGCTCCATCCGCGGCGCGCCGTCGGCCCCGCGCCTCCCCAGGGTGTGGGGCGCAGCC
>JAUDYJ010000095.1:0-27258 GCA_030761175.1 Masticophis lateralis | reverse complement strand
TGCTGAGAGCATACTAATTTCCACACACAAAGCTCAAGCATGTTTTGGCCATCATGTCAACTTGAAACTCGCATCTTACAATAAAATTTAAGGTTCTCCAGCATGCACCAAATTGAGCGATCCATATTAAATTCTCATTCACCCAAAGCAGCAGGATACAAGGCAATGTTGCAAGACATTCCTAAGAAATGGCTAACAGTCTTTGATTTCTTGATGAAGCTATTTCCTAAGGAAGCTTACTATGCTTTTTAACACTTAATGTTTTTCGTAATGGGGGGGGGGGGGAGAGTTAATAACCTGGTCCGCTTTAGTTTTATTCTGCAACCTTTCTCTTCCTCAAATAGGTAGAAGACATAAATAAAAAAATTGAGAACTTGAAGAAACTTGAGGGGAATGGGTGGCAACCGGTGGATGATGCTCAGCCCCACAGATCTGCCAAGGTATGATACTCTTTGCTGATTCTGCTTTTTGCATGGCACGTAATTACTGAGGCTATTTCTGAAAGGCAACTTTCCTGAGTGATACAGGCAACTGCACAAAAAGGTACAATAAAGTTTGTCATGGAGCAGAATTTTTACTAAACTTAAGCTACCTGTTCATCTTCTGGAAACTGTAACTCCTGTAACCAAGTCTGAGAATTGCACAGAAATTCAGATAAAAAAAATGGAAAATGTGATTTGTAAGGACATGGGCATGTTCGTTGCATCTGTCAGGGATGTTGTTGTTGTTTTTTAATGACACTGCTTTTTCCTGAATTGGCATCTGGTATCTGTGGAGCCCCAGACTCCACAGTAGTGGTGCCTCCTTAATGTAGATCCATACTGTCCTGGGACTCTACCAGGACTGTTTGAACTCAAAAAGGCACAGCTTCTTTAAGGAGGTGACATCAGGTGCCACACTGAGCATATGTGAGTGAAACAAATATTGCTTTCCTGCCTCCTTTGCTTGCCTCTTTTATGTTTCTTCAGAACTGAATTATTTGGAGTAGAGATGCATCTTACTGTACTTTATAAAACTTTGTACATCTTGATGGTTAATTAATTGCATTGCCATCCATATTCAGGCTGACCCTTAAGTGTAGTGAAGTACCACTTTCTTTTCCAACTTTCCTTTTTGTAGCCACTTTACCTGGCTTTTGGCCTGCTTCAGATTTTCTTTTTAATACATCCTGATGCCCCTAAGCATCAAAAGTTTTCTTCTTGCAACCAAAAAGGTTCATTGATCATTGGGATTTTGATCTACACTTCTAATATCTGACATGTCATTTATATTTCCAGTGAATGTTAAAATATTTTGAAGCTAATATAGACCCATGGTTGATCCTTTGATTGTTTGCCGTGATATTCCTGACTTTCGCTAGCTGCTAAGAATAGCTTGACACTATGTGAAATCTGATAGGGAACTGAATAATTCACTATTCAGTGGTGAATATATTAGTATTATAGTCAATTTGAGACGGATGGCCTTTAAATGTTTTCTAGAAGTGAAGCCATCTCATATCATAGTTTATCAGTAGAGGGCTTAGTACTGGACATCTTTGTGAGTCAGAAAGTAGGGTTTGGTAAATATTCCATGACAAGCAGTTCCAACTTTGGAATTGTAATACATTTTTATTTTGAAAAAAACCTGTTTTTCTGTACTATTTACGGTACTTTTATTCCTATTAATAAACCATTCTACAGTATTGCCTGAATAGTCAGGAGAGGGGTTGGCGGAAGTATATGTCCTGTTGGAGTTATATTTTAACTTTCACATATTGCAGTTCTGACTCAGAACCTCAGCCCCTGACAACCCTAAATAAAAGTCATCTTTTTATTTCCTATCTGAAATACTGTCTTCTCTCGTGAGATATCCCCTGGGAGAGACAAACTTTTTGGATTGGTAGACATATCTGAAATTTTGAAAATATATTTTGGGCATCCAATCATGGATTGGGACAGAATCACACATTCATTCTGTGACTGCAGTGATGGAAGTGCCTATTCACAAAAAATGATTTTCCCAGAAAGCAAATTGGTAAGGCTGTTCTCCACTATTTTATCATTTATCTGGACAGGAGGCCATACTTCCTAGCAAAGTTCTCAGCAAGGATTTTCTGTTCTAAATTGATTGCGAGTAGTTTTTATGTTTGTATATTGGCTTTTAACTTGCTTTTATTGCATTTTTTTTACCTGTTGTGAGTTGCCCAGAGTTGGTTAGATGTATTGGGTGGTTGTACAAATTGTAATAATAATAGCATCAGGAGCATAGGGTTTTGTTTTTATTTTCTTTGGATCATATGCCCTATACCAGTGTTTCTCTATGTTGGCAACTTGAAGATTTTTTGTTGGGTAAGGAATTCTGGGCGTTGAAGACCACACATCTTCAAGTTGCCACGGTTGGGGAAACTGCCCTATACTCTCAAGATTGTACTCCAATGTCTAAGATGTCATTGGAGTTGGGTCTGTCGTTCCCTCTCTGATGGAGTGAAGGAGCCCTGTCTGCATGATACAGGCAGGATCTCTAGCGAGGTCTGGTTACATTCCCTGTGCCCTGAGTTTTTGAAGGCAGGTGATTATCAGCTTTGCCAAGGTATCTTTTGATTTCCAGAAAAAGCCCATCCTTCGAAGGACATCCAAAGCAGCAGGGGGGTCTGCCAAAAGGAGTGCAGCCAGAAAACGCCTTGCATCTGGAAAAGCAGCCATGAAGAACAAGACAAAAGAAGGGTTGGCAGCAGAAGCTTCAGGCCAAGAAGCAGAACGGATATTTGATGAAGGGTTTTTCCAAATTGAATCTCCTGCCAAATCCTTTCCAGGTCAGTCCAGACCACTGCCTCTGTGCAAGAATATATGTATTGTGATGATAGTTATTGCAGTAGCTACACCTTGGTGACTCCTCATGAGTTCCTGGTAGTCTACAACATAGCCACAGCACCATAAAACTTCAAAACAACCCATTTTGCTTCACTGTTCAAGTTCCACAGCATTGAAGATTAAAAGCTTTCTGTTTCACTGTTTTCCTCAAGAAGATGCCAGCCAGGTTTCTGAGGTAAAATTATTCCATTAAGAAATATTCCAAAAGAAATATCACCTCGTAGTCCCACCTTTCCTGAAACTCCCGTGGGGTGGGGAATCTTTAGCCACTTCTACTTAGTACATACAGTATTGGATAAATTGGTTTTAGTTGGAGGAACAGTTAGGTGACCAACAGTGGGGCTTGGCAGATAACGTTCTGATTGTATTCAAAATCCTATTGACAACAAGCACAATGCCACAATAATATTGTTTTACGATTATGGTGCTTTTCATCCAACAGTATGTTGCCTACTACATTTTATATAATTTGTAGCTTCCAAGTAATCTCCAAAGGCAACCTCCCTAATACATATATTTATATTTTTTTAATATTTTGTTTTGTATTATTTTGGTTACCCACTTCAAGACCCTGGGTATGGATAAAGTATTCTACCCCCTAGGTGATGGGAACCAATGGGTCTTCAGACATCCACATCCCGAAAGTAGTGTGCCTTAGCGCGGTTGGTAGCTAATTACAGTAGTCCTCAACTTACAATCAATCATTTAGTGACCACAAGATAGAATGGGACTGAAAAAAAAGTGATTTATGGCTGTTCTTCACAGCATCCCAGGGTCACATGATCAAAATTTGGATGCATGGCAACTGGCATGTATTATGACGGTTGCAGTGCCTCGGGATCATGTGGTCTTCTGACAAGCAAAATCAATGGGGAAGTTAATAACAGTGTTACTAACTTAACAACTGCAGTGTTTCAATTAAGAACAAGAAAGGTTGTAAAATGGGGTTGTAAAGGATTGTAAAAGGTTGTAAAAATCATTTATTTCAATTGGAAGCTTCCAGATAATATAATTAATATCTATGTATAACTTAATATGCATTTTAAAATATTTCTCTGAAAATGAGATTTTATTTTCCAGGCTTGTCCTGCAATGATGGAATATTTGATCTCCAGGTAAGTTTGCTTGAAGTCAATTGAAGCACCATTAGATGTCATTTCAACTGTACAGAATTACATTTTGGAGAGAATGCATCATTAAATAAACATGTTATTTAAGGATGCCTTACCTCTGGTAATTTTGTGATGCAAATCTCTGTAAGTACAAGGGCTCATAGACACAGTATATATGAGGAGGTATCCATGCAAGTAGAATCTTTGCATTTGCCAAAATTCCAGCTCATATAGAAGCCTTTTTGTGCAACACAGTTTCAACATAAACAGATTTATATGATACATACAACTTTTGCGAGGTAGGCTGTGTCACATGCATGACACCAAAGGCAAAAATTTCGAGGTAGCTCTTATTCTAGTTACCTATTGACTTTTCACAATAAAAAATGCCTAAGATTAGTTTAGGTTAAATATATCTGTTTTTATTGTAACAATTAGGATGTATAACCAGAATTTACCAGCTCCAAAACTAATTGCTTACTAAAGATGATTTATGGTGCACCTAAACAGAGCACGTAAAACTTTTTAATAGGAAACGGCCTAGCTAGTCTTATCCAGCTTTATCCTTTCTTACAGTAGCATCAATTACTGCCTGTGCATATGAAATATGACAGCTTCATCACCAAAAAGGTCTGGGGCCCAGCCCCAAAAAAGCTTACATTCTGAATCTGAATGTTGCAGGAAAAGGGAGTACAAAAATATAGTTGGGACAAAATTGAGCAACAATTCTTTTACTATTTCCCCTTGTTTGATATCCTTCATCTATCTTGCATTACGGCTCTCAGCATTTTCAAATAATATGAGTATGAGGACACAGGATAGCTTCACTTGGGACAAAACTGTATTAGAATCATGATATAGATTCCACAATGGAGTATTGGCTAGGAAGCAGTATATGAGTCAAAGAATCCTCACTGCTGTGTCAGCTCAAGGTTGGAGATGAGTGCATAGATTCACATATCTGTCCAATGGAACTCAGATGGGAGAATTTTTTTTACACCTGTCAGTCTATTTATTGCACAGCTTGTTAAGCTGGTTTTGGGGGCTTTTACTAATGTTCCATACATTAGCAGTATAAGGAAACATCTATACAATTCTTATTAAAATTGGAATAGAGGCAATTTAAACTGTCTTAAAAATTGCAGCAAATATTTCTATCTGAAAGCTCAGCCGCAAACCAACAGCTTGATGGGATTTGGGAAGACTTACATTTTACCTGTATATTAAGTGTATTTCTTCTGCCCCACAGCCAAATCTGGATGTCAGCCTTTTCACTCTTCTGAGAAACAAGGCTGAAAATCGTGTTTCAGCTGATTCATGCAGCAACCTTATTGTATTCTCGCCTTTTCCGGACAACGAGAAATAAGTTACATTTAAAAGCCTAACCTCTTCTGAATTGGCTTAGCTTGGCTTGACCAGTGAAAATGTTTTGAAACTCAAGACATGAATAGCAAATTGTTGCTTGTCATTAAGTGTGGCAATGAGTGGGAGAAGGAGGAGGAAAAAAGTATGTTACAGTATTTAGCTGCTGCATTTTAAATGTCTATTTTTTATAATGTTAATAATAAAATGTGCATCTTATTAAAGCTCTGTAAACTAGATTAATCTCTTACATGGTGATCTGTATCTGCCTTTTATTTGGATTTTACAGTATTATTCTTTCAGCTATTTCCACACATGTATTTATTTTTAAATCAAGGTGATTAAGTAAAATATTAATTTAAATAATTGCTTTAAATCAAGTTCTCCACTAATAGTATTTCTAAAACAATTAAGTAGATCTGAATCATAACTGAGTAGTAGGCCAATTCACACATTAAATTAAGTCATGATTACAGAGAGTTCTTGATTTACATTCACAATTGAGATCGGAACTTCCATTGTTAAGTGACAGCAGTCACTACAATCCCAGTTGCTATTGTTAACTGAATTCCACAGTCTTTAGGTGAGGCAACTTCCTACTGGCTTCCCATAACCAAAGTTGGTGGAGAAGCTGACGGGAAGTTCCAGGTCCTAGGTAGGTAAGTGGCTGCTGCCAGGTAGAGGAGGGAGCAAGAGGATGTAAGGGAGAATCCATGAGAGGTGTGTGTAAGGAAGTATGTGCAAGAGGCACTATGTGAGTAGAGGAAAGCTTGCAGGAGTGCATAAGAGGCATCCCACAAGTCGGTGAGAGTGTACGAGAGGTACGATGTGTATGAGAATTCCAAGGTCTGCAACTAGCTAATGTAGAACAAGTGTGAGGTGCTGGGGATAGAGTGCAGGTGAGGGAGACTTATCCAAGCAACTTGTGATCTTTTCTATCAATATACCCACTGTCTTTCTGAGAAAGCCAGGAGGGAAGGTTGCAAATGGCAATGATGATTGTGGGGCGCTTCGCAACAAATGGAAAGTGTGAATGGGTTGCTTAGCACTCAGATCATGGCCACAGGGTTTCTGGGACAGCCATAATTCCAAGGACCATTTGTAACCACCATTCAGCATTGTCATAACTGCAAAAGGTCACTGACCACCTGTAATTTGGCTGGGTGCTAGCAATACTAAGTTATAAACCAAATGTGGACAGTTCTATTAAGCCTCTAAGAGTAACAGGGCATGCCTGCTGATACTGTATATTAATATCAGTGAATGAAAGGGATGAAAAATGTTGGCTTTTATGAATTTAAATCAAAATCATTACCTAAGTCCCATGTTTTGAGTCTTAATTTTTGTATAAAATGACCTGAAAATCATCCATTTTCCTATCAAATTTCCTGACAATATTCTGAGGATCCCAAAATAGGGTTTCGATGGGAAGAGAGGCATACCTGGCCAACCAGTTATCTATTTCAGTTATCAACATTGATCAACAAGCCACTAACTGGCTAATTTCACACAACCTTCTAAGCCTGAAGAGATCCATAGTTTAGTGCAATTGTGAATCAAGCAATTCAAGAGATTGATTGATTGATTGATTGATTGATTCGATTTATATACCGCCCTTCTTGCGGACTCAGGGCGGTGAACAGCCAGATAAAAAACAGTACATAAAAGTTAAAAAATTTTTAAAATCCATATAAACTTTGGCTGAGATTTAAAACAATTTAAAATACCACAACCCTACAATATAAAAGATCTTAAAAATTCAACAGGGGTCAGGCTAGACCGGCGAGCTGAAAGAGATAAGTTTTTAGGGCCCGACGAAAAGTCCGGAGGTCGGCAATTGTTCTCAGTTCTGGAGGGAGATCATTCCAGAGGGTAGGGGCTGCCACAGAGAAAGCCCTCCCCCTGGGGGTCGCCAGCCGGCATTGTCTGGCTGACGGCACCCTGAGGAGGCCCTCTCTGTGGGAGCGCACCGGCCGGTGGGAGGCTATTGGCGGCAGAAGGCGGTCCCGTAAGTACCCTGGTCCTAAGCCATGGAGCGCTTTAAAGGTGATCACCAACACCTTGAAACGCACCCGGAAGTCCACCGGCAACCAATGCAGCTCGCGCAGGAGAGGTGTCACGTGGGAGCGTCCCGTCGCTCCCATAATTCCCCGCGCGGCCGCATTCTGCACCAGTTGGAGCCTCCAGGTGCACCCCAAGGGGAGCCCCATGTAGAGAGCATTGCAGTAGTCCAGGCAAGAGGTGACGAGTGCCTGAGTGACTGTGCGTAGGGAGTCCCGATCTGGAAAGGGCCGCAACTGGCGTATCAGGTGAACCTGATAAAAAGCTCCCCTGGCCACAGCTGATCCTCTAAAGACAGCCGTGGGTCCAGGAGGACGCCCAAGTTGCGCACCCTTTCCGTGGGGGCCAATGATTCGCCCCCAATAACCAATAACGGCTTCAAGGCACTGGGACATCACTTCCACGGCATCGTTGGGGTGGTCTGGGGTGGAAATGTACAGCTGAGTATCATCAACGTACTGATGGAACTCCACCCCAAAACCACGGATGATCTCACCCAGCGGCTTTACATAAATGTTGAACAGGAGGGGCAAGAGGACCGATCCCTGCGGCACCCCACACACTAGGCGCCTCGGGGTCGACCGCTGCCCCCGTCAACACAGATTGCGACCGGTCGGAGAGGTAGGAGGAGAACCACCGTAAGACGGTGCCTCCCACCCCCAGTCCCTCCAACCGGCGCAACATGATACCATGGTCGATGGTATCAAAAGCCGCTGAGAGGTCTAATAACACCAGGATAGAGGAGTAACCCCTACCCCGGGCCCGCCAGAGATCATCCACCAACGCGACCAATGCCGTTTCGGTGCTGTATCTAGACCTGAAGGCGGACTGGAGCGGGTCTAAATAGACAGCTTCATCCAGGTACCGAGGGAGCTGATTGAGGCGTATGCCTTTGATAACTTTCTTGGAGACGGGTGAATGTACTTGATACTCTTAGCATCAGAACAGGTGTGCCCTATACGCTAAATCATGTTTCTCAATCTCAGCATGGACTTGGGTAAAATTGATTCGCTTAACAACCATTGCAAAAAAACCATTGCAAAAAAAAAAAAAGTTGAAAAAAATCAGGTCCAGTCACATGATGCTTAAATTTATGACTGCAATGGCTTACAGCTATCATTCTGAGCAAAACTACCTGTACATAAGACTTGTAGTCTTTAAGAGTTTTATTTATTAGTTACTACCCAATATAGTCTATTTAATATATCATTATTATTTTTTAGAAAAACACAACCAGTTTTACAGGTATATTGAGCACTAGGCTGCAACGGGCCAAAGGCTTGGCTTAGATCATGAAAGGCATGACACTGGTGAGGGTGACATCACCAGAAACAGACAGCTTGGTGATATGCTGCAGGTCTTTAATACGGTGCTTGTACTGCATGAGATGAGCGTCATCAACAGCTACCTTCAGTTGATCTGCTTCACAGAGAATCTGAATCTGTAAAAGGACAGGTGTAAACATTCTTATAAAGTCATAAATAAGAATGACAGAAACACCATCAATTCATGCAACCTGAATCTTGCTTTTTTGCACTATGGACCTACAGAGCTAACATCTTGTGCTTGTCATGCTTACATAAAAAAATCACCACAAATATTGTATGAAACCAGGAAATGTGGTGGGGAAAGTGCCCCCTCCCAGCCTCAAGAGCCTCAAAAAAGAGCAATGTTAAATTCAGCATCACAGGGTTTGGGGTATGTGGTTTTTTTTCCAAAAAACATACACTTCTTTGGTTAGCATACATATTTTTAAGTGTACTCTTGGCCACAAAAACTTTTTCTGTCTGTCAGAGACTAGTGCAATCAAACCATACTACAAAAACTTATGGAACTCAATTCAACTGAACTGACACAAGGTTCTGTTTCATTCTAATCTCATTTTAAGTCTAGTCTTTATCACTTTCTGGTAACCTTCAAAGAACCTTTATGCTTGCCTCTATGTTGGAGTATACACTGGGAATGCTCTGCTTCCTATGCAGAAAAACAAGGGTGTCAGAGAGCATCCCTCTGGGGACAGGGAGAAGCTTCCTACTAATCGTTTGAGGTCATCTGATTTGCAACCCTCATATCAGAACCAATTCTCCATCCTGCTTTAGGCAGCAGGATTAGATGCATTCACAGGGCTCACTTAAAATGGTTAGTGATTGAGCCATTTTCTGTGTAATAAACTGAACCATATACTTATCAAATAATTTAGCCTTGTACAATATCCTACTACATAGATACACACCAAAATTAAAAGAAAATTAAAGGGTTTGCCAGCCTCAAAAAGAAACCTGGGTGCTAGCCGATCTTCCGTCCCCCAGACATTTTGAATCTTGCTATTGCATACAATCACCTTCATGATGCTCTCACTGAAGCAAGGATTAAAGTGGAAAGCAATGTCATCGCCTTTCTTGAAATCTACTTGAAATCTGCGAGAAAGGAGGACACACAAATTGTTATCCCAATGTTGCAATGCAAATGACCAGCTGTTTGCAAGGCATATATATCCTTCCATTCCACACCATCCAGTCAGCTGAAAAAAACTTTTGGATGAGAAGCAAAACATCTTCAAAGAAAAACCAGAAAGTCCAGTTGCCTCTTAAAAGAAAGAAGAAGAAAAAACCCACCTCTGGGATAACCATGACCTGGATGACTGAGAATCTCCATAGACCAATGTTCTACAGAGAGCTAATAAAACAAACCTACCTACCTACCTTATATCCTATCCTATCCTATAAGGTAGGTAGGTAGGTAGGTAGATAGATAGGTTTAGATTTATTAGCTATATACAGGCCAAAACCTTTAGATTTCTTCAGAAAAGTCTGATTCAAATGACTGAGTAGTAGCTTCCATCTGGAGTACTGTAAAAGAAGACTGACTTCACAACTACAGAATGTAAATATCAAATATTTCACCTTAATTTTTTTAAAAAAAGCATACATATAGATTGAAGTGATCAGAAGGAATGTGCATACAGTAATTGAAAAATAAAGAAGGTATGATTAGGAATGTGAAATTCCACATTAAACTATAATCTGGTTTGCCTGGTTCATATAAAGTCTGAAAGCAGGAAATCCAATTAAGTAGCTTTATAAACCATGTACTAACCACGATGTCAATCCAGCCACTGTATCTTCTGTCTTCTCTAATGCTATTCCTTTCGTTTTCTAAATTGTTCAGTGAGAGGCTTTTCTCATATCCCTTGATTGGCAAATCTGCCACCTTGAAAAATTGGGGCAGCATCTGCAGCCAATCATTTTTCTCATTAAAACAAACACCATAGTGATAAAGGGGTGTTATTCAGCAGTTAAAAACCTTGAGTAGTGCCTTGATTACATCTCCTGGCCACACAGAAACAAAAGTGGTATTTTCATTTATCTCTGGAAAGATCATAAAAGAGAGATAGAGGTAGGAGAAAAATATACAACATTTTAAATTTTGAATAATGGTATGTGAATCCCTGGCAATGCAAGGAGATTGGTAACATGCTGGATTTAAGCTTATGTTTTTTAAAAAAGATGTTAACACTCTGCCATTAAAGTTAATATTACACTTCTAAAAAAACCTTTAATAGGCTACACCAAGGTAGACTCCAGGGAAGGCTTGAAGAATCCTTTAGTTGTACATTTTAAAAATAAATCCACCTTTCCCTAAGTTTAATTGTATGGTTTTGTTTATTTGTGTTCATTTTGGTGTTTGGATTTTTTAGGGGAGGTGTATGCGTTAAGAATATATTCAAGGGAGATGCTTGCAAAAAGTATAGGAGCCCCTGGGTTTTTTTTTTTTTTTTAAAGTACAGTATTAGGTTGTCCCAAAACGAACATAATAAATTCAAAAAAAACATGGCAGGTACCTGGATCTAATTCTGCGTGTAATGTTAAACGAAGCCAAACTGGTAGCAACAAAGGCTTTTAAGCGAAGATGCTACCAGCTTGCTCTACCGCTGGCATTTTACCATATGTATTCGTGTCGTAATAAAACATGGTTTTTGTGCTTCTGCGGCCGCTGCTGCCGCCACTGGAGGTGGCGGTGGGGGAGCAGTGTATATACGGCGGCTTCAACTTGGCGCACGGCCTGAAATTCACTCACAAGTGGGCGGCTGGGAAGGCGAGCGGGCGGAGGAAGCCGCCGGGGTCAAAAAAGGGCCTCCTCGCCTGGCCCGGCGCCAATCGAGAGCTTTCGGGTGGTTCCGGACTCGGCATCGCGGCTCCGCCTCGGGCCTGGATTGGCGAGAGGCCTCGGCGGAGGCTCCTCCCCGCCGAGTTGGGGCCGAACGAGGGAAGGGGCAAAAGGAACCGCGGCAGGAGGCCCCGGGAGCTTGCCGCTCGGTTCGCCTCCTCGTTTGGTAAGGCACCCGCAGGCCCCCTTAGAAACGGCCGGCGCCGCGGTCGCTTGGACCCAGCTGCATCCCTTCTCGTTCCGGTGGGCCCGGGGGTCCCCTTTCTCCACGCCTGATGCTGGCGAGGGGCTTCCCGGCCATCATTCAAGGACACATTTCGGGAGAAGCAGCCTCGGAGACCTGCTCCCTCCTCCCCTCTTTCTCCGCGGGTCTGTTTGGGAGAATGGCCGTGCGAGTTTTCCAATATCTCAGAGGCTGGAGGGGGAAATGATGAGTTTAGGAGCAGAAGGACCCCTCTCCACTCCGGTGTGGGGAAGTTGAGGGTGGGGACTCCTTTCCTTGTCTATCATTCAGAGTTAGGGATTTGAATTTTTTCCCCCCATATCCGAAGGTGGGGAGAAGTGGAAGGGAAAGGAAGGAAAATAATGCTATATAAAACCGAGATCGGTTTTGCTGCTGAAAGAGACCTCTCTCTGGATGAGAGATGAAGGTCCTCCGTGTTTAGATTTTGCTTTTAAGATGTTGGCTGCATTTGCTTTCACAGTTGAAAAAAGGCGGCTCAACCTTCTGGTTTTTTAATGTTTTTTTTTTAAACCCAAAGGGGTCTTCTCTAACATTTTATCGTGCAGGAGGAAGTGGGGACGCTGCTCTTGCTTGCAGGATTTGGAAGTATCATTTGATATTGGGAAATACTGGTGTGAGGAATCTGCATCTGGGCTTTGGAATAACAATTCGTTTCAACCATAATTAAGATTTTCTCAAACCTTGGAATCGAAATTTAGCTACAGCCGACTGTTATCTGCTCCACTGCAATTACAAGACGTACCACTAGAAGACATGCTGGATTGGAATCCCAGCCAAATGAATTTGTAAAATCTAGCAAAATGACTGGCTAGCTGTATTATAAGGGCTTCTGTCTGTGATTTTTGAACTTACAGTATTATTTTTCTGTGTCTGTCTGTATTTCCGGAATGTGATTTGCTCTTTCCGGCATAGGTCTGGGAAGTAGTCTTGATTGCGCTTGTCAGTCTTTCAGTGCGCTGTGGTGTGATAATCTCTTCTAAATGCTCCTTGAAGTTTTCCATGGTGTGCTGATATTTATTCAGTCTGAGGTGCACTTCTTTGATCATAAGCCATATCATTTTTTTGTCCACTTTCTTGGGCTATTTTCCATCCTGCTGCACGGTTGATTGGAAGTTTGTATCTGAGACCGGCATTCATGCAGAAAAAATAGTTCCTTGGTGGAAGCGTGCCTACATGTAAATTTCTCCCATTTGCGTGCTTTCTGAAGTGTTTGATGCCCTATGTAGTACTGATAGAATATTTGTAGCTCATGGTTGAACTATGGAATCCTTGATGCTGTGATTGGTGGTTTTCTTAATGATATTACATAGGTTGGTAATGAAACATCAGCAGTAAAACCATCAAGCTCAGAGAGCACCGAAGACCCCACAGACATATATAAAGACTACCTGTATAAAACTTCATGTATGATATAAATGCATATAGAGTAATGTGTACTTTCCTGGTTCCCCAGAAAGATTGTTAGAGGTACATAGAAAATAGTAACTAAAATTATCGAAGATGTAGCAACTATCCTGTGAAAAAAAACAGGGTGGATAAAAATTGTTTTTTAAAAAATTTAAATCGGATTCCTTTGATTTTTATCAAATTTATTTTAATAAAATGCTTTTGGAGTAAAAATCTATCGAAAGATAGTTTTGTATTTAAATTACATTAATAATTTAGTTTATTCAGCATGAAAATGGAGCTTAGTTATGTAGTATGGGGCTGTATATTCTGCAATATTTACGTTTTTGGTAAACTCATTCAATGAATGCAAGCTGAGATAACATGGACTGCATTGATGCATTCACACAATTTCACAGTAACTGAGATAAATCATTAAACAAAATTCAGGAATATTCCTTTATCCCACTGTTTTACTAGTGATGTAAATCCACCCTGGAGAGTTGTAACTCCACCCTGGAAAAAAAGTTACATTGCTTGGGGTATGACAGTGGTACATTCTGCTTTTTGTTACCTGCATAGATTTACCAACATGTATAGAAACAAGTTGCTTGTCAGTAAAATTTTCAGATGGCTCAGCAAAGATCTGTAATGTAAAATGCTTCTTGCCTTTATTTTATATCTAGTTTAAGATGACTACTAATTTTGCCACTCGGTACAAAAAAGATCTGAGTATCGATGCACTCAAGACAAAGCTTGTTCTTCAACAAATTGCCGTTCAGAAAAAAAATAGACACAAGGAATTTAATAAGGGCAGGAAATTTGGACTAGTGGATGTGAATATACAGCCATCAAATTTGGGCGGAAAAAGCAAAGAGGATGTACCAAAGGCAGGTAAGTAAAAGCTTTTTAAATATTAACCAAGACTTGTTTTCAGTCTTTATCTTTGTTGTGTTTCCTAAATTTACTACCGTATTTCTCAGAGTATATAGTAAAACGCACCGGACTATAATGCACTTATCTTTTTTGGTGAGGAAAACAAGAAAAAGAAATCTGCCTCTGCCTTCCAGCAATTTTGCCTCCTTGCAGCAAACAGCCTGCTTTACTTTCATTTTCGTTTGCAGCATAGCTTGATTAGCACAAGGGGAAAAAAAATCTGCTCCAGCAATTCACCTCCTTGCAGCAAGCAGCAGAGCCCTGGCAAAACAGCTGAGAGTTGGGAGGCAATCCAATCAACTTGTGCTAATTAGACTGTGTTGAAGCTGAAAGGAGCGGTTTCTTCTTGCTGTTTGCTGCAAGGAGGTAATTGCTGGGAGGCAGAGGCCAAAGCGTGGGGGCCAATGGGTGGGCAGAGCTACATTCAGTGTATAAGACGCACCTAAATTTTCACCCCCTTTTAGGGGGGGAAAGGTGCGCCTTATACTCTGAAAAATAGAGTAAGTTATTTTGTTATCTTTTTAAATACAACAAGTCCCTAGGTTAAGAACAAGTTTTATTTCTAAGTCTGTCCACAAGCTGAATTTGTACGTAAGCTGTTACTTTGTCTTACTATGAACTGCTGAAAACAGGTGAGAGTATGCAGAGACCCCAAGTGGGGTGGGGATTGCAGGGCCCTGCAAATGGGGAGACATACGAGAGGGCTTCTTCAAAAGGGTCTATGACAACTTGCTGCGGGGAACTCACCACAATCTACTCGCCATTGCCAACTCGGTGCTGACAACTTGCTGTGGCCAATTCACCACGGAGCAAGAGTTACACTAATATCCAGGAAATTGTGGAATACAATCATTAAAGAAAGGATGCCAAATGAGGGACGAAATGAAACGTGAAGGGCAAAATTTAAAACAATTTTTTAATTATTTTAAATAATTAAATGGAATTGTTAAATTGTACCACAGTGAGTTGCCCTGTGGCAAGTTGGCCATGGCGAGCTCTGCCGCAACGAGTTGGCTGTGGCAAGTTGTCCCATTCTCCTTCGAAATGCTACATTGGAGAAATAGGTAGTGCTGTCCTGCTCAGCCATAGTCTCCCTACCTGCAATATCGAGACTCTCCATGTCAGTCATGTGTACAAGAACAAGAGATGCTGCCAAAGTCTTCTCGCCTGCAGTACCTACAACTGTCTGCAGGAAAGAGATGCCGCATGTGTGTGTCTGAGAGAAAGAGAGAGAGACACTGCCTGGCTTCCCCATCTGTAGTACTTGGGCTGTCCTTGCCGACATGCACCTGCCTTTCTCTTTTTGAGTCGAATCTCACGGCCAGTCAACTGTCCATTATTTTAAGTACTACAGGCAGCCCATTCATATCTAGGGGTTGTTCGTAAGCCAGAGGTTCATAGCCTGAGGACTTTCTGTACTTCTAAAACCTCTTTTGGTTTTAGCCTACACTTGAATTAAATTTATTAGTTTCTGTGATGTTTGAAAATCAACAGTTATCATGGCTGTAAATTTGGAAAGGATTTATGTGCCATTCATTGCAGAATTGACTAAGTTGTGGCATCTTTTAACAGTTTGTTATTTAAATATTTATCACAAAGAAAGCCACCTGCTCTTGAAACAATTCTTACATTATATGTCTAATGTGTAGAATGATTTTTCACTTTTTATCCTATTCTTGTCCCCAGGACAATTGAGATCTGCTATGTTTAATTTTAACTTTTTATTCTTTTATGCTATATAGCCAAGCTCTTAATTGTTTCTCACCAAACTCGTTTTGTTTGAATTCTTCTGGAGAAAATTCTTCATGTAAGTGTTGTTAAAACATGATGCCCAGAACATGATTTAGCATTTGACCTGAGCAACATAGACAATGCTGCCGCAGGGATTATTATTTCTCGTGTTCTGGGTATCATGCTATTATTAAAGTAGCCTGAAATTTTCTTGTTTTTTAGATACTGTTTGCTATTCAACTTACAATCACCTAAATTGGCTAGATATTTTTCACATATAACATTGCCAATATAGATCTTTCTGTATACTTTCTTTTTTGTGGGACATTGTTTTTATCTCTTTTTGATTTCCATCTGCTATTCTAGCTACTCAAGATATGTTTTAATCTTGATAGCACATTTTATGTGGGATTTCAACTCGCATATGTTAAATTTTGCAGCCAAGATTCGTGAACAAGAGCGGATAGACATGCTTCACCGCTACAAGGCGGAAAAAGAACTTCGCAAGTTGAAGGAGCAAAGAGAGAAGCCTATTTTTAAATGTGGAAAATTCAAACCAGATCTCCCCATCTTTTTATCTACTACATCACAGATTCCAGCATTGAACAAATCAAAAGAGAAAGTGAGAATAACTTAATATTTAAGTTGAGCTCCAATGCATCTTGCATTCCTTTACCAAGTTGCCTGAAACAGCTAATTAATATGTTGGGTTAATAAAGCATGAATTGAACTTCATAAGTCTCTGAACTTCTTAAATACTTCAGGCTTTTCCATTTTTTGTTCGTTTTTCCATATTTAGAACTGGAAATTAGATTAGAAGCATATTTCTGGTTTTATAGGTAGTCCTTGCTTAATGACTAATTTGTTCAGTGACTGTTGAAATTATGACAGCAGTGTGCAGAGGGATTTATGACCCATGCCTGAATTTATGGTTGTCGCAGGGCCTCCATGTTCATATAATTGCAATCTGGAAATTTGGCAATCCATTTGCATTTACAATAGGTTGACATGCCTACCGCGATCATGTGATCTATCATTCACAATCTTCCCTGCTGGCTTCCTTAGAAAGTCAATTGAAAAGCCAACAGGGAAAATTGCAAGCATCTGCCGCCTGCCAGGAGGACTTCCTCTGGTTTCTAGGGGCTGGCTGACAAGGATCTGTCCTGAAACCATAGCAGGATGTTAGCATTGTATATTTGCAGCACAGGGCATTTGCAGCCAGCCCTGGGAACCAGAGGGAGTTCTCTTGTATCTGGGACCTGGATGTAAACACCCCATGCTGCAAATACTCCATCGATTTAGGATGGACTTTTTTCAGTCTGTATGGAATCATGCACTGGGTTGGAAGAATGAAGAGGTCTTTGTGGCCACCATTTCATTTCTCCAGCCCAGCACATGAGTTCCTGTCAATGCATGGTGGTGTCCTCCCTGTCCTCCTTCAGCAGAGAGCTCTTTTACCCCACTTAACAACCCACGTGGTCATTTGAAGCCTGCAACTTGTAGAACTGGGGTTGCAATCTTTGAGTAAGCAATCACAGGGGCATCTTGCTTAATGACTATTTCACTCAACAGCTGAGATTCCAGTCCCAATTGTAATAAACCCAAGGCTACTTGTAGTTCAGTGGATAATAATAGCTTCTATGGATCAGAAAGGGAAAAGCAGATTTGTGTATAAAGTAGGTAGGAAAAGTTACATCAGTTTACAATAACCAGATCATGGTCTTGTTGTTATGTGGGATTCCATAACGCTCATCAGAATATTCCCAAGAAAGCAAAGTCTTTAAATTGATTCATTATCAGATTGCCTTATTTAAAATCAAAAGGAATTATGAATAAATTTCCAATTTTCAAGGGAAGGAATGATAAGATAAATACATGGTTGGCTCACAAACAAGCTTTTTTCCTAATCACTTCCCAAATAGGTAGAATGTGTTTCATCGAAGCAAATAGAGACTTGATATTCTGCTCTGGTTACATGATCAGGCTAAGAAAAAGCAGTTTCTCTATGATTAACCAATTTGGTTAAATGGAAAAAGTCTACATTTTCTGTGTTAGATGGCTTCTCTGGTTTAAATAATCCAAGTTTCATTGAGTTGGTGCAAAATGTTTTATTCTGTACAGTATTTCATAGCTGTTAATATGATTTTGTGAAATGATTCTAGCAGCTCATCCTATTTAATTTTACATTAGACAGTATTTTGTAGCATTAGATTATACTTTATATTCTGTTACTTTAGATTTAAACCATTGGGGAGGACAAATATTATTGAAATTGCATTTGACCATGAATTTGATTCCATGATATTGAGCCAGTAATGCATACATATGCATATATATATGCATAGGGACTTTTATGAGAAAAATGCCAAGGTGCATATGTAGGCTACTCAAAATATTTGGAAGAAAGGATAAAATAAAACTAATCACCAATACATGAAAGGGGATATTATTTATTGTACAAAAGTGTGGAAAATTCTGTTGGAATGGGGTAATTGAGCAGTTTATGTGAACATAGGGTTTTTCAGTTTCCTTTATATTTACTTTAAATATTTTATTTGAACAATTTTATAAATCGTTTTTAGAGAACTCCTGAAAGGCACATATTGAAATATAAATAGACAGTCAAATAACGGTAATTAAGAAAATAAATAACCCAAGAGCAAAATAAGATATTTAAAAAGTTGTGTGAGAATTCCTAAATGCTTCTAGATTCTTCCAAAAACATTTCTTACTAAAAGGTACACATATAATGTGGAGATTGGAATTTGCTCATTCTTATTTCTGGATTGTTCCTAGGAAGCTCCTATTGTCATGCGAGTTACAAGGTCAAAAACAAAATTGCCAGAACCAAAGAAGCCACAGCTATCATCGGTTTGTGTTACATATTTGTTTTTGATCATATAGTATTTGCATGTTACAGGTGATCCTCGACAGTTCACTTATCGACCATTCGATGTTACGACATAACCCTCCCCCCAAGTATTTATAACACAGTCCCGGAGTTACGAATGTTGCAGAATCACAGCAATCATTCACCCTGCAATATTCGCCCCGCTTATTACCCCCACCCCCACCCCGGGCCGGGTCTCCACAGGCACTAGGCCTGTGGAGACTCACCTTACAAAGTTCTTGCAAGCTGTTTCCCCTCCAGCCTCTTTGTCCCAGTTTCTTTGCCTGTTCCTGGCACTTCAAAAGCAGAGCAGTGAGAATAGAGGGAGAGTGGGACAAACATGCCCTGCCAGCTTGCGATCTCCCTCTAGGCTCCGGTCGTCTTTGCAAAAAGCCCTTGCTGCCGAAAATGGAGCCGGGGAGAGACACATTTTGAAATGCCCGCTTTTTTTTTTTTAATGCTTCCTGTTTGATAGTAGAGATTTAAGTCACACACCAGGTGACTAAACAAAAAGGTTTAAAGGGCTGGATCAAAAACAGGTCACTGATGGAGTAAATAGCTAGTCGACATCTGCTTATTGGCAAGAATTAAATGAATAACACAGTGCGATTGCTATCTTTTGTAAAAAAGAGGTGTGTATTTACATTTATATTTCTTTTTTTAGGTTGCATCCAGCTACACCAGTAAGGCCCGCAGTCGGCAGATAGCTCAGCAAGAAAAGAAGCAGATTTACAAAGACAAGACTTCCAAAGAAGAGAATAAAGGTCTGAGTTCTTTGTCCTTATTTAAAAAGGGCTTTGGTGGCTCTTGTGAATTTTGGTGAGGAAATAGCCAAAGGTTGGTAAGGCAGTTTCACACCACTGTGGAGCAGGAAATACATGATAACTGTAGTGTATGTTCTGCAGTAGTTTTAGTACCAAAATAACTAGAAAATCCCAGCCCTGACCAATTGCATTACATGGCCCAATCAATTTTGTTTCACTTTTGTCCTGTAAAAAAAAAAAGAGATAAGTATCCTTGCCTTATACACAGAACATCTAAGATTTTAGTGATTGAACAGCTTTTCTCATTTTTCAGAGATGCAGTCCGCCATCTCAAGAATCACACATGGAAGAACGACAAGAGCAACAGTGGCAGCTAAGTCAAGAATATCACAAGCATCACAACCAACTATAATTTCAGGTGGGTGAAATTGTACTAAAGTCCTTTACATGGACAACTAAAGGTAAACATTTCCTTGATGCAGGTTCGAATTCTGGTGACATATGAGCACAGCCATGCAATTTCCTTGGTTTGTCATTGCCTACTTCTGGGATGTTATTTCAGTTTCCCAGTTTTGCTTTCAGTCTGTGTTTTTTTGATGGTTCTCTATCCAATTTATAATCGGGCATCACCTCACTGATGCCCGATCAGTGCAAGCGCAAATAAAATAATATGGGTGATGCCACCTGCTTGATAATTTTGCTGTAGGCTTTCTTGAGTTGAATTCTGATTTTTATTACACTTCCAATGTATTTTGTCTCTACTTCTATAAAATAATTGTCTTTTATTGCTTTCTGTTGTTATTTTGAGTTCCTTGTGGCAAAAGAAATTCTGGAATAATATTCAGTCTGTTCTGTTTTAGGTAATCTGCCAGAGAAAAAAGCTACAGGAAAGCAGCAGAAAGAGATAATAAAGGAAAGGTCAACAGTAAGTTTGTTTTTTCACGGTATAATTGTATTTCTTTTCTCATTTATATTGTAGTACCATACAGTATAAATTTATTTATTTATTTATTTATTTGTTTGTTTGTTTAGATTTGTATACCGCCCTTCTCCTTGCGGACTCAGGGCGGTGAACAGCCAAATAAAAATAGTACACAAAAGTTAAACAATTTCTTAAAAAAGCATATAACTTTGGCTAAAAATTAAAACCATTAACCATTAAATATTTAAAATACCCAACCCTATAATACAGATCTTAAAAATTCAGCGGGGTCAGGCTAGACCAGCAAGCTGAAAGAGATGAGTTTTCAGGGCCCGACGAAAAGTCCGGAGGTCAGCAATTGTTCTCAGTTTTGGAGGAAGATCGTTCCAGAGGGTAGGGGCTGCCACAGAGAAGGCCCTCCCCCTGGGGGTCGCCAGCCGGCATTGTCTGGCTGACGGCACCCTGAGGAGACCCTCTCTGTGGGAACGCACCGGCCGGTGGGAGGCTATTGGCGGCAGAAGGCGGTCCCGTAAGTACCCTGGTCCTAAGCCATGGAGCGCTTTAAAGGTGGTCACCAACACCTTGAAACGCACCCGGAAGTCCACCGGTAGCCAATGCAGCTCGCGCAGGAGAGGTGTCACATGGGAGCGTCCCGTCGCTCCCATAATCCTCCGCGCGGCCGCATTCTGCACTAGTTGGAGCCTCCGGGTGCACCCCAAGGGGAGCCCCATGTAGAGAGCATTGCAGTAGTCCAGGCGAGAGGTGACGAGTGCCTGAGTGACTGTGCGTAGGGAGTCCCGATCTAGAAAGGGCCGCAACTGGCGTATCAGGCGAACCTGATAGAAAGCTCCCCTGGCCACAGCTGTCGTGTGATCCTCCAAAGACAGCCGTGGGTCCAGGAGGACGCCCAAGTTGCGCACCCTTTCCGTGGGGGCCAATGATTCGCCCCCAATAACCAGCGATGGTGTCAGCTGGCTATATCGGGATGCCGGCAGCCACAGCCACTCGGTCTTGGAGGGGTTGAGTCGAAGCCTGTTTCTCCCCATCCAGGCCCGCACGGCTTCAAGGCACTGGGACATCACTTCCACGGCATCGTTGGGGTGGTCTGGGGTGGAAATGTACAGCTGCGTATCATCAGCGTACTGATGGAACTCCACCCCAAAACCACGGATGATCTCACCCAGCGGCTTTACATAAATGTTGAACAGGAGGGGCGAGAGGACCGATCCCTGCGGCACCCCACACACTAGGCGCCTCGGGGTTGACCGCTGCCCCCCTGTCAACACAGATTGCGACCGGTTGGAGAGGTAGGAGGAGAACCACCGTAAAACGGTGCCTCCCACCCCCAGTCCCTCCAACCGGCGCAACATGATACCATGGTCGATGGTATCAAAAGCCGCTGAGAGGTCTAATAACACCAGGATAGAGGAATAACCCCTACCCCGGGCCCGCCAGAGATCATCCACCGACGCGACCAATGCCGTTTCAGTGCTGTATCCAGGCCTGAAGCCTGGATGAGTTGCTATTTATATTGTATGGTATTATCCCTAACGGCAGCTGCTATTATCCCTAACGGCAGCTCAGAAATCAAAACTCTTAACTTGTCTAAACTGAAATAATGAAGTTTTGCTGATTCAACTCATCTGAGTTCAAGCTTATATTCAGGCAAATCATGATGATGGAAATATTCCTCAATTGCTTGTGCTTTTTAAGTTAGTAGTTTTAAAATGCATCAGATTCTCAAATATGAGCTAGAGGCAAATGAAATTGGAATGTTACCTACTAATATTTTCCAGGGAAAAAAACTATGTACGTGTGTGTGTTTAAATGATAAAGAAATCACTGTGTGTTTTAGCAGGTCGTGCACAATACAAATCAACACGAGAATAAAGAATTGAAGCTCCACCCTGCTAAAAGCAGTGAACACAAGGACATGTTAGCCCCAAAAAGAAACCGCTCATTTGCCCCTCAGAATTTTGTCTTTAAACCTCCCAAAGGCTTGTTTACCTACGAAGTGAAACCAACGACCCCTTCCAAGGCAAATGTGTTCTTATCACTCTATCTTTCCTGGAGCCCCTCAGAAACAACAAAGTAAGGATATCCTACTTCAGACTTTCTTATAAAGTATTTTATGAATCTGTTCAAACTGTGTTGATTCCCCCCCCCCCTTTCTCAATGCTGCTTCAGGTTCAAGCTCATACAGGAAACACTAAGGAAGATAATTATTCCAATTTCCTCACCTGTTAATTTCCAGGTCTTCTTATTCCTGTTGCAATTAGTTTCCTCTTAAAATGCTTCAACTTTATAGGGCTGTATATGAATTGGTTGCTTCTGACTATCTGTAGTGGTTTTCTATTTAGAGAGCTCTGAAATATGAGGCCTAGGATGTCTTTTAAATGGAGATACCAAATCAAAGCAGCATCGGTCTCTCAGATGGTGCAGTTATTTAACATGATTTTGGGAGTATACCTATAGTAAAGCTATACAGAGACTCGGCTACAAGGAGAAAACTTTGAATTCAAGTAGGGGTACAAAAATAGGACTACAACATTGATTTCATTATGTGTCATTAAGTTGTTTTCAACACCAACAAGAACATAAGTAGGCTTTTTCCGTGATGATCTATCTCTAACCTGTTCTTTCAATTTTCCCTAGTCACCCCAGTATCTCAGTTCATCCATCTTCTGCTGATAACGAGGAAGGTATATCTAAGAAAACATCTATACCACTGGGGTTAAGAGACACAAATTTTAAAAGGGGGTGAGAAGTCCCATTGTGGATGTGCATTTCCCTTTAGGCAAGATGCCTTTTCTTCTACCTCAGTGCTGACATACAGTAGCTATCAGGCAGTGATGTGCTATACTTCAATGAAGTGAAGGAAGTTCTTTGGAATGGGTGCAGCTGAACAGAGATCTGTTGGCACCTCCTTAATGGTGCCAGAGGTTACCTGGACTCTTCCAGGGAAATGTTCTTGATTTGAGTACTGATAAGCCTACTTATGCTCAGTCTGAAGCACCTTGTTGGCACATCCTTAACTCAGACTCTGCAGCAATGCATCAGGGATGGGGATTTTGCTTTTATTCAAGTCCATTGATCTTTTGAGGGATCTCTTGGGATGGAATGAGGATGAGGATGATGCAGTATGACTAAGGGTGTATCAGCCATGTGGACATTATTTAAAGTGTCATTAGTGGAGGGCAACCTTTCTGTGTTAAGTCTATTTAGACTTAACCGTTAACTCTATTTATTTTAAATTGTCAGAATATTAAAATTTAGCAATTAGATTGACAGGTTCCAGGACCAGCAAGCAAAACAAAAGAAAACAAAAGACCATAGGCAGACTTGGGGTAACAAGCTACCCTTCATCCCTTCCCCTTGCATTATGGTAAAAAAAAAAAAAGAGGAGGCAAAAATGCAGCTTTTGGTCAAGTGCATGCCATTGCAACTTTAAATATGCAAAATACTGATGCTTTAGCTAATACGGTTTAAATTTAATTGATAATTACTTAAACAGCATCTACAGCCTATTTAGCTGCAGATTATATTCTTCCTATATTTAATGCAGATTCTACAATTTTTCTGTATAAAATCATTCTTTTTCTAGAACGGGTGCCTACTGAAATCAGGGATAATATTGCGTTCGAAGGTGAGAGCAGTGTGCAGCAACCAGATCTTCTAGCAGCTGAAATATCAGAGTCAACAACAAAGCATGATGTGTCCTATTTCAGGTTTGTAGACAAGATCAAAGGGATCTACAGTAATAAGCTGCCTGGGTAGTAAGGATGCTTGTTAAAATACCTTCTTCAAAGATTTTCACCTTTGTATTAAAGTAAACAACAGATTAGCTATTCATGGATACTGTGGGATAGAAATGGTAACCAATCCATTTTACCTGCTTTAGGGATACATTTAGGGACGCAGTGGCTAAGAAGCTGAGCTTGTCAATCGAAAGGTTGGCAGTTCAGCGGCTTGAATCCCTAGTGCCGCGTAACGGGGTGAACTCCCATTACTCGTCCCAGCTTCTGCCAACCTAGCAGTTCGAAAGCACGTAAAAAATGCAAGTAGCAAAATAGGGACCGCCTTTGATGGGAAGGTAACAGCGTTTGTGCGGCTTTGGCATTTAGTCATGCCGGCCACATGACTACAGAGGTGTCTTTGGCTTTGAAACGGAGATGAGCACCGCCCCCTAGAGTCGGGAATGACTAGCATATATGTGCGAGGAGAATCTTTACCTTTACCTTTAGGGATACATTTACCTGCTGTTGTAATTGCTTGGAGTTTAAAATGAGATTGTATCTACTTGTGCTATTATGCACCAAAAACTATATACTTTTCCAAGCAAACCCATTTCTGAAAATTATACACCTGTCGCACAATAGCATCTAAGCTGTCTAAGTAGAGTGTGAACAGGAATGGCATTTTCCTTACTGTCTATTCTCTTCTCTTGAATAAAAAGCAATCAAGTAAAATTGCTGGCAAAACAGGGTCTATTGAGTCCTATCTTAGCCTAGAAACCATTCTTATTGGAACAATATTTCACAGACTGCTGCTATAGGCACTGATGCTTCTGAATTGCAACCTTAACTCTAACTATTTTTAAAAATATTACATGTATGAAAATGAATCAGCACGTTCTGCCAATTCCTGTTTACAACAGGGTGTGAGTAGGAAAAGAAGCATAAGAAATGAAGCACGATTCTCAGATTAAGGAATTTTCACATGCCAATTTCCTTAGCCAATATTTAGCTTCATAGCAAGAAGTATTCTATGTAGTATAATGTTTTGCTTTTTACTTAAATTAGTATTTTTAATTTCTGCTGTCGGTTTTGAAGCACTATAATCTTACACATTAGTCCATTTGAGTATCTTACAGGTAAAAAATTGGGTCATTAATTGAAATAATGAGAAATTGTCTGAATGTGTTTTATTTTAAAAGAAACATTCTTCAGTCGGAGAAAGAGAGACTGACCTCATTTTGTCTTGAATGGGATAAAACTGTTGAAATGGATATTCCAGAGGAGGGTAAGAGAGAAAACACAGAAAGTATTTGTGAAATTATTGTCAGAAATAAACAACAGCCTGAGTTTAACTGTGACTCTGGTATGCCTATATATCTTTACTTTATCTATAGGTAGGTCTTGATTAGTGTGGTTAATGAATTCTTACAAAATAGTTGCATTATTCAAATTCACACTCTTCAAAGTGATATTTCTATAGAAAATATAGTAATTGGTTCCAGCATGATAAGGAAAAAAATTAAACATAATTTTGTAAGTATATTAATCACACAGTAAGGGATAAACATCACTTACTTATTTAAATTTATGGTTAACAAAATCACAAAAAGCAAAATGAAAACAAAACAAAAAAAATCTCAGTATCATTCCTAAAGGCTAACTTTCACTGACCAAAACATATTTAGCAGGGTAGACGGGACTGCTTTCTCTTTAAATCTTCATAGCTATGCTGGTAGAGCGAGTTTTCATGCTTTAATCAATATTAGGGCCTGCATTCATAATTTTTTGCTTCCCAACTTCTATAGCTTGAAAGATATCGTCAGATTTGTTGAGAGTGAACTTCTTCACTTTGCATGTCAACTGTTTTCCTCGGGTGGATTTTTCCTGTTCTGCATTTTGCACAAAGTTCAGCAGCATCTAAAACTGCAGCTGTGTATGCACTAGCCTCAACTGCTAGCCTGCTAGCCGAAATTCAGGGCTTAGTGCAAACTAAGCCCTGAATTTCGGGCCACAGTAAATATGACTTAGAATCAATTTACAATATGCATTAACTTGAATATCACATTCAAACCTACATGAATTAAACCCTATCTCTATATATCCCAACAAGACAGACACAGAGGATAATTAGAACTGCAGAAAAAACAATTGCTACCAACTTGCCTCCCATTGAGGACCTGTATACTGCACCAGTCAAAAAAAGGGCTGTGAAAATATTTACAGACCCTTCGCATCCTGGACATAAACTGTTTCAACTCCTACCCTCAAAACGATGCTATAGAGCACTGCACACCAGAACAACTAGACACAAGAACAGTTTTTTCCCGAATGCCATACTCTGCTAAACAAATAATTCCCTCAACGCTGTCAAACTATTTACTAAGTCTGCACTACTATTAATCTTCTCATCGTTCCCACCACCCAGCTCCTCCCATTTATGACTGTAACCTTGTTGCTGGTATCCTTAAGAATTATATTGACTGTTTCCCTATGACTATCATTAAGTGTTGTACCTTATGATTGACAAATGTATCTTTTCTTTTTATGTACATTGAAAGCGTATGCACCAAGACAAATTCCTTGTGTGTCCAATCACACTTGGCCAATAAAGAATTCTATTCTATTCTATTAGTGGCTTTAATTTATATATTGTTTATGCAACAAAATACTACTGTTTTTCCAGCAAAAGGTCTTGTCCGCATAACCATTGGGCAAACCCGACTGTTGATGGCAGAGAGATTCAAACAGTTTGAAGGGCTGATAGACAATTGTGAATTCAGACATGGAGAGAAAGGGACAACTTGCACAGATCTGCATGGATTCTGGGATATGGTAAACTTTCAGGTAAGATTTTTTTATTAACTGTTAAACCTCTGTTTGCATTCAGCTGACTCTTTGTCTTTTTACCTTTACTTAATGACCAGACCTTTGTTTAATCAACAGTAAACCAATCCTAACCTGATGATTCAGATTCTGTGGTTGGTTAAAAAGGGTAAATTAGAAGAAGTATCCCAAACTGGGAAAAATGAAACTTATAGGTAATACACCACAAGGAAAATATTACTTTTCAGCTTGAACATGCTTGTCCCTTAGC
>JAUDYJ010000094.1:0-27888 GCA_030761175.1 Masticophis lateralis | reverse complement strand
AGAACATTGCAGTAGTCCAATGAGTATTGTGAAGGCACGACTGAGTTTGAGCAGAGCCACCAATCTGGAATAATGCACAATTGTTATGCTGATTCTACAATCTCCCTTTCCATCAAATGGCCTCTCTCAATTCCAGGTCCTCCAGAGGTTTTCACCATCCAAGGGACTCCCATCAAGCAGGTCCCAAAGGAGATGATGTCTCTGTTTCTCTCTTGCAGATGGAAAAGGAAATATGGAGCAGTTTGTAGGGCAGCGAGGACAAGCTGGGCCAGAAGGCAGAGTAGGAAAAACAGCATTGTCAATCCCCAGCCCAACTGCCAACATCCCTGTGTCATCAAGAGAACACCCGTGCAAATGAATAGCAGGAAGTGGTCAGAGCAAAGCCAGATAGTCAGGTGAGCCCCTGATGACTGCTCCCCATGTCCTTCCCTATGCTTTCCTAGTAGGTAGACTTCTCCTACTCAAGGAAGCTCTCTTAAAGATCTCTGCAGACTAAATCTTGCACTAAGCAGCACCACTTCAAAGAATTTGCTTCAGGAATCAAATTGTGGAATCCTTGGTGCAATCCGAGTTTGGCTATTTGCTTGCAAACATTTCATTATTCAACTGGAGCCTAGATAGCTCAACAGCCTAAAAAGCCTGTTATTAACATTCAGCTGTCTGCAATTATTGCAAGTTTGAATCTCACCAGGCTCAAGGTTGACTCAGCCTTCCATCCTTTCTAAGGTGGGTAAATTGAGGACCCAGTTTGTGGGGACAATAAGCTGACTTTATATAAAATATACAAAAGTATGAAGGCTATTGCTTAGCGCATTGTAAGCCACCCTGAGTCTCCAGAGAAGGGCGGCATATAAATCTAATTAAAAAACAAAACACAAAAAACTGAGTAACGTTATCAGTGCAAGTGAGGGTGCCAGCTACTGTATTTAAACAGAGAGTAACCCTTCCCCCACTCAGTTTATGATTCCGATGGCTGCCTTTGAAGACCTATAACACAGGGGTGTCAAACTTGATTTTATTGAGGGCCGCATTGGGGTTTGACCTGGGCAGGCAGGGAAGGGCCAGACTGGGCATGGCCAGTTCGATGTCACTCATGTCAGAGGTGCCAGTGCTCTGCCAGTGAAAATGGGCTCCTGAGCTCTGTTTTTTGGTTGTGATAGCCTCCTGCAAAACACTGCCAGCAAAAATGGAGCTCATGGTGGCCACCCACGGTGTTCTTGAACTTGTTTTAGCTGGCAGAGGCACAGTGGGCCGGTCCTTCTCTGTTTTCAGGGCAGGCCCATGGGCCGGATCTAAGCACCCTGCAGGCCAGATCCGGTCCCCGGGAATTAAGTTTGACACCCATGGGATAACAAATGGGCCCTTTCAGAGTATCATAGCTGGCCTTTAGTACCTGCTGAAAACATTTGTTTGAAGAGGTTTGACATAAGGTAGCTTGAAGTGGGCTTGTCTTTCATAGCCCCGCCTTTTTTTCTTGAACTGCTCATCTCCTGAAGCACGGATGTCCCCGCCTCCTGGAAGCAGGTGAAAATTTCCCCAGATGACAAAGGTGAATACATGTGTCCCAGGGTGATCTTGCAGGATGTGCCAGTCACTGGGACCAGTGGTTTTTACTTCCAAGCTTTCAGGCTTGTCATGGAGCCCATATTCAGGGAACTTCTCTCTAACCAGGCAACCTTTGGGGTTGAACTGATTCCACTGGGATACCATTTCATCATTTTTTTTTAAAAAAATTGATTTATATGCCGCCCTTCTCTGGAGACTCAGGGCGGCTTACAATGCGTTAAGCAATAGCCTTCATACTTTTGTATATTTACACAAAGTCATCTTATTGCCCCCACAAACTCTATTTACCTACCTTAGAAAGGATGGAAGGCTGAGTCAACCTTGAGCCTGGGGAGATTCGAACTTATAGTAATTGCAGACAGCTGGTGTTAATCACAATGCTTTTAGTTTGCTGAGCCACCAGGCCCGTTTTACCATTTTAAGTTTTACCAGTTTACCATTTTTATGTTCTAAAAAAAAGAAAGAAAAAAAATTGGTCACAACATTATAAGACAGATATTGAGACTTTGGAAAAAGTGCAGAGAAGAGCAACTAAGATGATCAAAGGCCTGGAGACTAAAACATGTGAAGAACGGTTGCTGGCTAGTCAAGAGAAAAGAAGGACTGGGGCAGAGTTGGGTTTCAGCTGGTTCTGACCAGTTCTGGAGAACTGGTAGCAGAAATTTTAAGTAGTTCAGAGAACCAGTAGTAAAAATTCTGACTGGCCCCACTCCCATCTATTCTCTGCCTCCCAAGTCCCAGCTAATCGGGAGGAAATGGTCATTTTGCAGTAACCGTCCCCTGGAATGGGGAGGGAATGGAGATTTTACAGTATCCTTCCCCTGCCACGCCCACCAAGCCACGTCTGCAGAACCGGTAGTAAAAAATTTTGAAATCCACTTCTGGACTGGAGGTAACGCAATAACAGCATTTCAGTATTTGAGGGGGCCGCCGTAAAGAGGAGGGTTGTTACTCTCTAGTTGAGGCTAGAGAGAAATGCAGAGAGCGTTGTTTTGTTGAAAGGATGCTGAATGGAGAAAGGAGGTGAGAATTCCGTGTAGTTTAGACATTTTTCCTCACCTGTATTTCTCTCCCCCACCCCTGGTCATTCTTTTACACAAGGACTTTTTGCCTTGGAAGAGCGAGAAAAAACAGGAAAGAGTGGGAGGAGGGGTCTGTGGGGTTTTGTTCTTTAATACCTGCCCTTGGTTTGCGCCCATCTGAATAGAAACTAAGTCTGGCACCCTGATTTTGAATATTTAGGAGTCACTTCTACAGCATGTTTGTTCGTTCATCTGTTTCTTTGTTCACAGCACAGGTTGTTGCCCTTTTAGGGCTTGTTACAGGGATGAGTTAGCAATTACAATACGTAGAAAGAGAGATAAAATACTTAGGACATTTAATTAATGAAAGAAGTAACAAAAATAGCACCTGAAGGAGCTGAGGAAATCTCTAGGATTGACTGGGTATTGTAGGCTGTGAATAGATAATTGTGCTATTTTGAATAAAGACTGGTATGCAAAGAGCCTAGTGTTACATGGATAAGGGGATGGCTTTGAGGCTTTTAACCCAGAAGTGGGGAGGAAAGAGGGAGTCAGTGGCATTTTTTGTCTAAAATGTTAGAAAAACTTTGGGGGGGGGAAACTTTGGTTATTCAATTCATCTTGAAAAATGGCAAGAGATTTGGTGGGGAAATATGAGATTGGTAGTATCTACCACATATAAAGAAAATATTTATAAGATGTTATACAGATGGCATCTTCCGCCAGATAGATTGGCAAAAATGTTTAATGGACAGTCCGCTGAATATTGGAAATGCAGATTTGAACGCGGTACCTATTATCATCAATGGTGGACGTGTCCAGAAGCAACTAAATTTTGGGGAAAAATTAAAACATGGCTGAAAGAAATCCTAAACCAGGAGTTTGAACTGTGTCCAGAGACATGCTTGCTTGGCTCCAAACCAGAAAATGTAAAAAAAGATTTGTGGTACCTCATACTACATATCATCACTGCAGCGAGAATAACATTTGCTCAATTCTGGAAAGATAAAAATATCCCACCTGATGAAACAATAATAAAGAAGATTTTTGGATTCTGCGGAAGCAGACAGATTAACCAAAAAACTGAAAGATAAAGACCAAACGCAAACATGTTTATTTTGGGAAAAATGGTGTAATTGGCTATCGAAAAGAACATCGAAACTAAATTAGAAGATTATAAATAGATATTGTATTTACTGATAACATTTTATTGTATATTTAAAGTGAGGTCGGATAGACCTGATTGATTTAAAAATTCAAAATAGGTCGTTTCATCTCCTCCGGAATGTAGTATGAATTTACTGTATAGGTTCGTACTAAATATTTGATTAAGGAAGTATTATTTATATGTATTTATGTTCTTTATTCTGTTGTCTTGTTTTGTTATTTGTTTGATGTGTTGTTGTCTTTTTTTAACTATAAATGTAAATAAAGATTTTTTAAAAAATTTTTTAAAAAAAATAAAAATAAAATGTTAGAATCTGTCTGTTAACGATTGCCAGATTATGTTCAAGCAGTGGCGGCTACGGCAGTGTTAGTGAAGGAAAGCAGAAAATCGATTGCTTCAATCAATCATGGAGGCAGTGGGGATTCAGTGGGAATGTCACATTCCGTGGAATGCAAAATTGTCCATGCTGAGAATCAAATCTTTACCCGTGGCCTTGCTCAGGCTTTGAACCTGCCCAAAAAAGTTTACTAGTATTTTAACTTCAGAAATGATGTTTGGATTACCACACTTGGATAGAATGGGGAAGATTCCACAATATTATTATTATTATTATTATTATTATTATTATTATTATTATTATTATTATTATTATTATTTAGATTTATATACCGCCCTTTTCCTTGCGGACTCAGGGCGGTGAACAGCCGAGTAAAAATTCAATACATAAAAGTTAAAAATTTTAAAAACACATATACGTTTGGCTGAGAATTAAAACAAAATAAATATTAAAATGCAGCAACTCTACAAACATTAAAAATTTTAAAAATTCTAAAAATTCAGCAGGGATCAGGCTAAGCCGGCAAGTTGAAAAAGATGAGTTTTTAGGGCCCGACGAAACGTCCGAATATGAAGCTAAGGATATGTTTGTAATATCTACAGACCCCTCACACCCTGGACATAAACTGTTTCAACTCCTCCCCTCAAAATGAGGCTATAGAGCATTACACATCAGAACAACTAGACATAAGAACAGTTTTTTTCACAAACGCCATCACTCTGATAAACAAATAATTCCCTCAACACTGTCAAACTACTTATTTAGTCTGCACTTCTATTAATCTTCTCATCATTCCTATCACCCATCTCCTCCCACTTCTGACTGTATGACTGTAAACTTGTTGCTTGTATCCTTATGATTTATAATGATTGTTTCCTAGTATGATTTGATTGCTTCTTTGTACCCTATGACCATCATTAAGTGTTGTACCTTATGATTCTTGATGAATGTATCTTTTCTTTTATGTACACTGAGATCGTATGCACCAAGACAAATTCTTTGTGTGTCCAATCACACTTGGGCAATAAAGAATTCTATCATCAGGAAGTCATTGCAACCATTGTTTGCCCTGAGCTGCCGGCTGGGCAGCCAGAGGGGTGACCAGCTGCAAATCATGGTGCCCGCCTTGTTCCCCAAAGCTGCTGGGCAGATTCCCCCCACCCCAGACCATCCCAAAGAGGTTTGTTCCTCAGGCTGTGCTCTGTCCCTCCCTCCAGAGCATGCGAGGGGTCTCTTTGGGGGAAAGCGAGTAGTCCCTGCAGATTGCAGGAGCATCCTGATAAGTTTTCTGGAAAAGAACTTATCAGTAATCAACGCCCTCTTTCCCAGCCCAGTCTCTGAGGCACCTTTTGCTTACAGGAGGAGGAGGAGGGCGGTGTAAAGCAGCGCCACCTTAAATGCTGGAAGGCAGAGGTAGAATTCTTGTTGTCTTGTTTTCCTTCCCCAAAATTAAGGTGCGTCTTATACTCTGAAAATACGGTAGTCATGCTGGCCACATGACCACGGAGATGCTTCAGACAGCGCTGGCTCTTTGGCCTTGAAATGGATTACAAATGATTCCAAATATCTATAATTACTTATTAGGATACAAATTGGAAGAAGAAACAATAAAGGAAACAATGATAATTTGGGCTAGGAATTTCAGGCATAACATAGAATTGGATAAATGGGAAAAATTGTGGGAGAAAAATTACAAATTGACCATGGCAGTATCATACAAAGAAAACAGCTATAAAATGTTTTATAGGTGGCATTTAGCACCAGTGAGACTGGCAAAAATGTACCCCAATTTATCACCCCAATATTGGAGATGTGTTCACAAACTAGGGACATACTACCACATATGGTGGATGTGCCCTAAAGTGAGGTAATTTTGGTATAAAATTAAAGGGTGGTTGGAAGAGATTACACTCCAAAAGATAGATTTTAAACCAGAGATGTTCCTCCTAGGAATGATTGATAGAAAAATGGAAAAAAGTTCTATTATATTATATTGCATATTCTTTTTTTAAAGTATAACTTTTTATATTGTTTTTTATAAAAACAAACAAACATTTAGTACATCTGTCTCCCCCTCCCTGTGACATCTCGGTGTCATCGTCTGTCCTTCTTCTTCCAAAAAAGGAACTTTCTTCTATCTTGATCTTTATACAAACCATTTTAATATCTCTTTACTAAAACAAAATTCTGCCTATCAAATTTTTAAATATAATCATAAAGCTTTTATCTTTTATATCTCTTTTCCAACCAATAATAGAAATGGTTTCATATTCTATAATACTCTATCTCTTCCCTATCTTTAATCCTTAAAGTCAATCTATTCAATTCTGGACAGTCCATAATTTTACTTATCACCTCATCTTCCAAAGGTATTTTCTCTGCTTTCCAATTTTGAGCATAAACAATTCTTGCTGCTGTTATTTACATGTATAATCAAATAAGTATTTTTCTTACTAGTCTTTTCTGGAAGAATACCCAATAGGAACAGCTCTGGTTTAAATTCAGTATGTAACTGTATCATCTCTTCCAATCATATTTTAATTTTATTCCAATAATTTTTTGCTTAAATTCTGGTAGCTGATGACATTTCCAACATTTAGCTGATTTATCTTTAAACATTTTTGCTAACCTTTCTGGTGGCATATGCCATCTATAAAACATTTTATATTGATTTTCCTTGTATGTAGTGGACATCGTTAATTTATAATTCTTTTCCCACATTTGTTGCCATTTTTCAAATTCAATAGGATAACCAAAATTTCTTCCCCAAGCTATCATCGTTTCTTTTACTTGCTCCTCTTCCTGATCAATAAACAGCAAAACATTATAAAGTTTTTTATTAGCTTCTCTTCTGTTCCTGAGAGTATCCTATCCAGCTCAGTTTTTTCCAAATAGAAACCATACAACTTAGCATCTTTTTCGTATCTTGTTCTTATCTGCCTATACATATACCAATCTATAATCCCTTGCTCTTCCAATTCTCTTTTCTCTTTCAATTCCCCCTTATCCATTAATAACTCCTTATATCTAATAGTATTTCCAAACTTAAAAACATTTGAGTGAATTAAGGCTTCCATAGTTGATAACCATATTGGTATTTTTACATAGTATTTATCTCTAACCTTTTCCCATACTGATAACAATCTATTTCTTATATAATGTTCATGAAAATATGAATGTATCTTATTTCTACCATACCACAAAAAAGCGTGCCATCCCAGTTGTAAATCATGTCTTCTAATGTTAACAGCCTAGTGTTACTTAATTCAATCCATTCTTTCAACCATGTCAATGTTGCTGCTTGGTAATATAACTCCCAATTTGGTAAACCAAATCCCCCTCATACTCTCGTAGCTTGTAATGTTTTCATATTTATTCTTATTTTTATTAATTTATTAATTTTTGTTCATTTAAAATTATTTCGTGTTTCTTCAATTCCATCAACTTTTTATTTTTTTATTTTGAACCTCTTTCTGAAATTCTTTTTCTAGAGTTTTATATTCTTCTTCCAGTCTTATTTGTTCTTGCCTTTTCTTTTTGTTCTTTTTTCCCAGATATGTTATTGCAAGGCCTCTAATATATGCTTTCATTGTATCCCATACATTTTGAAGTGACGTATCTTCTTTTTTGTTTATTCTGAAGAAAGCTTCCAACTCCATTTCCATAAATTTTTAAAATTCTTTTTCATTTAATATTGTTGTGTTCGAAGTCCATCTTGTCTTTTTCTTTTGGCCTTTCCATATCATTGTCATTGGGTTATGATCTGCCCATATATTTGAGCCAATGTTTACCTCTTGTACACTTCTATGAGTCCAGATGACATCCATATCATATCTATCCTTGACCACGATAAATGTCTATTTCAGTAAAAAGTATATTAACTCTCTTTCAAATGTTTTTGTCTCCAAATATCTTGAACACTTAATTCTTTTGTCATTTTAAAAAAAGATTTTGGCAGTGTTCTTCTGGATTTTTTATTTGTCTTCACTGTTTTGTAGTCCACTCTGGGTCTGTTATAGCATTAAAATCTCCCATTATACATACATTTTCATATTCCAGTTCTATAATTTACTCCCACTGGCTAGTACGCTCACACAGAGAGGGCCTCATCAGGGTGCCGTCAGCCAGACAATGTCGGCTGGTGACCCCAGGAGGAGACCCTTCTCTGTGGTGGCACCCGCCCTCTGGAATGACCTACCCCCAGAGATGCACAGGATATCAGACCTCCGGACTTTTCGTCAGGCCCTTAAAACCCACTTGTTTCATCTAGCCAGGCTGGCTTGATCCCATCCTCTGTTTTAAATTGGATCTTAAATTGGACTGTTTTAATTGTTGGCCGAAAATATTTAATATTTTTAAAATTGTTTTAATTTTTGTATATCATATTTTATTCTGGCTGTTCACCACCCTGAGTCCAGTTGGAGAAGGGTGGTTTATAAATCGAAGCAAATAAATAAATAAATAAATAAATAAATAAATAAATAAATAAATAAATAAATAGTTGCTGATAAAACTCTTCCTGTTTTTCATTTGGAGCATATAGTGTTATCAAAAGTATTTGTTTATAGTTCATTTTTATTTCCACCATCAAAATCCTACCTTCCCCATCTTCAAATATTAATTTAGGTTCTAATTTTTCTTTGATATATAATACCACACCTCTTGTTGTAATAATGATGTAAATAAAATTCCTAATATTGGATATTGTAATAGTTTTATATGTTGTTTTCTAATATGAACTTTCTGTAAACATGCAATGTCCATTTTCAAACTATTTAATTTTTTCAATAGTTTGTTTCTTTTTATCACCACATTCAGTCCATTTACATTTAAAGATATTGCTTTTATTTCTTCTTCCATATTTACTTACAGCTAGTTTTTAACTTCATCTCCCTAGTCTCTCTTTGTTCCAGTGCATCTTTGGATCTCGCCCTTTTTCTTAGGGTCCATTCCTCTTTAGCTTTCTCTTCTTTATCTTTCCCTTCTTCTTTCTCTTTTGTGTCACCTCCAGCTCCTAAATCTTCCTCCAATGATCTGCAGTATTGTTGATAGAATAATTCTGCATTTTCAGTTGAATCAAATCTGTATCTTTGTCCTTGCCAGGTTACCATAATCCCTTCAGGTACCAGCCATCTAAAACTTGCTCCTTTAGATATTAAAAATTTCATTAAAAATTGATATTTTCTCCTTAGATCCCTCACTTGACATAAGACCATGAATTTTTTGTCTTTATGCTTCAGAACTGTATTCCTTGCTATTTGTAGTATCTCCATTTTCACTGCCCTTCATGTAAATCTTACATGAACTTCTCTTGGTAGTTTATTTCTTGTTGCATATCTAGTATATATTCTGAATGCTTCATCAATCTCATTTAAGATCTGTTCCTTGGCTTTTTCCAAGACTTCAGCTAAGATTTCCACAATTATCTCTGGTAGATTTTCTTCCTTTTCTTCTTCTATATTTTGAAATCTTAGGTAAAATTTAGAGCGATCCATTTTTAACAGAATATTTGTTCTCTCTTGGAATTTATTTGTAGACATCAATTTTTCTTCTAATTTCTCAATCTTTTTTCCTGTTGTTTCTGCTTTTTCTTCCACTTTCTGTATTCTCTCCTCATTCTTCCCCATAATTTCTTTTTTTTATTTTAGTTCCTGTTTTATCTCAACAAGAAGAGATTGCATTAAATTCTGTAGTTCCATTATCTCTGAAGTTTTCTGGATTTCTGCCGCTGAGGGGCTTGATATAGGCGGGTTTGTTTCCTCATTTTTATTTTTCTGGGTATTTATAATCCACTTGTGATTAAATTTATGGTTCAAATATCAAGTTCAACCAATGATTAAATTTACAAAAAAGAAAAGAAAAAAGAAGAAAAAAAATGGATTCCTGTGAAGTAAAGCTAAAGGTCTGTAATCTTCCCTGCCCTTCTACATTATATAAAAAAGTAAAAAAGTAAAAAAAAAATAAGACAGTCAAATTAGAAGGGAGGTAAAATAAAGTAAAAATGCAATTAAAAAGTAAAAAAAAATGAGAAAGGCTGAAAAATAATGTTTTAGGGTCAAAATCAAAAATCAAAATTCATAAAAAGGTCAATTTAGTAAAAAAGGGAGAAAAATGGGGAAATTAAACAATAAAAATTTAAAGAAGAATTCTTCTGACTCCTCAACTCTTAATCCATGGGGGAACAAACTATAGAAGTCCAATTTAATTTAATTCATTATATAGTCTCTAGTCAAGGAGAATAAAACAATCAAAATTCAAGCCAAAAATCTTCTTTTTAATTTTCAACATAAAACTGGTCAATTCAAAAAAGAAGATGAAAAATATAAAATCACAGTCCACACAGCCAAGATGAAAAAAGGGAAAACAATACAAGAACATAAACAAAAAAGCTTCCAAGTTACTCTTCACTTCATTCTCCACAGCTGTTCTATTTATCTTCTATTTATTCAATATTCTTCAAAGTAAAAAAAGTCTTTATTCTTTTTTCTGCCACTAGACGGCACTGCAGGTTAGCTTTTCATCTCAGTTCAACACTTTGGATTCTTACTTTTGTTTAAAGAAAGTGTCACGGAGCAATCAAAAAAGTAACAATCCAAATGGGAAAAAATGTATATTCAATTCAGTCATTTAAAGCCTTAATATACAGTAATTATAACAGTCCTCAGTCCTCTTTTCTTTTTCTTCAGTTAAATGTTAAAAAAATAGTCAGAGTTTAATGAACTCTCAAACGCGCTTTCTTTGCCGCCCCAGTTTCAGGATTCCTCATTCTCAGCCACTCTTCTCCACTTTATCTGTCTTCCAGGTAGATAAGAGAGATTTTTTTTTTAAGGTAATAAAATTAATTGATCTCACCTCACCGATGTCACAGGCTGCTTCTTAACTTTCTCTTTTTGGTTCGGCTGCCCCAGCTTTTCAGTGACTTCTTGGTCACTTTCCCTCAGTGCCCGATTTGAGGAGCTTCTTCTGACCTTTCCTGGGAGTTTGTCACCTCCCTAGGTTGATCGGTATGTGCTCTTCTCGGTGGTCGTCCCTACAGGATGACTTAGGTCACTGCGGACTTTCAAACACTGAGGATATCGACTCCTCTTTGGGAGCTCCAAAGAGTTCGTCTTGCCGCTGCGGCATTGGCTCCACCTCTTTATATTTCATATTCCAATGGCGGACAGAATTACTCTAGCCCAAATGTGGAAGTCAACCAGTACACCATCGGAAGAAACAATAATAAAGAAAATCCTTGAATGCACCAAAATGGATGAATTAATGATGGAGATCAAAGAAAGGGAAGACTCGGATTATTATAAAGTGTGGAATAGGTTTTATACATGGTTAGAAAACAGAAATCAAATTAAGAAATAAGAATATAAAGTGAAATTAGATATTAACATACTGGATAAAAATGTAAATAATGATCCTGCTGACAAAACCGTTAACTATGAATATTTAAAAATAAAGAGAAGGAGCGGGAGGATAAAAGCTAAGAGTAAAGACGATGCAGAAAGTTGTGAAATTGTATATATCTGTTGTTAGTATTGTATTTTAACGTCTGGTGTACGTGTGTTTTTGTTTTTTGTTTTTGTCTCTTGATTTCTTTTGCTATTGTGTGTTTGGTTTTAAAATGTAAAATATTCAATAAAAAATATTTTTTAAAAAATGCAAGTAGAAAAATAGGGACCATCTTTGGTGTGAAGGTAACAGCATTCCGTGCGACTTTGGCATTTAGTCATGCCAGCCACATGACCATGGAGATGTCTTCAGCAGCGCTGGCTTTTGGGCTTTAAAAGGGAGATGAGGACTGCCCCCTAGAGTCAGGAACAATTAGCACCATATCTACAAGGAGAACCTTTACCTTTACCTAATGTTCAAAGAATAGGATAGGATAGGATAGGATAGGATAGGATAGGATAGGATAGGATAGGATAGGATAGGATAGGATAGAATAGAATAGAATAGAATAGAATAGAATAGAATAGAATAGAATAGAATAGAATAGAATAGAATAGAATAGAATAGAATAGAATAGAATAGAATAACCCTGTACCATTTTCAATGGATCCAAAGCAGTGGTGAAATTCAAAATTTTTAATTACCGATTCTGTGGGCGTGGTTCGGTGGGTGTGGCAGGGGAAGGATACTGCAAAATCCCCATTCCCTCCCCACTCTGGGGCCAGCCAGAGGTGGTATTTTCCAGTTCTCCATACTCATCAAAATTTCCGCTTCCGGTTCTCGAGAACCTGCTGGATTTCACCTCTGACCCAAAGGCTGTAGGCCAGAGAGAAAAGTTTTTTTAAAAAAAATCTCAGAAAAAGGTAGGTTTTTTTTTTTTTTTTAAATTTGATTTATATGCCGCCCTTCTCCGGAGACTCAGGGCAGCTTACAATGCGTTAAGCAAAAGCCTTCATACTTTTGTATATTTAAACAAAGTCAGCTTATTGCCCCCACAAACTGGGTCCTCAATTGACTTACTTTAGAAAGGATGGAAGGCTGAGTCAACCTTGAGTCTGGGGAGATTCGAACATGGAGTAATTGCAGACAGCTGGCTGTTAATTAGGGTGCTTAGTCTGCAGAGCTATCCAGGCTCTAGTTAAGGAATTATTGCAACTAACATTGCAAAAACCTAAACTGAATGTTTGAAAAATGTTTAAATAAGCTCATTATGACTTGGAGATAGTATGCATCTGTCAGAATGGCTGAATCCAGCTAAAATGTTTGTGTGTGTGTGTGTGTTTGTATGTGTGTAGATGTGTGACTTGTGTGAAAGATCCGTAGTGGGGCTGAGGTGCTTTTGAATGGACTTCTCTCTTTTTTTCCAATTTATTTATATCTTTTCTCTTTACATACAATAAGTGATAGAAAGATATAGTACTGGGATCAATATGTCAACGAGATAATTTGCCCTCATACTCTTGCTTCAATCAACTTCTTCCAGTTCCTAATTTTTACCTCTCGTGTCCAACCATTGATAAAGCAAGCCCCATGTTTGAAAATATTCTGTGTCTTCTTTTCCTCTTATCTTCAGTGTTAGTCTATCCATTTCTGCACAGTCTAATGTTTTTTTTTAATTATATCTTCTTGCATAGGTGTTTCCTCATTTGTCCAGTATTATGCAAATACAATTCTTGCTATTGTCAAGACATCTCATGTTAAATATATACTGCTCAAAAAAATAAAGGGAACACATGCAGAAGACCTCCGAGATCTGAATAAATGAAATAGCCTTATTAAATACTTGGTTCGTTACATACAGTAGTTTATACACTGCTCAAACAACTAAAGGGAACACAAAACTTTTTTTTTTCTTTAAAATATTTTTTTTTGTTGGAAGAGGTTGTAGAAAAAATACTTTTAAAAGTAAAAAAAAAAACCAGCCTCTGATGATCGTGCAGCTCAGCTGGCCATGGGGGAGGGGGACCCAGGGATTTTTGCTACCAGTTCTCTGAACTATCCGCCTATTCTTTTTCTCTCTTTTTCTCTGCTTCTCTCCTTCCCTCTGCTTTTCTTTTTCTCTCTTTTTCTTTCTTCTTCTCTCTGCTTCTCCCTTCTCTCCTCCTCCCTCTGCTTTTCTTTTTCTCTCTTTTTCTTTCTTTTTATCTCTGCTTCTACCTTCTCTCTTCCTCCCTCTGCTTTTCTTTTTCTCTCTCTTTTTCTGCATCAAGAGAGGGATAGAATCAAGATCACATGAAGCGGTACTACTACTTCATAATGCCTTGGGAAGGCTACACTTGGAATGACTGCATTCAGTTTTGGTTGCCACAATATATAAAAAGATGTGGAGATGTTGGGAGTGCAGAGAAGAGCAACAAGATGATTAGGGGACTGGAAGGTAAAAGATACAAACAATGGTTGCGGGAATTCGGTCTTCCTGTTTTAGGTTTGGTCCCATATGTTGATCTCCCTCCCCGTCCAGTTTTAATTTAAACCAAGGGTGAAATGCTCCCGGTTCGGACCGGATCGCCCGATCAGGTAGCAACGTCGGTGGGTGGTTCAGAGAACCAGTAGCAAAAATCCCTGTGCCCCACCACCCCACCACCATGCCCAGCTGAGCCGCACGATCATCAGAGGCCTTTTTAAAAAACTTTTAAAAGCATTTTTCTACAACCTCTTCCTATGAAAAAATGCTTTTGAAAGTTAAAAAAAAAAAAAGCCTCTGATGATCCTTTGATTTTTCTGCCTAGTTGTTCATGGTCCATTTGATGGGGATCTCAGGTTTTAATGGCATCATTCATGACAACATGAAAGAAGAGAAAAGGATCATAATTGGTCGGCTTGGCTATTCCAGTGTCGCATCTTTCTCTTTGCACCTGGGCAACCATATTCTTCTCTTAAGGAACTGCCAGGTCTGCAGATTGTTGACTCTCTTCCTTTGAGTAGTGAGTCACCAACCACCATCACAGACCTTTGTTGATTTATGATCGCATCCAATTTTGGAAGGCGCTAAGAAAGATGGAATCTCCGAAGACCTCATTATCTGCATGCAAAACCTCTTTCACAGATCAAGAAGTCACACAATGTACAGAACAGGGCAAGACAGGCTGGCCCCAGGCTAGCAAAGGAACACCGCAAAATGTTTCCTCCTCCTTGCATTTATTCCGCTTCTATGCTGAATATATATTGAGGGATTGAGGATGAGAGGAAGGCGAGCCTCGTTTTAGGAAGAAGCTTCAATCTCCTGCATTATGCTGATGTCAGCATGCTGATAGCCAAATAGGCACAGGATCAAATGGTCAAAATTGGAGATTGGAGCAGCCCAAGGACCAAGCGCCACTCCCAGCAGCAGCGAGAGCAACGACGGCAGGTCTGTCTTTGGGATTGAGATGGGTGGGTGGGTAGTACCTGGGGAACCTGAAGGACATCCATCCGGGCACTGGGACCCAAATTCTTTTCTCTTCTCTCTGCTTCCTCTTCCTCTTCTTCTCTTTCTCTTTCTGTTTCTTCTTCTCTCTGCTTTGCTCTTCTTCTCTTCTTGCCTCTGCTTCTTTCTGCTCCGCTCTGCTTCGCTCGTCTCTCTTCCTCCCTCTGCTTTTCTTTCCCTTCCTCCCTCTCTTTTTCTCTTCTCTCTCATTCTCTCCTTCCCTCTGCTTTTCTTTTTCTCTCTTTTTCTTTCTTCTTCTCTCTTCTTCTCCCTTCTCTCTTCCTCCCTCTGCTTTTCTTTTTCTCTGCTTCTCTCTGCTTCTCCCTTCTCTCTTTCTCCCTCTGCTTTTCTTTTTCTCTCCCTTCTTCTCTCCTTCTCTCCTTCCCTCTGCTTTTCTTTTTCTTTCTTTTTCTTTCTTTTTCTCTCTGCTTCTACCTTCTCTCTTCCTCCCTCTGCTTTTCTTTTTCTCTCTCTTTTTCTCTGCTTCTCTCTTTTCCTCTGCTTTTCTTTTTCTCTCTTTTTCTTCCTTTTTCTCTCTGCTTCTCCCTTCTCTCTTCCTCCCTCTGCTTTTCTTTTTCTCTCTCTTTTTCTCTGCTTCTCTCTGCTTCTCCCTTCTCTCTTTCTCCCTCTGCTTTTCTTTTTCTCTCCCTTCTTCTCTCCTTCTCTCCTTCCCTCTGCTTTTCTTTTTCTTTCTTTTTCTTTCTTTTTCTCTCTGCTTCTACCTTCTCTCTTCCTCCCTCTGCTTTTCTTTTTCTCTCTCTTTTTCTCTGCTTCTCTCCTTCCCTCTGCTTTTCTTTTTCTCTCTTTTTCTTTCTTTTTCTCTCTGCTTCTCCCTTCTCTCTTCCTCCCTCTGCTTTTCTTTTTCTCTCTCTTTTTCTCTGCTTCTCTCTGCTTCTCCCTTCTCTCTTTCTCCCTCTGCTTTTCTTTTTCTCTCCCTTCTTCTCTCCTTCTCTCCTTCCCTCTGCTTTTCTTTTTCTTTCTTTTTCTTTCTTGTTCTCTCTGCTTCTACCTTCTCTCTTCCTCCCTCTGCTTTTCTTTTTCTCTCTCTTTTTCTCTGCTTCTCTCCTTCCCTCTGCTTTTCTGTCTCTCTCTTTTTCTTTCTTCTTCTCTCTTCTTCTCCCTTCTCTCTTCCTCCCTCTGCTTTTCTTTTTCTCTCTCTTTTTCTCTGCTTCTCTCTGCTTCTCCCTTCTCTCTTTCTCCCTCTGCTTTTCTTTTTCTCTCCCTTCTTCTCTCCTTCTCTCCTTCCCTCTGCTTTTCTTTTTCTTTCTTTTTCTTTCTTGTTCTCTCTGCTTCTACCTTCTCTCTTCCTCCCTCTGCTTTTCTTTTTCTCTCTCTTTTTCTCTGCTTCTCTCTTTTCCTCTGCTTTTCTTTTTCTCTCTTTTTCTTCCTTTTTCTCTCTGCTTCTCCCTTTTCTCCTCCTCCCTCTGCTTTTATTTTTCTCTCTTTTTCTTTCTTTTTATCTCTGCTTCTCCCTTCTCTCTTTCTCCCTCTGCTTTTCTTTTTCTCTCTCTTTTTCTCTGCTTCTCTCCTTCCCTCTGCTTTTCTTTTTCTCTCTTTTTCTTTCTTCTTCTCTCTGCTTCTCCCTTCTCTCTTTCTCCCTCTGCTTTTCTTTTTCTCTCTCTTTTTCTCTGCTTCTCTCTGCTTCTCCCTTCTCTCTTTCTCCCTCTGCTTTTCTTTTTCTCTCCCTTCTTCTCTCCTTCTCTCCTTCCCTCTGCTTTTCTTTTTCTCTCTTTTTCTTTCTTTTTCTCTCTGCTTCTACCTTCTCTCTTCCTCCCTCTGCTTTTCTTTTTCTCTCTCTTTTTCTCTGCTTCTCTCCTTCCCTCTGCTTTTCTGTCTCTCTCTTTTTCTTTCTTCTTCTCTCTTCTTCTCCCTTCTCTCTTCCTCCCTCTGCTTTTCTTTTTCTCTCTCTTTTTCTCTGCTTCTCTCTGCTTCTCCCTTCTCTCTTTCTCCCTCTGCTTTTCTTTTTCTCTCCCTTCTTCTCTCCTTCTCTCCTTCCCTCTGCTTTTCTTTTTCTTTCTTTTTCTTTCTTGTTCTCTCTGCTTCTACCTTCTCTCTTCCTCCCTCTGCTTTTCTTTTTCTCTCTCTTTTTCTCTGCTTCTCTCTTTTCCTCTGCTTTTCTTTTTCTCTCTTTTTCTTCCTTTTTCTCTCTGCTTCTCCCTTTTCTCCTCCTCCCTCTGCTTTTATTTTTCTCTCTTTTTCTTTCTTTTTATCTCTGCTTCTCCCTTCTCTCTTTCTCCCTCTGCTTTTCTTTTTCTCTCTCTTTTTCTCTGCTTCTCTCCTTCCCTCTGCTTTTCTTTTTCTCTCTTTTTCTTTCTTCTTCTCTCTGCTTCTCCCTTCTCTCTTTCTCCCTCTGCTTTTCTTTTTCTCTCTCTTTTTCTGCATCAAGAGAGGGATAGAATCAAGATCACAGGAAGCGGTACTACTACTTCATAATGCCTTGGGAAGGCTACACTTGGAATGACTGCATTCAGTTTTGGTTGCCACAATGTATAAAAAAGATGTGGAGATGTTGGGAGTGCAGAGAAGAGCAACAAGATGATTAGGGGACTGGAAGTTAAAAGATACGAACAATGGTTGTGGGAATTCGGTCTTCCTGTTTTAGGTTTGGTCCCAGTTTTAATTTAAACCAAGGGTGAAATGCTCCCAGTTCGGACCGGATCGCCCGATCAGGTAGCAACGTCGGTGGGTGGTTCAGAGAACCAGTAGCAAAAATCCCTGTGCCCCACCACCCCACCACCGTGCCCAGCTGAGCCGCACGATCATCAGAGGCCTTTTTAAAAAACTTTTAAAAGCATTTTTCTACAACCTCTTCCTATGAAAAAATGCTTTTGAAAGTTTAAAAAAAAAAAAAGCCTCTGATGATCCTTTGATTTTTCTGCCTAGTTGTTCATGGTCCATTTGATGGGGATCTCAGGTTTTAATGGCATCATTCATGACAACATGAAAGAAGAGAAAAGGATCATAATTGGTCGGCTTGGCTATTCCAGTGTCACATCTTTCTCTTTGCACCTGGGCGACCATATTCTTCTCTTAAGGAACTGCCAGGTCTGCAGATTGTTGACTCTCTTCCTTTGAGTAGTGAGTCACCAACCACCATCACAGACCTTTGTTGATTTATGATCGCATCCAATTTTGGAAGGCGCTAAGAAAGATGGAATCTCCGAAGACCTCATTATCTGCATGCAAAACCTCTTTCACAGATCAAGAAGTCACACAATGTACAGAACAGGGCAAGACAGGCTGGCCCCAGGCTAGCAAAGGAACACCGCAAAATGTTTCCTCCTCCTTGCATTTATTCCGCTTCTATGCTGAATATATATTGAGGGATTGAGGATGAGAGGAAGGCGAGCCTCGTTTTAGGAAGAAGCTTCAATCTCCTGCATTATGCTGATGTCAGCATGCTGATAGCCAAATAGGCACAGGATCAAATGGTCAAAATTGGAGATTGGAGCAGCCCAAGGACCAAGCGCCACTCCCAGCAGCAGCGAGAGCAACGACGGCAGGTCTGTCTTTGGGATTGAGATGGGTGGGTGGGTAGTACCTGGGGAACCTGAAGGACATCCATCCGGGCACTGGGACCCAAATTCTTTTCTCTTCTCTCTGCTTCCTCTTCCTCTTCTTCTCTTTCTCTTTCTGTTTCTTCTTCTCTCTGCTTTGCTCTTCTTCTCTTCTTGCCTCTGCTTCTTTCTGCTCCTCTCTGCTTCGCTCGACTCTCTTCCTCCCTCTGCTTTTCTTTCCCTTCCTCCCTCTCTTTTTCTCTTCTCTCTCATTCTCTCCTTCCCTCTGCTTTTCTTTTTCTCTCTTTTTCTTTCTTCTTCTCTCTTCTTCTCCCTTCTCTCTTCCTCCCTCTGCTTTTCTTTTTCTCTCTCTTTTTCTCTGCTTCTCTCTGCTTCTCCCTTCTCTCTTTCTCCCTCTGCTTTTCTTTTTCTCTCCCTTCTTCTCTCCTTCTCTCCTTCCCTCTGCTTTTCTTTTTCTTTCTTTTTCTTTCTTTTTCTCTCTGCTTCTACCTTCTCTCTTCCTCCCTCTGCTTTTCTTTTTCTCTCTCTTTTTCTCTGCTTCTCTCTTTTCCTCTGCTTTTCTTTTTCTCTCTTTTTCTTCCTTTTTCTCTCTGCTTCTCCCTTCTCTCTTCCTCCCTCTGCTTTTCTTTTTCTCTCTCTTTTTCTCTGCTTCTCTCCTTCCCTCTGCTTTTCTGTCTCTCTCTTTTTCTTTCTTCTTCTCTCTTCTTCTCCCTTCTCTCTTCCTCCCTCTGCTTTTCTTTTTCTCTCTCTTTTTCTCTGCTTCTCTCTGCTTCTCCCTTCTCTCTTTCTCCCTCTGCTTTTCTTTTTCTCTCCCTTCTTCTCTCCTTCTCTCCTTCCCTCTGCTTTTCTTTTTCTTTCTTTTTCTTTCTTGTTCTCTCTGCTTCTACCTTCTCTCTTCCTCCCTCTGCTTTTCTTTTTCTCTCTCTTTTTCTCTGCTTCTCTCTTTTCCTCTGCTTTTCTTTTTCTCTCTTTTTCTTCCTTTTTCTCTCTGCTTCTCCCTTTTCTCCTCCTCCCTCTGCTTTTATTTTTCTCTCTTTTTCTTTCTTTTTATCTCTGCTTCTCCCTTCTCTCTTTCTCCCTCTGCTTTTCTTTTTCTCTCTCTTTTTCTCTGCTTCTCTCCTTCCCTCTGCTTTTCTTTTTCTCTCTTTTTCTTTCTTTTTCTCTCTGCTTCTACCTTCTCTCTTCCTCCCTCTGCTTTTCTTTTTCTCTCTCTTTTTCTCTGCTTCTCTCTTTTCCTCTGCTTTTCTTTTTCTCTCTTTTTTTCTCTGCTTCTCTCTGCTTCTCCCTTCTCTCTTTCTCCCTCTGCTTTTCTTTTTCTCTCTTTTTCTTTCTTTTTCTCTCTGCTTCTCCCTTCTCTCTTTCTCCCTCTGCTTTTCTTTTTCTCTCTCTTTTTCTCTGCTTCTCTCCTTCCCTCTGCTTTTCTTTTTCTCTCTTTTTCTTTCTTCTTCTCTCTGCTTCTCCCTTCTCTCTTCCTCCCTCTGCTTTTCTTTTTCTCTCTCTTTTTCTCTGCTTCTCTCTTTTCCTCTGCTTTTCTTTTTCTCTCTTTTTTCTCTGCTTCTCTCTGCTTCTCCCTTCTCTCTTTCTCCCTCTGCTTTTCTTTTTCTCTCTTTTTCTTTCTTTTTCTCTCTGCTTCTCCCTTCTCTCTTTCTCCCTCTGCTTTTCTTTTTCTCTCTCTTTTTCTGCATCAAGAGAGGGATAGAATCAAGATCACATGAAGCGGTACTACTACTTCATAATGCCTTGGGAAGGCTACACTTGGAATGACTGCATTCAGTTTTGGTTGCCACAATGTATGAAAAAGATGTGGAGATGTTGGGAGTGCAGAGAAGAGCAACAAGATGATTAGGGGACTGGAAGTTAAAAGATACGAACAATGGTTGCGGGAATTCGGTCTTCCTGTTTTAGGTTTGGTCCCATATGTTGATCTCCCTCCCCCTCCAGTTTTAATTTAAACCAAGGGTGAAATGCTCCCGGTTCGGACCAGATCGCCCGATCCAGTAGTGATGGCGGCGGATAGTTCAGAGAACCGGTAGCAAAAATCCCTGGGTCCCCCTCCCCCATGGCCAGCTGAGCTGCACGATCATCAGAGGCTGGTTTTTTTTTTACTTTTAAAAGTATTTTTTCTACAGCCTCTTCCAACAACAACAAAAAAATATTTTAAAGAAAAAAAAAAGCCTCTGACGATCCCGCGGTTCAGCTGGGATCGTCAGAGGCTTTTCAAAGCATTATTTTCTGCAATCTCTTGGCCGAAGAGGTGGTTAAAAAAAATGCTCTGAAAAGTCTCTGACGATTCCAGCTGAGTTGCAGGTTGGCAGAGAGGCATTTTTTAAGAAACCTCTTTGACGATCCCAGTTGAATTGCCTGATCGGCAGAGGCATTTTTTCTAATGCTTTGAAAAGTTAAAAAAAAAGGTGGGCCATGCCCACTCAGTCACATTACCCCCACCCACCAAGCCTCTCCCACAGAACCGGTAATAACAAATTTTACATTTCACCCCTGATTTAAACCCTTCGGATGATCAGAGCTGGTTGTTTCCCAAATACATTCTTGCTGGTCTTCATGAATTGCAACCCATCTCTTGCTAGGTAGTGAAAACCATAATCCAGAAAGCCCAGTTCTCATGACGTCACCGTTCTTTGAGCCAGCAATATTCTTTGTTCCCTCATTGGTGGTTGTCCTAGCACTGGGATGCAGATGAGGAAACAACCTTGAGCACCCAAAGCCTTTGATTTTTCTGCCTAGTTGTTCATGGTCCATTTGATGGGGATTTTAGGCTTTTAATGGCATCATTCATGACAACATGAAAGAAGAGAAAAGGATCATAATTGGTCGGCTTGGCTATTCCAGTGTCGCATCTTTCTCTTTGCACCTGGGCGACCATATTCTTCTCTTAAGGAACTGCCAGGTCTGCAGATTGTTGACTCTCTTCCTTTGAGTAGTGAGTCACCAACCACCATCACAGACCTTTGTTGATTTATGATCGCATCCAATTTTGGAAGGCGCTAAGAAAGATGGAATCTCCGAAGACCTCATTTCCTGCATGCAAAACCTCTTTCACAGATCAAGAAGTCACACAATGTACAGAACAGGGCAAGACAGGCTGGCCCCAGGCTAGCAAAGGAACACCGCAAAATGTTTCCTCCTCCTTGCATTTATTCCGCTTCTATGCTGAATATATATTGAGGGATTGAGGATGAGAGGAAGGCGAGCCTCGTTTTAGGAAGAAGCTTCAATCACCCGCATTATGTTGATATCAGCACGCTGATAGCCAAATAGGTACAGGATCTGCAAGTTTTAGTAAAACAAACAATCAAAATTGGAGATAAAGAAGAACAAACCGAGAATACCCGTGTACCTTCCTGACAAAAAGAAGTGACAAAAGAGCAGTCCGAGGACCTAGAGCCAGTCCCAGCAGCAGCAAGGGCAACGACGGCAGGTCTATCTTTGGGATTGAGAAGGTGGGCGCGTAGGACTTGGGGACCCTAAAGGACATCCATCCAGTCACCGGGACCCAAATTCTTCTCTCTTCTCTCTGCTTCTCTTCTCTCTTCTTCTATTTCTCTTTCTCTTCTCTTTCTCTTTCTTCTTCTCTCTGGTTTGCTCTTCTTCTCTTCTTCCCTCTGCTTTTCTTTCTCTTTCTCCCTCTCTTTTTCTCTTCTCTCTCCTTCTCTTCCTCCCTCTGCTTTTCTTTTTCTCTCCTTTCTTCTCTCCTTCTCTCCTTCCCTCTGCTTTTCTTTTTCTCTCTTTTTCTTTCTTTTTCTCTCTGCTTCTACCTTCTCTCTTCCTCCCCCTGCTTTTCTTTTTCTCTCTTTTTCTTTCTTTTTATCTCTGCTTATCCCTTCTCTCTTTCTCCCTCTGCTTTTCTTTTTCTCTCTCTTTTTCTCTGCTTCTCTCCTTCCCTCTGCTTTTCTTTTTCTCTCTTTTTCTTTCTTCTTCTCTCTGCTTCTCCCTTCTCTTCCTCCCTCTGCTTTTCTTTTTTTCTCTCTTTTTCTCTGCTTCTCTCTTTTCCTCTGCTTTTCTTTTTCTCTCTTTTTCTTCCTTTTTCTCTCTGCTTCTCCCTTCTCTCCTCCTCCCTCTGCTTTTTTTTTTCTCTCTCTTTTTCTCTGCTTCTCTCTGCTTCTCCCTTCTCTCTTTCTCCCTCTGCTTTTCTTTTTCTCTCTCTTTTTCTCTGCTTCTCTCCTTCCCTCTGCTTTTCTTTTTCTCTCTTTTTCTTCCTTTTTCTCTCTGCTTCTCCCTTCTCTCTTCCTCCCTCTGCTTTTCTTTTTCTCTCTCTTTTTCTCTGCTTCTCTCTTTTCCTCTGCTTTTCTTTTTCTCTCTTTTTCTTCCTTTTTCTCTCTGCTTCTCCCTTCTCTCCTCCTCCCTCTGCTTTTCTTTTTCTCTCTTTTTCTTTCTTTTTCTCTCTGCTTCTCCCTTCTCTCTTTCTCCCTCTGCTTTTCTTTTTCTCTCTCTTTTTCTCTGCTTCTCTCCTTCCCTCTGCTTTTCTTTTTCTCTCTTTTTCTTTCTTCTTCTCTCTGCTTCTCCCTTCTCTCTTCCTCCCTCTGCTTTTCTTTTTGTCTCTCTTTTTCTCTGCTTCTCTCTTTTCCTCTGCTTTTCTTTTTCTCTCTTTTTCTTTCTTTTTCTCTCTGCTTCTCCCTTCTCTCTTTCTCCCTCTGCTTTTCTTTTTCTCTCTCTTTTTCTGCATCAAGAGAGGGATAGAATCAAGATCACATGAAGCGGTACTACTACTTCATAATGCCTTGGGAAGGCTACACTTGGAATGACTGCATTCAGTTTTGGTTGCCACAATATATAAAAAGATGTGGAGATGTTTGGAGTGCAGAGAAGAGCAACAAGATGATTAGGGGACTGGAAGGTAAAACATACAAACAATGGTTGCGGGAATTCGGTCTTCCTGTTTTAGGTTTGGTCCCATATGTTGATCTCCCTCCCCGTCCAGTTTTAATTTAAACCAAGGGTGAAATGCTCCCGGTTCGGACCGGATCGCCCGATCAGGTAGCAACGTCGGCGGGTGGTTCAGAGAACCAGTAGCAAAAATCCCTGTGCCCCACCACCCCACCACCGTGCCCAGCTGAGCCGCACGATCATCAGAGGCCTTTTTAAAAAACTTTTAAAAGCATTTTTCTACAACCTCTTCCTATGAAAAAATGCTTTTGAAAGTTTAAAAAAAAAAAAAGCCTCTGATGATCCTTTGATTTTTCTGCCTAGTTGTTCATGGTCCATTTGATGGGGATCTCAGGTTTTAATGGCATCATTCATGACAACATGAAAGAAGAGAAAAGGATCATAATTGGTCGGCTTGGCTATTCCAGTGTCGCATCTTTCTCTTTGCACCTGGGCAACCATATTCTTCTCTTAAGGAACTGCCAGGTCTGCAGATTGTTGACTCTCTTCCTTTGAGTAGTGAGTCACCAACCACCATCACAGACCTTTGTTGATTTATGATCGCATCCAATTTTGGAAGGCGCTAAGAAAGATGGAATCTCCGAAGACCTCATTTCCTGCATGCAAAACCTCTTTCACAGATCAAGAAGTCACACAATGTACAGAACAGGGCAAGACAGGCTGGCCCCAGGCTAGCAAAGGAACACCGCAAAATGTTTCCTCCTCCTTGCATTTATTCCGCTTCTATGCTGAATATATATTGAGGGATTGAGGATGAGAGGAAGGCGAGCCTCGTTTTAGGAAGAAGCTTCAATCACCTGCATTATGTTGATATCAGCACGCTGATAGCCAAATAGGTACAGGATCTGCAAGTTTTAGTAAAACAAACAATCAAAATTGGAGATAAAGAAGAACAAACCGAGAATACCCGTGTACCTTCCTGACAAAAAGAAGTGACAAAAGAGCAGTCCGAGGACCTAGAGCCAGTCCCAGCAGCAGCAAGGGCAACGACGGCAGGTCTATCTTTGGGATTGAGAAGGTGGGCGCGTAGGACTTGGGGACCCTAAAGGACATCCATCCAGTCACCGGGACCCAAATTCTTCTCTCTTCTCTCTGCTTCTCTTCTCTCTTCTTCTGTTTCTCTTTCTCTTCTCTTTCTCTTTCTTCTTCTCTCTGGTTTGCTCTTCTTCTCTTCTTCCCTCTGCTTTTCTTTCTCTTTCTCCCTCTCTTTTTCTCTTCTCTCTCCTTCTCTTCCTCCCTCTGCTTTTCTTTTTCTCTCCTTTCTTCTCTCCTTCTCTCCTTCCCTCTGCTTTTCTTTTTCTCTCTTTTTCTTTCTTTTTCTCTCTGCTTCTACCTTCTCTCTTCCTCCCCCTGCTTTTCTTTTTCTCTCTTTTTCTTTCTTTTTATCTCTGCTTATCCCTTCTCTCTTTCTCCCTCTGCTTTTCTTTTTCTCTCTCTTTTTCTCTGCTTCTCTCCTTCCCTCTGCTTTTCTTTTTCTCTCTTTTTCTTTCTTCTTCTCTCTGCTTCTCCCTTCTCTTCCTCCCTCTGCTTTTCTTTTTTTCTCTCTTTTTCTCTGCTTCTCTCTTTTCCTCTGCTTTTCTTTTTCTCTCTTTTTCTTCCTTTTTCTCTCTGCTTCTCCCTTCTCTCCTCCTCCCTCTGCTTTTTTTTTTCTCTCTCTTTTTCTCTGCTTCTCTCTGCTTCTCCCTTCTCTCTTTCTCCCTCTGCTTTTCTTTTTCTCTCTCTTTTTCTCTGCTTCTCTCCTTCCCTCTGCTTTTCTTTTTCTCTCTTTTTCTTCCTTTTTCTCTCTGCTTCTCCCTTCTCTCTTCCTCCCTCTGCTTTTCTTTTTCTCTCTCTTTTTCTCTGCTTCTCTCTTTTCCTCTGCTTTTCTTTTTCTCTCTTTTTCTTCCTTTTTCTCTCTGCTTCTCCCTTCTCTCCTCCTCCCTCTGCTTTTCTTTTTCTCTCTTTTTCTTTCTTTTTCTCTCTGCTTCTCCCTTCTCTCTTTCTCCCTCTGCTTTTCTTTTTCTCTCTCTTTTTCTCTGCTTCTCTCCTTCCCTCTGCTTTTCTTTTTCTCTCTTTTTCTTTCTTCTTCTCTCTGCTTCTCCCTTCTCTCTTCCTCCCTCTGCTTTTCTTTTTGTCTCTCTTTTTCTCTGCTTCTCTCTTTTCCTCTGCTTTTCTTTTTCTCTCTTTTTCTTTCTTTTTCTCTCTGCTTCTCCCTTCTCTCTTTCTCCCTCTGCTTTTCTTTTTCTCTCTCTTTTTCTGCATCAAGAGAGGGATAGAATCAAGATCACATGAAGCGGTACTACTACTTCATAATGCCTTGGGAAGGCTACACTTGGAATGACTGCATTCAGTTTTGGTTGCCACAATATATAAAAAGATGTGGAGATGTTTGGAGTGCAGAGAAGAGCAACAAGATGATTAGGGGACTGGAAGGTAAAACATACAAACAATGGTTGCGGGAATTCGGTCTTCCTGTTTTAGGTTTGGTCCCATATGTTGATCTCCCTCCCCGTCCAGTTTTAATTTAAACCAAGGGTGAAATGCTCCCGGTTCGGACCGGATCGCCCGATCAGGTAGCAACGTCGGCGGGTGGTTCAGAGAACCAGTAGCAAAAATCCCTGTGCCCCACCACCCCACCACCGTGCCCAGCTGAGCCGCACGATCATCAGAGGCCTTTTTAAAAAACTTTTAAAAGCATTTTTCTACAACCTCTTCCTATGAAAAAATGCTTTTGAAAGTTTAAAAAAAAAAAAAGCCTCTGATGATCCTTTGATTTTTCTGCCTAGTTGTTCATGGTCCATTTGATGGGGATCTCAGGTTTTAATGGCATCATTCATGACAACATGAAAGAAGAGAAAAGGATCATAATTGGTCGGCTTGGCTATTCCAGTGTCGCATCTTTCTCTTTGCACCTGGGCAACCATATTCTTCTCTTAAGGAACTGCCAGGTCTGCAGATTGTTGACTCTCTTCCTTTGAGTAGTGAGTCACCAACCACCATCACAGACCTTTGTTGATTTATGATCGCATCCAATTTTGGAAGGCGCTAAGAAAGATGGAATCTCCGAAGACCTCATTTCCTGCATGCAAAACCTCTTTCACAGATCAAGAAGTCACACAATGTACAGAACAGGGCAAGACAGGCTGGCCCCAGGCTAGCAAAGGAACACCGCAAAATGTTTCCTCCTCCTTGCATTTATTCTGCTTCTATGCTGAATATATATTGAGGGATTGAGGATGAGAGGAAGGCGAGCCTCGTTTTAGGAAGAAGCTTCAATCACCTGCATTATGTTGATATCAGCACGCTGATAGCCAAATAGGTACAGGATCTGCAAGTTTTAGTAAAACAAACAATCAAAATTGGAGATAAAGAAGAACAAACCGAGAATACCCGTGTACCTTCCTGACAAAAAGAACTGACAAAAGAGCAGTCCGAGGACCTAGAGCCAGTCCCAGCAGCAGCAAGGGCAACGACGGCAGGTCTATCTTTGGGATTGAGAAGGTGGGCGCGTAGGACTTGGGGACCCTAAAGGACATCCATCCAGTCACCGGGACCCAAATTCTTCTCTCTTCTCTCTGCTTCTCTTCTCTCTTCTTCTGTTTCTCTTTCTCTTCTCTTTCTCTTTCTTCTTCTCTCTGGTTTGCTCTTCTTCTCTTCTTCCCTCTGCTTTTCTTTCTCTTTCTCCCTCTCTTTTTCTCTTCTCTCTCCTTCTCTTCCTCCCTCTGCTTTTCTTTTTCTCTCTCTTTTTCTCTGCTTCTCTCTGCTTCTCCCTTCTCTCTTTCTCCCTCTGCTTTTCTTTTTCTCTCCCTTCTTCTCTCCTTCTCTCCTTCCCTCTGCTTTTCTTTTTCTCTCTTTTTCTTTCTTTTTCTCTCTGCTTCTCCCTTCTCTCTTCCTCCCTCTGCTTTTCTTTTTCTCTCTCTTTTTCCCTGCTTCTCTCTTTTCCTCTGCTTTTCTTTTTCTCTCTTTTTTTCTCTGCTTCTCTCTGCTTCTCCCTTCTCTCTTTCTCCCTCTGCTTTTCTTTTTCTCTCTCTTTTTCTCTCCTTCTCTCCTTCCCTCTGCTTTTCTTTTTCTCTCTTTTTCTTTCTTTTTCTCTCTGCTTCTCCCTTCTCTCTTCCTCCCTCTGCTTTTCTTTTTCTCTCTCTTTTTCTCTGCTTCTCTCTTTTCCTCTGCTTTTCTTTTTCTCTCTTTTTTCTCTGCTTCTCTCTGCTTCTCCCTTCTCTCTTTCTCCCTCTGCTTTTCTTTTTCTCTCTTTTTCTTTCTTTTTCTCTCTGCTTCTACCTTCTCTCTTCCTCCCTCTGCTTTTCTTTTTCTCTCTCTTTTTCTCTGCTTCTCTCTTTTCCTCTGCTTTTCTTTTTCTCTCTTTTTCTTCCTTTTTCTCTCTGCTTCTCCCTTCTCTCCTCCTCCCTCTGCTTTTCTTTTTCTCTCTCTTTTTCTCTGCTTCTCTCCTTCCCTCTGCTTTTCTTTCTCTCTCTTTTTCTTTCTTCTTCTCTCTTCTTCTCCCTTCTCTCTTCCTCCCTCTGCTTTTCTTTTTCTCTCTCTTTTTCTCT
>JAUDYJ010000093.1:25000-28921 GCA_030761175.1 Masticophis lateralis | reverse complement strand
ATTAGCTCTAGAATTACCACAGTTATCCGAGTAACGGTGGGAGCGACCAAAGGAACCATAACTGATTTAATGAGCCATTCGCAGTTTCACTGTCACGCCCGTGTGTACTTAGACATGCATGGCTTAATCTTTGAGACAAGCATATGCTACTGGCAGGATCAACCAGGTAGCCGCCGAAGCTGCGCGGAGGATCGGAGCCGGCGAAGGAGCGTGCCGGCGACAGCGAGAGCCGAGCGTCGGCAGGGGCCGGCTCCGGGTCGCCCCCCTCCGCCTCGTGGCGGGGCCGGAGGGGGGGAACGCGGCGCTCGCGGCGGTCGGGCCGGGGGGGGGGGCGGGAAGGCCTTCGGAGGCCTTCCCCGCCAGGCCCTTCGGAGGTCTCTCTGGGATTGTCGGGGCGCGAGGTGGCGCTAGAGAAACGAATCGCACCCTCGGAGAGGCGGACGAACGCCGGTGGCGGACCCGCGGCTCTGGGAGGCCGGGGCCCCCGGCGACGCGCCAGCCGCTCCGCGGAGGAGGACGGCTGCGCCCCACGCCCTGGGGAGGCGCGGGGCCGACGGCGCGCCGCGGATGGAGCACGTAGGAGGACGGGCGCGGAACCTCCGGGCGGAGGATCCGTGCCCCCGGTTACGCTTCCAGGGTCGCCGAGGCGGGGAGGCATCCGCTCCACCTGAACACCGGGCCCCGGAGGGCCGGCCCGCGGAGGTCCCTCCCCGAGGCGACCGCGGAGTCCACGATCGATCGGGGGAGAGGCGGGAAGGAGGACCCGTCCGACCGCTCGTCGTCTGCCCGCCGAACGAGAGCGGCCCGTGCCGCGGACGGGTGGGGCGGCCCGGCACAGCGCGGTCGGCTTGCCGGCGGTCGAGGACTCGGTAGACCGGTGCCCCTACGACTTCTGAAAACCCAGTCGCCAGAAATCTCCGCGCACCTGGCCGACCCGGCCTTGGGATCCCCAACGGCGTGGGGGTTCACCGCCGCGACGGCCGGGGAAACGCCGGGACTCCCGGAGGCCGACGCCGGCCCGGCCCGCCGACGCCTTCCCCTCGCGGCCTTGCGAGTAGACCGGGGTGGGACGGCTCCACTTTGGTCCCGGCGGCCCGCGGCCGGCGAAAGCCGCCGGTCTACCGAGCCGGGCCCCGGCGACGCGGAACGCGATGCCGGCTCCGGAGCCGCGGGCCCCGGTCGGGAACCTCGTTTACGCCGTCGCGGGTGCACGGGATCCCGGTTCCGGAGCCGCGGGCCTCGGTCCCGGACCTCGGCCGTCCCCTCGGTGCCCGTCCCGGGCGCCGGGGGCCTCCGCGGCGGGGGGACCGCCCGGTCTACCGGGACGCTCGGGCGGACCGGAGCCTTTCCGCCGCGGTGGGTGCGCGGGATCCCGGCTCCGGAGCCGGGGGCCTCGGCGGACCGGAGCGTTTCCGCCGTCCCGGGTGCGCGGGATCCCGGCTCCGGAGCCGCGGGCCTCGGTCCCGGACCTCGGCCTACCCCTCGGTGCCCGACCCGGGCGCCGGGGGCCTCCCGGGCGGGCGGACGTCCCTGTCTACCGGGACGCTCGGGCGGACCGGAGCCTTTCCGCCGCGGTGGGTGCGCGGGATCCCGGCTCCGGAGCCGCGGGCCTCGGTCCCGGACCTCGGCCTACCCCTCGGTGCCCGACCCGGGCGCCGGGGGCCTCCGGGGCGGGCGGACGTCCCGGTCTACCGGGACGCTCGGGCGGACCGGAGCCTTTCCGCCGCGGTGGGTGCGCGCGGGATCCCGGCTCCGGAGCCGGGGGCCTCGGCGGACCGGAGCGTTTCCGCCGTCCCGGGTGAGCGGGATCCCGGCTCCGGAGCCGCGGGCCTCGGTCCCGGACCTCGGCCTACCCCTCGGCGCCCGACCCGGGCGCCGGGGGCCTCCCGGGCGGGCGGACGTCCCGGTCTACCGGGACGCTCGGGCGGACCGGAGCCTTTCCGCCGCGGTGGGTGCGCGCGGGATCCCGGCTCCGGAGCCGGGGGCCTCGGTGGACCGGAGCGTTTCCGCCGTCCCGGGTGCGCGGGATCCCGGCTCCGGAGCCGCGGGCCTCGGTCCCGGACCTCGGCCTACCCCTCGGCGCCCGACCCGGGCGCCGGGGGCCTCCCGGGCGGGCGGACGTCCCTGTCTACCGGGACGCTCGGGCGGACCGGAGCCTTTCCGCCGCGGTGGGTGCGCGCGGGATCCCGGCTCCGGAGCCGGGGGCCTCGGTGGACCGGAGCGTTTCCGCCGTCCCGGGTGCGCGGGATCCCGGCTCCGGAGCCGCGGGCCTCGGTCCCGGACCTCGGCCTACCCCTCGGCGCCCGACCCGGGCGCCGGGGGCCTCCGGGGCGGGCGGACGTCCCGGTCTACCGGGACGCTCGGGCGGACCGGAGCCTTTCCGCCGCGGTGGGTGCGCGGGATCCCGGCTCCGGAGCCGCGGGCCTCGGTCCCGGACCTCGGCCTACCCCTCGGTGCCCGGCCCGGGCGCCGGGGGCCTCCGGGGCGGCCGGACGTCCCGGTCTACCGGGACGCTCGGGCGGACCGGAGCCTTTCCGACGGGGGTTGACCGCCCTCTGCGGTTCTGTTTCCCCGCCGCGATGTCGCGGGCGAGGGGGGTTCCTTCCGAGTGGACCGGGCCGGGACGTGTCCACTTTGCTCCCGGCGGGCCCCGGCCAGGAAACTGTCACGGTCTACTCGGTCCTGGACCTCCGGCGTCGCCCCGGTGCCCCCGCCGGGCCCCGGGGGCGTCCGCGCCGGTCAGACGTCCCGGTCTACCGGGGCTTCGTCCTTTTTTTTTTTTTTTCTTTTCTTTTCTTTTAAAATTTGACTTCTGTGCCGCCCTTCTCCGGAGACTCAGGGCGGCTTACCATTCCAATGCGTTAAGCAATAGCCTTCCTACTTTTGTATATTTATACAAAGTCAGCTTATTGCCCCCACAAACTGGGTCCTCCATTTACCCACCTTAAGAAAGGATGGAAGGCTGAGTCGACCTTGAGCCTGGCTAGGATTGAACTCAGAGAAATTACAGGCAGCTGGTGTTAATTGCTGCCTTTAGTAGGAGGCATTAGCCCCCTACGCTACACAGGCTTTTCCCTGCAATGTCCCCCCTCCATCCAAGGACGATCTTTTTGTTCCGCCCGGCCGGGCTTTTTCAATGGGTTTTCATCTGGGATTTTTAAATTGGGGTGGTTTATGTTGAGCCAAATAATTGAATACTTTTCATTTTTAAACGGTTGTTTGTCTTGTGCTTTTCATTAGGCCGTGCACCGCCCCGAGTCCTTCGGGAGACCAAACTGTCCGTTTGGTGTGACGTACGACTGACTCCCCTTTGACTTTCGACACCTCAAGGTTGTCCGTACAATGTCCCCGATTTTCACCCTTCCGACGGCGTTTGGCGTTGTTTTCCAAAATGAACTTCTCGTAGGCCTATCGTTTCTCGTTTGAACTTCTCGAATGGATTGAATGTTTTCCTTCTTCTTGCCGAATTGCCGAATTCAGTCCGTTTCTAGTCAAGGAGAGGATTTTTATTTCTTCTTCCATTTCCGATGGCTTTGTCCATCTAGTCGTCCTTGCGTCCCTTTGTTCTTCCTGTCACTTCTTTCGCTCTCGCTCCCTCTCTTTTATTTGGCTCTCTTTCGGCCGTTTCTTTCTTCTCCTCCCGTCGTCCGTCCCCACTTTCGTCTCTCAATCTTTCCTGCTCTCGGTCATCTCGAGGTTGTTCCTCAAATCATTCCTCTTTCTCCGTGGAATCTAATCGGTCTCTTGGCTCTTGCCAGTTCGCCCGTTGATGTTTCTCCTATCTCTGCTCTCCGTGTCTCCTTGGTACCGGATTTTCCGGCGCATGACTTTTCCTGGGGGTAAAAAAAAAAATGTGGGGTTTGGGCTACACTTGCTGTATGAGACGACCTCTCTTCCAACGCACACCAAATAAAAATTAAA
>JAUDYJ010000093.1:10000-12500 GCA_030761175.1 Masticophis lateralis | reverse complement strand
GGCGGACGTCCCGGTCTACCGGGACGCTCGGGCGGACCGGAGCCTTTCCGCCGCGGTGGGTGCGCGCGGGATCCCGGCTCCGGAGCCGGGGGCCTCGGTGGACCGGAGCGTTTCCGCCGTCCCGGGTGCGCGGGATCCCGGCTCCGGAGCCGCGGGCCTCGGTCCCGGACCTCGGCCTACCCCTCGGCGCCCGACCCGGGCGCCGGGGGCCTCCCGGGCGGGCGGACGTCCCTGTCTACCGGGACGCTCGGGCGGACCGGAGCCTTTCCGCCGCGGTGGGTGCGCGCGGGATCCCGGCTCCGGAGCCGGGGGCCTCGGTGGACCGGAGCGTTTCCGCCGTCCCGGGTGCGCGGGATCCCGGCTCCGGAGCCGCGGGCCTCGGTCCCGGACCTCGGCCTACCCCTCGGCGCCCGACCCGGGCGCCGGGGGCCTCCGGGGCGGGCGGACGTCCCGGTCTACCGGGACGCTCGGGCGGACCGGAGCCTTTCCGCCGCGGTGGGTGCGCGGGATCCCGGCTCCGGAGCCGCGGGCCTCGGTCCCGGACCTCGGCCTACCCCTCGGTGCCCGGCCCGGGCGCCGGGGGCCTCCGGGGCGGCCGGACGTCCCGGTCTACCGGGACGCTCGGGCGGACCGGAGCCTTTCCGACGGGGGTTGACCGCCCTCTGCGGTTCTGTTTCCCCGCCGCGATGTCGCGGGCGAGGGGGGTTCCTTCCGAGTGGACCGGGCCGGGACGTGTCCACTTTGCTCCCGGCGGGCCCCGGCCAGGAAACTGTCACGGTCTACTCGGTCCTGGACCTCCGGCGTCGCCCCGGTGCCCCCGCCGGGCCCCGGGGGCGTCCGCGCCGGTCAGACGTCCCGGTCTACCGGGGCTTCGTCCTTTTTTTTTTTTTTTCTTTTCTTTTCTTTTAAAATTTGACTTCTGTGCCGCCCTTCTCCGGAGACTCAGGGCGGCTTACCATTCCAATGCGTTAAGCAATAGCCTTCCTACTTTTGTATATTTATACAAAGTCAGCTTATTGCCCCCACAAACTGGGTCCTCCATTTACCCACCTTAAGAAAGGATGGAAGGCTGAGTCGACCTTGAGCCTGGCTAGGATTGAACTCAGAGAAATTACAGGCAGCTGGTGTTAATTGCTGCCTTTAGTAGGAGGCATTAGCCCCCTACGCTACACAGGCTTTTCCCTGCAATGTCCCCCCTCCATCCAAGGACGATCTTTTTGTTCCGCCCGGCCGGGCTTTTTCAATGGGTTTTCATCTGGGATTTTTAAATTGGGGTGGTTTATGTTGAGCCAAATAATTGAATACTTTTCATTTTTAAACGGTTGTTTGTCTTGTGCTTTTCATTAGGCCGTGCACCGCCCCGAGTCCTTCGGGAGACCAAACTGTCCGTTTGGTGTGACGTACGACTGACTCCCCTTTGACTTTCGACACCTCAAGGTTGTCCGTACAATGTCCCCGATTTTCACCCTTCCGACGGCGTTTGGCGTTGTTTTCCAAAATGAACTTCTCGTAGGCCTATCGTTTCTCGTTTGAACTTCTCGAATGGATTGAATGTTTTCCTTCTTCTTGCCGAATTGCCGAATTCAGTCCGTTTCTAGTCAAGGAGAGGATTTTTATTTCTTCTTCCATTTCCGATGGCTTTGTCCATCTAGTCGTCCTTGCGTCCCTTTGTTCTTCCTGTCACTTCTTTCGCTCTCGCTCCCTCTCTTTTATTTGGCTCTCTTTCGGCCGTTTCTTTCTTCTCCTCCCGTCGTCCGTCCCCACTTTCGTCTCTCAATCTTTCCTGCTCTCGGTCATCTCGAGGTTGTTCCTCAAATCATTCCTCTTTCTCCGTGGAATCTAATCGGTCTCTTGGCTCTTGCCAGTTCGCCCGTTGATGTTTCTCCTATCTCTGCTCTCCGTGTCTCCTTGGTACCGGATTTTCCGGCGCATGACTTTTCCTGGGGGTAAAAAAAAAAATGTGGGGTTTGGGCTACACTTGCTGTATGAGACGACCTCTCTTCCAACGCACACCAAATAAAAATTAAAAAAACATCCGCTGGCTCACCCACAATGTAAAAGCCTCCTGCGCCAGACCCAAAACGGCCCCTGCAACAAGCAGGAACCTCACACAGCCACAAAAAGCCCCCCAAAACAACTTTCACGCTTTTACACGCACACAAAATTCCACGTCCAGCTTTGTGAGATTTTGTGCGTCGGCGTAGTTAGAGTGAAACGCTAGAGAAGGACACTAAATCTCAGAAAGCTGCACTTTTATTTTTATTTTTAAGCTAAATTTAAAACTTCCTGGGCTAAAACGTAGACCTATCCTTTCAATGGCTAGGTCTAAAAAAAAAGAACAACTAAAAAACCCCGCTTTTAAAGCTCCCAAAGGGGAAAAAACACGTTAAGACTTGCAGACTTCAATTCCCAGAATTCCTCAGCCAGCTTTGCTTTGCTCCACAATGAGGTTTAGCTGCTTGCCGATGCAATGGATTGCAGGCAAGGCAAGGCAAGGCAA
>JAUDYJ010000092.1:0-30161 GCA_030761175.1 Masticophis lateralis | reverse complement strand
TGGTTCAAGGCATTTTGCAGTTGGGTCAGTTTTGAGAAGAAGATCTCTGTTTTGGGGGACAAAATAAACTGACATGGCTTGAAAGGCTTAAGGGAAACTCAAAAATGATAATCTTGGCCAATCCCGGAAAGTAATTTTTTCCCCTCCCTCTCCTCCCTGATTTCCCCAGGACAAGGAGAGGTGAAGTGGGAGAGAGGTCTATTTATGGCATGCAATTAAAATAAATAGGAGTGCCAAAGAGGATGGCAGCGCCACCTCTTTTGATGGCTCCGATGGAGCAAAGCAGATTCACGGAGAGACCGAGACAGCTCTGTTAACGTGACTGAAAATAGTTGAGCTTGTCTGTCAGCGATTGAAAGCGTAACAGGGGGATAGCTTGTCACCTGTGGGTTTAAAAATGCAGACACTTCCCCTTTTGACTACTGATCATTGCTATGTGGATTCCCATACGTGCCTCAGAAATTTAATTCCAGTTGCTGCTTCTTTGAGAGAGAGAGGCAGAGAGAAAGAGAGAGACAGAGAAACAGAGAGAGAGAGAGAGAGAGACAGAGAGAGAGTGAAAGAGAGAGTGAAAGAGAGACAGACAGAAAGAACAAAAGAGAGATAGAAAGAGAGAGAGAGAAAGAGAGACAGACAGACAGAAAGAGAGAGAGGCAGAGAGAAAGAAACAAAGAAAGAAAGACAGAGAGAGAGACGGAGAGAAAGAGAAGGAGAGAGAAGGAGAGAGAGAAAGAAAGAGAGACAGAGTTAGAAAGAAAGAGAGAGAGAGCGAAAGAGAGACAGGCAGAAAGAGAGAGAGACAGAAAGAGAAAGAGAGAAAGAAAGAGAGAGCGAAAGAGAGACAGAAGGAGAGAGAGATAGAAAGAGAGAGAGAGACAGAAAGAGAGACAGACAGACAGAAAGAGAGAAAGAAAGAGAGAGAGCAAAAGAGAGACAGACAGAAAGAGGCAGAGAGAGAGAGAGAAACAGAATGAGAAAGAGAGAGAGAAGTAAAGAGAAAGAGAGAGAGAAAGAGAGAGAAAGAGAGAAAGACAGACAGAAAGAGAGAGAGAGAGAGAGAAGGAGAGAGAGAGAGAGAGAGAGTGTCTCCAAACTGCAGATTACTTTTTTGTCTGCCGTCACTAGGCAAGACCCATTAACCTTTGGCTTAATTTCCCACTTAGATTCTTTCCCCCTCCCAAAGTTAAAGAAAGCAAATGGAGGGGGGTTGGAAACCAGCACAAGGGGAAAAAAAGAAAAAGCTGGCATGCCAAGCATAATTGTAACTCTTTGCCCAATTGCTCTTACAGTCCTGTAGCCAAGACAGGTTTAGAGCATTGGAGACATGCATGAAACGCTGCAGAAAATTAAGGTTTCATTATCCCAGACGACGTCTGCAGCTTTTGTAAGGGAAATGGGGGAGAAACCAACCACCAGTGGGCTGCGTGAACTTCCGATGCCCTCCCTACGGTCAGAAAAAGCATAATAATAGCCCAAGAGAAGGCCAGGCTCCTACAGCTTGGGTTGATATTATGAGTTGAGTTTATTTGGAATGTGCCAACGCAGTGGGTAGACCTAGCAGCTGCCAGGAACTTGCTGGGTTGTGTTTTGACATCACAGTCATCTGCCCCCATGGCTGTGAACCTCCATGATGTGGATGGGGAAATCTGGGAAGGATGGCTTCAATGATATGCTTTTTTCTTTCTTCCTCGAGAAGAAAGGCTAATGCTTCCTCTGGGGATAATTATCTCATGCAGAGTTGGAACCCCGATGCTTAATTTAGCCTTAGTAATTATTAAATTATGAGTCCCCCACTCCCAGAAACCAATTTCCTTTTTCCTAAAAAAGAAGGGATGTGTGTGGAAACCTTGTTTTTTTCAAGTCTAAAGATGCTTTCGAAGTTGCATCTGATTTGGCCCTCAAGTGATGTACGCTAATGAATCCCTCTCTCCTGCCCAGATTGGACAATAAAATCCACAGATCCACAGAAAGCTCGTGTAACAAGCAGGAGGAACCTTTTCTTTCTTGGGGAAGCTTTCTCTTTGGCTCTGAGTGTGGGTGTCAGTATACCTCTGTGGCCTGTCTGCCAGAAGATTTGAGAAACTGGAAGTAGGGGTCAAGCAAGCGCCTAGCTTGGAGTCCTTGCAGAGCCACAAGCAGCATATGTTTGGCCTCCCCAAGATCCACGACCAAATCTTGTCTGGTTACTCCATAAGAAGGCAGTGTCAGAGCGGCAATCAGCCCCATTCCCATCCTGGGGTAATTGCCCTCAATTAGAGGTGGAATTGTGGCATTTTCCTTGTGTATATTTTGAAAAAAAAAAAAAACCCGAAAATACATTTTAATGAAAAACTCATATTTATTTGTAAAGAAATAAGAACATCTCACTATCTAAATTAGGTTACATCTTGGAAGCTTTCCCGGCTACCTCTCTTGGCCGGAGAACAAAGAAAAGTTTTAGCGAAGAAGAAAAGGAATGTAGACATGCGCAGTAGTTACTGATAAGAGTTTTGGCAAGCTACCGTAAGTCTAATAGTCCAAAAATATAAAAGCTCAGCTGGTAAATACAAAAACGCAGTGACAGGCAGGCTGTCAGTCGGCTTAATGTCAGGGTTCCAAGTAATACACCCATATAGCAAACAGAACTGCAAGGCAGGTAGATTCCTCAAAGAATAGCTTTATTGGATATATCATATTGGCACAGACTGGTGAAAACCACCACTGAAAGTTCCCACGGTTTTCACCTAATTAAAAATAAATGTTTTCCCCCTTTCCCATCAGTCACATAGCCCAATCAAGGTGCCATCTGGTTCAGTGGTGGGTTGCTCCCGGTTCTGTCCTGTTCTTGCGAGCGTGTGATCAAAGCAAGCACTCCCATGTGCTCCCATTGCGAACCGGTAATAAAGGTAAATAGAACCCACTCCTGCTCTGGTTGCCCGGAAACATCACTCCTCCTCTCTCTCCAGCCACCTGTGGGAATGTCCTTGGTTCCCAGGAGAAAATATTTTGTTTTGGCTATAAAACCCCACCTATCTCTATTTCCCCCTCCCTATCCCTCAGCTCCAGTTTGGCAACACTGAAGCTTCAAAGATGGCTTCGGTCAGGCCAGCTTCAGGGTTGACACAGACAGTTTAGGGAGATTCTTGTAATATACTGTACATTTTAAACAATAAAGTTACTGACTTTTGTTATTCATTGCTTGCTCTGGTTGCTTGAATCCGATGGAAGTAGGCTGAACATTTTCCTGATCATTTCTTCTCAATCCAAGTTGGGGTCTCATTGTCTTCTGCTTGGTTTTCTTGGTAAAGTTTCAAAGGTCTGCAGTTGAGGCAGAACAGTTTAAAAAAGAAACCAGAGTGTGTGTTTCTGTAGAAAGTAAGGTTCTACATTTAGGCAAGAAAAACAAAATGCACAGGTACAGTATAGGTGATACCTCGCTCAATAGTAGTAACTGTGAGAAGGATCTTGGAATCCTAGTGGACAACCATTTAAATATGAGCCAGCCGTGTGCGGCAGCTGCCAAAAAAGCCAACACAGTTCTAGGTTGCATAAATAGTGGGATAGAATCAAGATCATGTGAAGTGTTAAGACCACTTTATAAGGCCTTGGTAAGGCCACACTTGGAATACGGCATCCAGTATGGGTTGCTACGATGTAAAAACAATGTGGAGACTCTAGAAAGAGTGCAGAGAAGAGCAACAAAGAGGATTAGGGGACTGGAGGCTAAAACATTTTAAGAACGGTTGCAGGAACTGGGTATGTCTAGTTTAACGAAAAGAAGGACTAGGGGAGACATGATAGCAGAGTTCCGATATCTCAGGGGCTGCCCCAAAGAAGAGGGAGTCAAGCTATTCTCCAGAGCACCTGAGGGCAGGACAAGAAGCAATGGGTGGAAACTAATCAGGGAGAGAAGCAATTTAGAACTAAGGAGAAATTTCCTGATAGTGAGAACAATTAATCAGTGGAACAACTTGCCTCCCAAAGTTATGAATGCTCCAACACTGGAAGTTTTTAAGAAGATGTTGGATAACCATTTGTCTGAAGTGGTGTAAGGTTTCCTGCCTAAGCAGGGGGTTGGACTAGAAGACCTCCCTTCCAACTCTGTTCTTCCCTTCCCTTCCCTTCCCTTCCCTTCCCTTCCCTTCCCTTCCCTTCCCTTCCCTTCCCTTCCCTTCCCTTCCCTTCCCTTCCCCTCCCCTCCCCTCTCCCCTCCCCTCCCCTCCCCTCCCCCCTACCCTACCCTACCCTACCCTACCCTACCCTACCCTACCCTACCCTACCCTACCCTACCCTACTCTATTCTATTCTATTCTATTCTATTCTATTCTATTCTATTCTATTCTATTCTATTCTATTCTATTCTACAACTTGCCTAAAGATTTTTAAAGACCTTTGCGTTGTCCTAGGCCCCATATGCAAGCTACCATCCAAAGTTTCCCTTTTATGATGTAGCCCAAAATTACTCCTGCCTTGGATATTCAAGTGTGAGAGAACATGTATTCAAGCGTGAGAGAACAGTTCCTGTCTCTGTTCAAAACCTCTGCCTGTGTGATTTCGGAGGAGTACTGAGTAACTTGGGATTGTTTTGCTTTAGATTTTGAAGGAAAAGAAATCTAAGGTTAGCTGGAACTGATTTCCTAGTGTCATCTGCAAATTAAAGGCAGTGTTGTATAACATCTGGATACCTAAAAGATGCTGATCTGGCTGTATTTACATCTCTGGGTCCTTCTATTTTTCCTTGTTAATCAAGCTCTTCCCACAACTGGAGTTAACAGAGGAACTTTTGAGTTTAACAGGAAATGTCCTGTTCTCCTCAATGATGCTTGGAGAATTACATGTATACTCCCCCCCCCCCTTTGGTCTTTTGCTTAGCAAAAAGTTAATTCTCCACACTAATCAGAGAAAGGATAAAATGTTCATTGGGAAGTGATAGAACCTAATGGGCAGGTAATTAAGGAATTTGCCAGGGGGATTCGGAGATACGGTAGATGGAGGAATAAAGAGGAAGGAGGGAAGCGGGATGGAAATAGCTGCATTTATATATGCTCAGGGAGGATTAGAAGCGGAATTGAAAAAATTTGCATTCTGCTTTGATTCGGAAAGCCTCTACATACCTGAACAGACTCCAGGCATTCAATGGCATCGTTGGCAGAGAGGAAAAAGAAAAACGAAAAGTTAAAGGCAGAATGGGAAAGAGAAAGGGAAGGAAGAAAAGAGGGAAGAAAGGAAGAAAAGAGGGTAGAAAGGAAAGGAAAGAGGGAGGGAGAGGGGGAGGAAAAGAAAGGAAAGGAAAGAGGGAGGGGGAGGGGGAGGGGAAGAAAAGAAAGGAAAGGAAAGAGGGAGGGGAAGGAGAGGAAAGGGAAGGGAAGGGAAGGGAAGGAAAGGAAAGGAAGGGAAGGGAAGGGAAGGGAAGGGAAGGGAAGGGAAGGGAAGGGAAGGGAGAAAGAAAGAAAGAAAGAAAAGAAGGAGGATAGGAAAAGAAAGAGGGAGGGGAGGAAAGGAAAGGAAGAAAAGAAGGAGGAAAAGAAAGAGGGAGAGGAGGGGAGGGGAGGAAAGGAAAGGAAAGGAAGAAAAGAATGAGGAAAGGAAAGAGGGAGGGGAGGAAAGGAAAGGAAAGGAAAGGAAGAAAAGAATGAGGAAAGGAAAGAGGGAGGGGAGGAAAGGAAAGGAAAGGGAGAAAAGAGAGAGGAAAGGTAAGGAAAGGTAAGGTAAGGAAAGGAAAGGAAAGGAAAGGAAAGGAAAGGAAAGGAAAGGAAAGGAAAGGAAAGGAAAGGAAAGGAAAGGAAAGGAAAGATGCAGCACATTTCCATCTGTTGAATCCTAAATCCCGCTGATCATCACTGCGCACTGAGCTGGTGTAATGGGGTCCCCTTCCACCCGGCACAATGGAAGGAGCAGCCAATTCAACTCTTCCCTGTTGCAATACCTGGGTTTAAGCTAGTATCATTTATTCATGAAGACTTCTGCATTGGTTTATTACTGAGCTTGCTGATATGCTCCCAGTGGCCAACAAGGCCCTGCTCAGCTGAATGCGTCTCTCCGATGGTTCAGGCCTATTCATTTATTCATCACAATTGTACAACTCCCATCTCATCTAACTGTCTCTAGGTGGCTTACAATACATATGGTGAACAGCCTCTGGGGACATTTCTCTGTTAAGAGGAATCCCATCAGCCTCTTGCAATCCACCTCCACATTCAGGAACAGTTTGTGTGTGCGTGCGTGTGTATGTGTGTGTGTGTAGCAGGGTAGCCAGAGATAAGTGTCAAGAGCATACAAATTCTCTTGTTTATTCTCTGCTTTTATAATTGGCTGATTAAATCCCCTTTCTATTTGTTTTTTTTTTTTCCTTCTTCTTCTTCTTCTGACAATCAGATGGAGAGCTATAATATCCACTTGTATCTTGTAATTACCATTACTTACCTCCATGTAGATTTGGGATGAGCTTGGCCAAGGGGACGAGGGGAAGAGGACAGATTGGAGAGAGGACGGACAGAACATGTAGGACTTTATATACCCGTGTTTCCCCGAAAATAAGACCCTGTCTAATATTGTTTCATTTTGAACCCTGAAATAAGCGCTTGGCCTTATTGTCATGCACTCAAAAGCCCAATTGGGCTTATTATCAGGGGATGTCTTATTTTGGGGGAAACAGGGTATATATAATAACAGAGTTGGAAGAGACCTTGGAGGTGGGGGTGGGTTCTACTTACCTTTACTACCGGTTCGCAGTGGGGCAGCTTGAGAATGCACACGCTCTTCTGCGCATGGGCAGAAGCATTCTGATGACGTCGGGGTCGATGCGCAGAGCCTCCCACCGGTTTTACTACCGGTTCTATAGAACCGGTGCGAACCGGGAGCAACCCACCAGTGCTTGGAGGTCCTCTAGTCCAACTCCTGCTTAGGCAGGAAACCCTACACCACTTCAGACAAATGGTTATCCAACATCGTCTTAAAAACTTCCAGTGTTGGAGCATTCATAACTTCTGGAGCCAAGTTGCCCCACTGATGAATTGTTCTCACTGTCAGGAAATTTCTCCTTAGTTCTAAGTTGCTTCTGTCTTGATGAGTTTCCATCCATTGCTTCTTGTCCTGCCTCCAGGTGCTTTGGAGAATAGCTTGACTCCCACTTCTTTGTGGCAGCCCCTGAGATATTGGAACACTGCTGTCATGTCTCCCCTGGTCCTTCTTTTCATTAAACTAGACATACCCAGTTCTTGCAACCATCCTTCATATGTTTTAGCCTAATCATCTTTGTTGCTCTTCTCTGCACTCTTTCTAGAGTCTCCACATCTTTTTTACATCGTGGCGACCAAAACTGAATGCAGTATGCCAAGTGTGGCCTTATAAACCTTATAAAGTGGTATTAACCCTTCACGTGATCTTGATTCTATCCCTCTGTTTATGCAGCCTAGAACTGTGTTGGCTTTTTTGGCAGCTGCTGCACACGGCTGGCTCCTATTTCAATGGTTGTCCACTAGGACTCCAAGATCCCTCTCACAGTTACTACTGTTGAGCGAGGTACCACCCATACTGTATCTGTGCATTTTGTTTTTCTTGCCTATATGATCCATGATCCATATTCATGAAGCTGGGCCCAGAGGCAATGGGTGGAAGAGGAAGCTGAAGGAGCTATGCAGGGTTGACAGCTGAGGACTTGAAGGAGGAGGCAGCCATCTTAAATTTGATAGAAAGGCAAATTACGCCCGGAAAGTGTCAATGTCAGCACAACAGCCTTACAAGCCTAATTACCATAATGAAGTGAAAGAGTCCAATCAGCAATCTGGAGCTAATCTTTCATGTATTACACAGGTCTCTCTTTTCTCGGACTCCAGAACTAAATGTATTTTTAATGAAGATCTTCTTAGACTCAACTGATAATTTCCCTCTTTCTAACAGGGAGGCGACTGGAATTCTTGCAAAGAGGGCCAGTTCTTCCACCTCTTTGTTCAAAAATACTTGTAACCTAAGTTGGGTTTTGGATTCTTGTGGGAGATGCCTTAAGATGACATTGATGAGAGCAGGGGAAGCTTTTTCCATTTTCCCAAGCCCAACTCTGATTTATGGCACTAACCCCTCCTCGCCCTACTCTCTTTGAAGCTAATCCTTCAGTTCCTTTTCATTTAAGACTCCCTTCCTCCACTTGAAATCCACCGAGCTGGGAATTCTGGAGGATACAATCCCATTGTATCTGAAGCCATCCAATGGGGGAAGTTATATATGCCTGAGTCGGGGGTGAAATGTAAAATTTGTTACTACCGGTTCTGAAGGCGTGGCTTGGGGAGCTTTAATGTGACTGGGTGGGCGTGGCCAACTTTTTTTTTTTTTTAACTTTTCAAAGCATTTTTTCCTAATGTTTTGAAAAGCCTCTCTGCCGATCAGGCAACTCAGCTGGGATCGTCAGAGACTTTTCAAAGCATTATTTTTAACCATCTCTTCGGCCAAGAGGTTGCAGGAAAAAATGCTTTGAAAAGCCTCTGACGATCCCAGCTGAGCCACGCGATCATCAGAGGCTTTTTTTTTTTACTTTTAAATGCATTTTTTTCGTCGGAAGAGGTTGTAGAAAAATGCGTTTAAAAGTAAAAAAAAAAAAACCTCTGATGATTGTGCAGCTCAGCTGGGCATGGTGGGGTGGGGAGGGGAGCGTGCAGGGATTTTTGCTACCAGTTCTCCGAATTACCCACTGCCATTGCTACTGGATCAGGAGATCCGGTCTGAACCAGGAGCATTTCACCCCTGGCCTGAGTGTATATATAAAACAACAAAAACAATTAAATGGCTCATGTGATATGTTGTTTCTGGGGTGGGGGGTTATTATATTACTTTATTAATTTACTAGCTGATAATCCGGCATTGCCTGGGTATTTATTTATTTATTCCAATGCTGTATTAGACAGGAAGAGCAACTTCAGCCTGAGTCCTGATTTCGGCGAGAATTACATTAGTTAAAAATGTTTTCCTTGTGCCCCCAGAAGCGTCAGGTGAAATGATATCACCTTGTTGTTTTGCTAGCTGATCCATAATCATGTGATATGCTTTTTTTTCTGATCTTGATTTAAAAGTGGCTTCTTGTGCACGATAGATGCACTAAGATGTTCGATGTTGTAGTTCTTTTCTCGTATGTAATCTGCGTGAAGTATGTCGTGTCAGTCTCGTGGTGGTGCAAGCCTTGTTAAAAATGTCTGGACCAAATGTAATTTCTAAAGTTGGATTTTCCCCCTTACCAGAGGAAGTCCCCTTGTGGAGTACTGTGAAGCCGTTACCATGGCAACTCCACTGTGCTGTACAGTAGAATCAATTTTAAGGCAGTACAGTAGAAGCCATTTTAAGGTACAACAGGCTATATCTTAACAAAACACCCCCCCAAGGGGTGGTAGGAGTGTCTTACCCTACAGTATTTCTTTCCAGAGAGTAAGTCATCTGTGTACCAAGTTCAACCAAAATTGCTCGAGGCGTTCCACAGTTATGCTGGAACATATACAAACACACATACACACACACAGCCAGATAGATAGATAGATAGATAGATAGATAGATAGATAGATAGATAGATAGATAGATAGATAGATAGATAGATAATATGATTATTCTCTTTTATTAATTTTATTGTTTTATATATGAGGTTTTTACATTCCTGTACACCGCCTTGAGTCACCATGTGCACATAGTTAGCAATATAAATTTCCTAAAATAAATAAATAAATAAATAAATAAACAATAACAACCTCCTCCTCCTCCTCCTCCTCTTTATGAGCAAGGCAACATTTGGGATTCAATCAAGTCTTCTTAATAATGACCATCCTGCCCTGGCAGGGGATAATTAAGACCATTCTTGTTCACCAAATCTTACTCCTTGAAGGACGCAACCATCTGCTGTACGGCAGGAATCCAAATATTTTGCATCTCCCCAAATCTCTCCAAAGGATCTTTAGAGATCCCGCAGCAGACATGATCCCCAAGGGCAGGCTTGGAAGAAAAAAAATATGGAATCTTTCCCTTAAGCTTTCACGGGATACGCTCACCCTTTAATATTCAAGGTAAGATTTTTTTGCCGAGGGTTCTTTTGGGGAAAGTGTATCATAATCATCGTCATCATAATAAATACAATTAAGGCCTCCTCTGGGCAGCAGTAAAAAAAAAGAAGAAGAAGAAGAAGAAAGTAATAATTGCACCTGCTTCAAATTCCACAGACTCCCAGAGCTGTAGCTCTTTGGCCCTAGTTATTGCCAAATCCCTGGTCAGGAAACCCCCAGCAAAGGGGGAGGCAGATATGCCTGGTTAACCTCTTGACTGACAAAGCATTTTGTCCTGTCTTCCTGGACCACTGGTCTGCTTGACAGTAATGGGCACGTGGAAAGGTGACTACGCCTCATTGCTCTTCACCTCAGTTGAGAGCGCAAGGCTATTCTAGAACATATGAAGCACCCAGCTTGCTCAGATGGGGGTGGGGGGAGGCAGGGAAACGGCACATATGTTCGCATCCTCTCAACTCCTATTAAAAGCTTTGCAGAAATGGTGAAATTAATGAACGAACATCGTTTCAACTCCTACCCTCAAAACGATGCTATAGGGCAATGCACTCCAGGGGAAGGATACTGCAAAATCCATTCCCTCTTCACTCCTGGGGCCAGACAGAGGTGGTATTTGCCGGTTCGCCAAACTACTCAAAATTTCCACTACCAGTTCTCCAGAACCTGTCAGAACCTGCTGGATTTCACCCCTGGGTAAGTTTTGCCCCATTTTACGACTCTCCTTGCCACATTTGTTAAGCGAATCACTGCGATTGTTAAATAGGTTACCCTGTCGTTAAGGGAATCTGGTTTCCCCCTCGACTTGGTTTGTCAGAAAGTTGCAGAAGGGGATCACAAGATCCCAGGACACTACAGAAAGCAGAGATGGAAGGGTCCTTGGAGGTCTTCTAGCTGAACCCCCTTTCCTCAAGCAGGAGACCTTATATAATTTCAGACATAGTAACTTTGCTTGTCAGGACACTGCAACCGTCATAAATATGAGTCAGTTGTCAAGCCCCTGAATGTAAATCACGTGACCATGGGAGGTTGCTACAATGGTCATAAGTGTGAAAAATGGTCATAAGTCACTTTTTTCAGTGCCGTTGTATCTTCAAACGGTCACTAAACAAACTTGTTGCAAGTTGAGAACTGCCTGCAATGCATTCTGCCCTGCGCAGGGGGGTTGGGTTAGGCTTCTAAATTTCCTTCCAAGTCCATGATTATGATTTTGTGTAACAACTACGCTAAAAACCAAAGAAGCCCCATTATAAATTAGTCTTACTAAGCCTGTTTTTTCCCCCCGCAATCCGATGCTGCTGAGACTTATAATTTGCTTCGCTGTTAGTTAAATCCTTCTTTAGATCCTGTAGCTTCTTATCATGCTAGTTCAAAACGTTGAGATATGATATAATATGGTATTTTCGTGTTCTTGGTTGGGAAGATACACCTTCCTCTCTCCTTTAATGTCTCCGTCTCCCCAACCAAGTGCAGATCAACTTCTAGAGACTTCGTAGACATTTTCCTAATGGAATGGGACAACTCACCGCAGCCAACTCGCCTCCATTGACTCGCCCCAGCTATCTTACCTCAGCCAAATCCAGTGGTGAAATCTAATTTTTTTTACTACTGGTTCTGTGGGTGTGACATGGTGGGCGTGGTGTGGCTTGCTGGGCGTGGCAGGGGAAGGATACTGCAAAAACTCCATTCCCACCCCACTCCAGGGGAAGGATACTGCAAAATCCCCATTCCCACCCTGGGGGAAGGATATTGCAAAATCTCCATTCCCATGCCACTCTGGGACCAGCCAGAGGTGGTATTTGCCGGTTCTCTGAACTACTCAAAATTTCTTCTACCGGATCTCTGAACTGCTTAAAATTTCTTTTACCGGTTCTCCAGAACCTGTCAGAACCTGCTGGATTTCATCTCTGGCCAAATCCCCTCGGCCAACTCGCCATGGCCAATTCACTGTGGGACCTCTTGCTGTGGCCAATCCACCGTGGGACAACTTGCCTCGGGACAGTTCGAGGCGGGATGACTCGAGAGGGACAAGTAAAATTGCAACTCATCTCAGCCTTATAGACTTCTTACTTGAGAAGGTTGAAACGTAATGCAAGACAAGGCCTGTTGCAATTCATTTGTCCCTCCTGACTTTATCCCCACATTGAAATGTCCTGCGGGCTGGGGATGAGTCAGCTGAGGCAAGTCTCTGGGGTAAAACAGCCAGCGTGAGTAAGCCAGGGTGTGTTGGCCAGGAAGAGTTGTCCTAGACCAGAGGTGTCAAACTCAAGATGCCTGGGCCAGATCCGGCCTGTGAGGTGCTTAGATCTGGCCCGTGGGGCTGCCCTTGAAACATTGAAAGACCGGCCCACAGTGCCTCTGCCAGTGAAAATGGAGCTTGCAGCCCTCCTGAGCTCTATTTTCATTGGCAGAGAGCTCGTGCCACCACAGGTGCCCCCTTCATGAGTGACGTTGAACTGGTCATACCCCATGTCCCTGCCCAGGTCAAACACAACCCTGATACAGGGCCCCCAGTAAAATCGAGTTTGACACCCCTGTCCTAGATCCTGATTCCATAAGGTGTTTTTTGAGCAACAGTAGAGAAACGGCCAAATATTGCCATTTCCTGAAACATGTTTTTCCAAATTCCAAGACTAGCTCTCAGCTCTAGCCTTTCTTGGTTGACACGTGTCCAAGAACTCACCAGAATTGACTCTTGATTAGCTTTTTAAGCTCAGCCAAGTACAGCTAGGAATTGCCTTGTTAATGACACTCTCATCACAATTATGATCTAGCTTAGCGCGATAATTTGGACTTCAGAGCTGCTTTGATTCTCTGTGCATGAAGAAAAATAAATTAGAGAGTACGAATGTTTTTAAATCAGTGGTGGAATTCAATTGTTTTTACTACCAGTCTGTGGGCGTGGCTTGGTGGGCATGGAAGGGGAAGGATACTGCAAAATCTCCATTCCCACCCCACTCTAGGACCAGCCAGAGGTGGTATTTGCCGGTTCTCCGAACTACTCAAAATTTCCGCTACCATCTAAAAATTTTTTAGACTGTGCAGAAATGAATAGACTAACTTTGATGATTAAAGATAAGGAGGAATCAGAATACTTTAAAACATGGAATTATTTTTATAGTTGGTTGGAAAAAAGATATAAATGATTGATACTATAATTGTGTACAAATGATGACTATAATATTTATTTAGAAATGAAGCGTTAGAATAGTTTGGATGAATGTGAAGATAGAAGAAACTCATGAAAGATGGAAAAGAAGCCTAGAAGATAACACAGAGGCGTCACGGGGAAGGAAGTATTAAATGTTAGTCTGTCTTAAAAATTTTTAAAAATATATTATTTGTTTATTTATTAGTTAGATTTATATGCCGCCCTTCTCCGGAGACTCAGGGCAGCTTACAATGCGTTAAGCAATAGCCTTCATACTTTTGTATATTTATACAAAGTCAGCTTATTGTCCCCACAAACTGGGCCCTCAATTTACCTACATTAGAAAGGATGGAAGGCTGAGTCAACCTTGAGCCTGGGGAGATTCGAACTTACAGTAATTGCAGACAGATGAATGTTAATAAGTCTGCTGAGCTATCTTTATTCTTCTCTTCTGCATTCTATTCTTCTCTTCTCTTCTCTTCTCTTCTCTTCTCTTCTCTTCTCTTCTGCATTCTCTTCTTCTATTCTCTTCTGCATTCTATTCTTTTCATCTCTTCTCTTCTGCATTTTTTTTTAAAAATTAGGTTTATATGCCGCCCTTCTCCAGAGACTCAGGGCGGCTTACAATGCGTTAAGCAATAGGCTTCATACTTTTGTATATAGCTGCTTAGTAGGGCTTTCGGGGGCCCCTAAGCGGTGTTCTTTTTTATACAAAGTCAGCTTATTATATATATAAAAAAATCCGCTACCAGTTCTCCAGAACCTGTCAGAACCTGCTGAATAGCATCCCTGTTTCTAAGCTTTTCTTGCTTTTTCAAGACTGATGATTTTTGAGGCTTTGATTTTAGGAGGACATGCGACGCCTTGAAAACATCTCTCTCTCTCTCTTTTTCCTCTCGGCCAAAGCTTTGGCAACCAAGGGCCTATCAGGAGGCCCTGGTGTGCAGAACATATCATGTGCAAATCTTGAAAAGTGAAAGGTAATTTGGGGATAGAGTTCCTTTTTTCCCTTTCTCTCATTGGCTGCATCTTCACAGATGCAGCTGGAGCCGAGATAAAGCTTAGATTGGTGCCCGAACTGTGAGCCTTTTGTTTCTTGAAATCGCTGGCGAAATAATTTGCGCTGGGTTGCTTGTTGAAGTGTTTGGACAGGCATTCAAACGCAGGCACATTGATTTTGTTGGAGGGATGGATTAGGCCATGCAATGTGATATCAAACCTAGCCATATACGTTGGCTTTTTACGAACGCCAAAAAGAATAAGGTAAAAGAAAAAGATTTAGAAATGGCGGAGTTTGTTTTATATGGAGAGAAGAATGGCAAATCACGACATTTGTATAATGCAGTTGCTTAGGTCAGTGAAAAGCTGTCATGTTCTTATGCCCTCGGTTGTCAGGGATGTTATTGCGTTCAGGATTAAATTATTTCAAAACAATGAAAGCGAGAGGACTTTCTTTAGCAAGTGAGACCATTAAGTAAATTCTTTGTTTAGCAAGTGAGGCCATTAAGTAAATTGGGAAGATTTAGATTTAGATTTAGATTTATTAGATTCATATACCACCCTTCTCCCGAGGGACTCAGGGCGGTGTACAGCCATAATAAAAAAAGACAATAAACCCTACAGCATTTAAAACCCATTTAAAACAAAATTAAACAAATTTTGGCCTTCTTAGTTAAAACCCATAATTTAAAATACCCCGTTCACATTTTTAATCAGCCAGGCCAGCCTGTTGAAATAACAGGGTCTTGAGGGCCCGGCGAAAAGTACGGAGATCGGGAATCGTACGTATGCCAGGGGGTAGTTCATTCCAGAGGGCGGGAATTTTAGAATTTTAAGAATTTTAAAGAAGCTTTGAGTTTTGAGGTACTCCTTTGATTGCCCATGGGAAACAATAAACCCCAACTTTGGGAGATTTCTCAATATTGTCCCTCCTTGTGTCATTTATTTCATCCTTGTGTTAGAATAAATATCCTTCTGGGTTCAGCTCAAAGTGGGGAAAAAAGACACTGGAAACATGGAGACTGCTTGGAAAGATGGTTTAATGGTGGACAGGATCACATGGTTTGAGTTCCTGAACAGAAAAGGGCCCAGATGCAGTGAGTCCCCAGGTTTTATGCCCTCTCTGGCTTTGAACTTCCTGAGCCTCCGAAAGAGTGTCCTGATTGGTTGTCAGACTCCCAGGAGGTGGGGGGCTTATCTAGCCTTGCTGGCTGATATAATCTTTCCAGGTGCCATGTGGTGAATTTCTGTTGCTAGATGGGTCCTATTGTGTTGCAGATGATGGTCCGTCAACAAAGATTGAGTTTCTGCCTCTGGCCCATTGACAAAGGGTGGGGGCAGGAAGGTGGGAGCTGCTTCATCTTTAAAACATGCTTCTCCATTTCTCATCCACAGAAACATAATATTCTGCCTTTTTAATATTTCCCAAAATATTTCATTCCTCTAGCAAAGGGGTGGGTGCTAACTTCCTACACTTGCACAAAAAAAGACAGCAAAAATGGCATGATCACCCCACACCCCACACCCCACCCCCGTTTTGTTTGACAGCTGGATGCAAAAGATTGACTTCTGTCAGATTTCCATTCTACCATTTAGCCTTCAATAAACGGCCTTGAGGAAAAAAAATAATTAGTGACTGCTTAAAGCGAGTTACCCATTTGTGAAAGAAGGGGGAGGAAAAATATCTATTATTGTGGTGGCTTTGAAGACCAGTACTCCATAGAGCTGTAAGGAAAACCAAAAGAAATTTCTCCTTTTTAAAAAATAAATAAAATGAAATGAAATCAGATTATGAATGCAGACAATTCCGACAACATTTGGGGACTGTTCGTGGCAAATCTGAGAAGGTGACATTTGTCTTGGGTTTTTCTTCATGCCGATTTTTGACAGCGACAGTAGAAATGTGACATGGACATAGAGAAACAGAGTTGGAAGGGACCTTTGAGGTCATCAAGTCCAACCCCCTGCTCGAGCAAGAGAGTCTTTATTGTTTCAGAGTAATGGCTGTCCAGTCTCTTCTTGAAAGCTTCCGGTGATGGGGCATCCACAATTTCTGAAGGCAAACCGTGCCAAAGGTTGATTGTTCTAACATTGTTAGATTGTTAGGAAATTTCTCCTTAGTTCTAGATTGTTCCTCTCTCTGATTAGGTTCCATCCATTGGTTCTTGTCTTGCTTTCTGATGCTTTGGAAAATAGTTTGCCCCTCTCATCTTTGCGGCAGCCCCTCAAAAACTGGAACACTTTTTTCAGTGCTGTCACAAAGAAGACGGAAAGCACAAAGCACCTGAAGCAGGGATGCTATTCAGCAGGTTCAGACAGGTTCTGGAGAACTGGTTGTGGAAATTTTGAGTAGTTCAGAGAACTGGCAAATACCACCTCTGGCTGGCCCCAGAGTGGGGTGGGAATGGAGATTTTGCAGGATCCTTCCCCAGGAGTGGGGAGGGAATGGGGATTTTGCAGGATCCTTCCCCTGGAGTGGGGAGGGAATGGGGATTTTGCAGGATCCTTCCCCCAGGAGTGGGGAGGGAATGGGGATTTTGCAGGATCCTTCCCCTGGAGTGGGGAGGGAATGGGGATTTTGCAGGATCCTTCCCCCAGGAGTGGGGAGGGAATGGTGATTTTGCAGATCCTTCCCCTGGAGTGGGAAGGGAATGTGGATTTTGCAGCATCCTTCCCTCAGGAGTGGGGTGGGAATGGGAATTTTGCAATATCCTTCCCCTGGAGTGGAGAAGGAATGGGGATTTTGCAATATCCTTTCCCCAGGAGTGGGGGGAATGTGGATTTTGCAATATCCTTCCCCCAGGAGTGGGTGGGAATGGGGATTTTGCACTATCCTTCCCCTGGCACACCTACCAAGCCATGCCCATAGAACTGGCATTAAAAAAAAATGAATTCCTCCACTGACCCGAAGGCAGAACAAGAAACAATGTATGGAAATTAATGAAGGAGAAAAGCAACCTGAAATTAAGGAGAAACATCCTAACAGTGAGGACATTTAATCAGCAAAACAGCTTGCCTTCAAAAGTTGTGGGTGCTTCAACACTGGAGATTTTAAAGAAGAGACTGGACAACCACTGTTGTGGGATCTTCTGCTTGAGCAGGGGGTTGGGCTAGAAGACCTCCAGGGTTCCTTCCAGCTCCGTTCTATTCTAATCTTAGAATAGAATAGAATAGAATAGAATAGAATAGAATAGAATAGAATAGAATAGAATAACAGAGTTGGAAGGGACCTTGGAGGTCTTCTAGTCCAACCCCCTGCTTAGGCAAGAAACCCTACACCACTTCAGACAAATGGTTATCCAACCTCTTCTTAAAAACTTCCAGTGTTGGAGCATTCACAACTTCTGCAGGCAAGTTGTTCCACTGATTAATTGTTCTGACTGTCAGGAAATTTCTCCTTAGTTTTAAATTGCTTCTCTCCTTGATTCGTTTCCACCCATTGCTTCTTGTCCTAACCCCAGGTGCTTTGGAGAATAGCTTGACTCCCTCTTCTTTGTGGCAACCCCTGAGATACTGGAACACTGCTATCATGTCTCCCCTAGTCCTTCTCTTCATCAAAGTAGACATACCCATTTCCTGCAACCATTCTTTATATGTTTTAGCCTCCAGTCCCCTAATCCTCTTTGTTGCTCTTCTCTGCACTCTTTCTAGAGTCTCAACAACTTTTTTACATCATGGCAATCTTATATTCACTTACTTCAGCTTAGGTTTCACTGAATTTGATATGGAATTACTGCTCAAGTTTCCGGGAAAGCCTGTACATGAACAATGGAAGAAACAGCATAGTATCTTTCTCGTGAATTAAAGCCTACTGCGAAAGCCTAAAATTAGCATTAAAGTGACCTCTGGAATTTTCCTGCCAATCCGGCCCTTTGATTGGCACTGAATTGGTTGCGATAAAGCCCTCCTCCACTTCCCTGATTAAGCCATCAGGGAGAAAAAAAAAGAATCACACACATTATGTTCTACTTAATGCACCTTTCAGTTTAATTCGTAGCCACAATTAATCTTCATTTCTGGCACTGATATTTGCAAATAACCTCCTCCCACAAAAATAAAAAAAATAAAAAATAAATAAAGGGGGCATAAGACTATTCACCCGGATAGTAAATATAAGTGGCTCAGTTTGTTTTCTGTCTTTGAAGTTGGCCCTCTCTACCTGTGGGTGGAAGGGGGAGGGAGAGGCAAACAGCAAGCAAGGCTCACCAGGTCCCTGATTTTAAGTTGATCCTTTACATGGAATTCCATGTAAAAAAACCCCTCCCTTTCTCAACGGTCTAATCTCATTACATCTGCCCTGTGTGAATAAGATTTTATCTTCTAAAAATGGGCCTCTTGTCTATGGGGGTGGCTTCATCCTACTTACTGAAAATATTATGAAGGGGGAAAGTTGGGATTAAAAGGTAACTTTGTGCTGCATAGCAATAGCACTTAGACTAATATACCGCTTCACAGTGCTTTACAGCCCTCTCTAAGCGGTCAGCCTATTGTCCCCAACAATCTGGGTCCTCATTTTACCCACCTCAGAAAGATGGAAGGCTGAGTCAACCTCGAGCCCCATCAGGATCGAACTCCAGGCTGTGGGCAGAGTTTGCCTGCAATACTGAATTCTCACACTGGGATGGAGGGCGGGAGGAAGGAAGGAAAGAAGGAAGGAAGGAAGGAGGGAAGGAGGAAGGAAGGAAGATAGTAAGATAGCAATAGCACTTAGACTTATATACCGCTTCACAGTGCTTTATAGCCCTCTCTAAGCGGTTTAGAGTCAGCCTTTTTTTTACCCCCATTTGAACTGATCAAGATCGAACTCCTGGCAGTGGGTAGAATTAGACTGCATTACTGCATTCTAACCACTGTGGAAGGGAGGGAGGGAGGGAGGAAGGAAGGAAGGAAAATAGCAATAACATTTAGACTTATATAGCACTTCACAGTGCTTTAAAGCCCTCTCTAAGCGGTTTACAGAGTCAGCGTATTTCCCCCAACAATCTGGCTACTCATTTTACTGAGTGGTGAAATTCAATTTCTTTTACTACCGGTTCTGTGGGCTTGGCTTTGTGGGCAGGGTGTAGCTTAGTGGACGTGGCTTTGTGGGCATGGCAGGGGAAGGATACTGCAAAACCTCCACTCCCACCCCACTCTGGGACCAGCCAGAGGTGGTATTTGCCGGTTCTCCAAACTACTCCAAATTTCCGCTACCGGTTCTCCAGAACCTGTCAGAACCTGCTAGATTTCACCCTTGATTTTACTGACCTCAGAAGGCTGGAAGGCTGATTCAACCTTGAGCTGGTGAGACTCGAACTACTGGCACTGGGCAGAGTTAGTCTGCAATACTGCATTATATTCTGCTGAACTATCACGGTTCATGCCATACAAATCATGAATAAGGAAAATTCCATGATTGTATTTACACAAAATTGGAAAAAATGAAGAGGTCCCTATGGATAATAATGTGATTAGGAAAATATTAAAATGCTCAGAAATGAATAGGTTAACACTTGAAATGAAAGAGAAGGGACAATTTGATTATTATAACATATGGGAATTATTTTATCAGTGGTTAGAGAATAAATATGAAAAGTGGAAAAAAGCAGAGGAGTGAAATAGGGAAAATGTTTTAATAAAGTTAAATACATTAAGAAGAGGACTGTTTTAGTATTAGGTATGGTATATATTACTATTAGTATTAAGATAAGAATAGATAAAATAAATATGACTGTAAATTGTAATTGTTATTGTATAAAATATTTGCACAAAATACTTGTACCCAAACTACACACTTTTTTTAAAAATTTGATTTATATGCCGCCCTTCTCCAGAGACTCAGGGCGGCTTACAATGCTTTAAGCAATAGCTTTCATACTTTTGTATATTTATACAAAGTCAGCTTATTGCCCCCACAAACTGGCTCCTCAATTTACCTATCTTAGAAAGGATGGAAGGCTGAGTCAACCTTGAGCCTGGTGAGATTCGAACTTACAGTAATTGCAGACATCTGGAGTTAATCACAATGCATTAATTAGTCTGCTGAGCCACCAGGCCCTTAAAGGAAGATGATATTTGAATAAGCAAAAAATTGGATTTTAAAAAAAAGAGCAGTTCAAAAGCACATAAAAAATGCAAGTAGAAAAATAGGGACTACCTTTGGTGGGAAGGTAACAGCGTTCCGTGCGCCTTTGCCGTTTAGTCATGTCAGCCACATGACCACGGAGACGTCTTCGGACAGCGCTGGCTCTTCGGCTTTGAAACGGAGATGAGCACCGCCTCCTAGAGTCAGGAATGACTAGCACATATGTGCGAGGGGAACCTTTACCTTATGCCAAGATTACCTATTGCAAGAAGCATAAATAAGAAATTGGTGATCCTTGGGCCATAAATAAAGTCAAAGGCAACTCACTAGAGAGCTGTCTTATGCTAGCAGGGGACAGCAATTATCAGGGGCCAATCCAAGCCACCTCCTGGCAAGAAGACCTCATGGTGCACCTGATACCATTTTTGTACATCATCTTCTTTCTATGAAGGTAATAATAGTAAAGAGGTTATGGGTCTACTTAAAGCATATGGAACAGTCTCTTTTCTAAGATCTTCATGAGAAGGTTCTTCAAGGCTTTAGTTGTGGTTGTTGGAGATTCCTAGGGATGTTTGATGGAATGGAGTAAAGATGGGTTGGAGCCAGTGGTGGGATTCAAGTAATTTAACAACCGGTTCTCTGCCCTAATGATTTCTTCCAACAACCAGTTTGCCAATCTGCTCAGAAAGTTAACAACCGGTTCTCCCAAAGTGGTGCGAACCAGCGGAATCCCACCACTGGCTGGAGTTTACATTCTAGTATAGGGCAAAATCTGAGGAATGGTACCAGGGCTGTATAGATCCCTCAACGTGAAACATTGCTTATGGACAAAGATCTTTTCCAAAGAATTGTGAAGCAGCTGCAACCCTTTAAAGGTTAGAAATCAAAGGTCTACTGTGCTTTGGACATAGAATATGGGTGAAATAGAAGCTGCTCAGAAGAATCCATGAAATAAATCAGAGTGACCCAGAACTTTCAGATCTCCTCGGTTTTCCTACAGATATAAATCAAAGACCTGGTGTTTCATCTTCAGTTGGACTTCAGTTGGACTCTCTCAAAGGTCTGCTGGGCAATTATTTATTTAGGATTTTGTGCTGCTGTAAATACCCAAATTTTGCACTGAGAATTATTCTAAATTAGAACACTTGAAATGTGTAAGCCATTATAGTTATTGCAATTCCCCTCTATCTATCTATCTACTGGAGATAGTTTGATTAGGTTAGGTGACAATTCCTGAATGTGTTCATTGTCTCCCCCCCCTCCCAATCACTATTAATGTATCTCTTCATACTGAGTTACAAAACAGTTATGTATGGGTCAATGGAGGAAGTATGAGCCATGGAGGTGTAGTGGTTAGAATGCAGTACTGCAGGTTACTTCTGCTGCCTGCCGGCTGCTGGAGTTTAGCAGGTTGAATCTTACCAGGCTCAAGGTTGACTCAGCCTTCCATCCTTCCGAGGTGGGTAAAATGAGGACCCAGATTGTTGGGGGCAATATGCTGACTCTGTAAACCGTTTAGAGGGGGTTGTAAAGCACTGTATATAAGTCTAAGTGCTAGTGCCATTTCCTTTGTGATGAATGGTTTTATAATCTTACTAACTGGACTCCCATGCTTTGCTACGCAACTATGTGACTGGGAGTGATAAATTGACATTTACAGCCTGATCTACCATACTTAATGTAGAATGTGTAACTCTGTAGCATCAGAGCATGTTAATATAAGGCAACTGGCAGTTGGAACGGGGGGGAGGGGAAGTAGAATGTCCCAGCCCGCAGGCTGGATGAGTCACGCACTGGCCACGCCCATGCCAGTTTAGTGAAGGGGTAGCATCAGAGAGTGTTAATATAAGGCAACTGGCAGTTGGGACAGAGTTCCTTTCAGGTGGGGCGGGTGAGTAGAATGTCTAACTCATTAGCATCAGAGCATGTTAATATACCGTATGTGAATATACTGTATATGAAATACGAATGATCTGATGATCATTTCAAAAAATCCTTTCTTAGCAAGCACCTAGAAGCCAAGTGGAACATACATGCCAAATTTCAAGTTTGTAGGCTTTACAGTTCTAGAGATTTCGTGATGAATGAGTGATATTTGGCTTTTATATAACCTTATTCTTCCTTTGATCTTGAGGTTCCTATCCTGGAGATAGTAAGGTGGCTTTATATCATGTCTATCACAACTGAGAAATCTCATACTTTGCTATTGTAAGATTGCTAGCAGCATTCTAAAATAGATACTTGGTTAGTTTGGGGATGTATTCGCACATATAAGTGTGCGTGTGAGAGAGACAGAAGGACTGACAGCTGTCTCTAGTTGAACCATTCACTTAGTTCCCATTCTTGCTGCAGATTCTAAAAGCGAGTATTCGTTTGCACATCGCTTAAGCCTTAAGGAGTTTGGAAAGTTGACATCTCTGATGTCAAAACTCTCAAAAGTGACCTGACAATTGTGGAAATAGCTTTATTTCCTTTCAAATAAACTCCATTTACAGCCTGGACAGAGGTTTCGAGATCCGTTTTCAATAGTGAAAGTGATCGTCAGTTTTCACACAGCCGTGATGACAGCGAAGCAGTCACCAAGAATCCAGCTCTTCTAGGGTTCTTCACAGCAGGAGGAGAAATAGCTGAGAGACGGCGACGCATCTGCTTCTCAGTAGGAGTCTCTGCCAGTGAGAATCCTGCTAATTAATGTCAAATTTACTTTGGCAAATAATACGTATTATCTCCTTCCACGGAAGGAAATGGTGCCAGTATCTCCGATAACTACCTCTTGAAGAGAAGATTCTGAAGGCAGAAATGGAGACTGAGGGTGTTAGAAATGTACATGCAAACACTTGGAAATGAGACAGTACTGGGCCCCTCTCTCTTCCTGATATAATTAGAAACCATTTCAGTAGACTTTTCAGAGGCCAAAAGAATAATAATTATTATTTTTTTTGAATCACAACATTTTATTTGGACGGATATGGTCTTATGTTTAATAATGTAGGCGAAGGGATAGGCAGAACCTGAGAGAGGAGTTAAGACAGGAATCAGCATGGAGTTGTTACATTCCCACAAATGGACTTAATCCAACCCCTTTTGAATTCCATTAACTCTTACCTTGTTGCTGTTGTTGTTAGTTGCGAAGTTGTGTCCAACTCATTGTGAACCCCATGGACAACGTTCCTCCAGGCCTTCCTGTCCTCTACCATCCTCTGGAGTCCATTTAAGAGCACGCCGACTGCTTCAGGGACTCCATCCAGCCACCTCGTTCTCTGCCGTCCCCTTCTTCTTTTGCCCTCAATCGTTCCCAGCATTAGGCTCTTCTGCAGTGAATCCTTCTTTCTCATTAGGTGGTCAAAATATTTGAGTTTCAGGATCTTCAGGATCTGGTCTTCTAAAGAGCAGTCAGGGTTGATCTCCTCTAGGACTGACTGGTTTGTTTGCCTTGCAGTCCAAGGGACTCGCAGGAGTCTTCTCCAGCACCATAGTTCAAAGGCCACAATTCTTTGGCGCTCAACCTTCCTTATGGTCCAATTTTTACAGCCAGACATTGCAACTGGGAAAACCAAATTCTTACCTAGGGCCAGTTTATTGCCTACCATTAGTTGACTTTTTTATGTTTGGGTACGAGCAATAAATCAGCTTGATTGGAACATATCATGTGGTCCCAATTCTTCGTACCTGACAAATAATGTTTCATCTTCTTTGCATTGAAGAATTCCTGTTTCAGAAGTTCCGCCCCGGTCTAATTGAGGTTCTGCACCAGTCTAATTGAGCCAACTTGGTCTGTGGGTTTGAATAAGATCTCCCAAAAGTTCTTGTTGCTTCCATATAACTGGCACTGAGAGTGAAGACTTCTGGCGCCCTACTTGAGGTCCCTGTTTGCATTTGAAATAGTACTTCATCCACCTATACCTTCATCAATCAATTAATTGCGTAAAGCTATATGGTTGTTACCTTGCAATCAACAAACATAAAACCATACTCATAAAACCAGTAGAAAAATAATAAAGGTGTCAGGTAATAGTTCTTCAATCAATCAATCAATCAGTCAGTCAGTCAATCAATCAATCTATCCCATCCATCCATCCATCCATCCATCCATCCATCCATCCATCCATCCATCCAGTCAGTCATTCATTCATTCATTCATTCATTCATTCATTCATTCATTCATTCATTCATTCATTCATTCATTCATTCATTCATTTGGGATATGGACCAGTGGTGGGTTTCAATTTTTTTTACTACCGGTTCTGTGGGTGTGGCTTGGTGGGTGTGGCATGGCTTGGTGGGCATGGCAGGGGAAGGATACTGTAAAATGTCCATTCCCACCCCACTCCAGGGGAAGGTTACTGCAAAATTCCCATTTCCTCCCAATCAGTTGGGACTCGGAAGGCAGAGAATAGATGGGGGTGGGGCCAGTTAGAATTTTTACTACCGGTTCTCCAAACTACTCAAAATTTCTGCTGCCGGTTCTCCAGAACTGGTCAGAACCTGTTGAAACCCACCTCTGATATGGGTTTTATTGGTATAGCAGCATAGGAGCCTCCGTTTCTAATTTCATTGTTCTGATTTGCATCTTCTGGCCCCAATTACATCCTACTTAATCTCATCGGAGATTGTGCCCCCCCCTTTTTTTTTTCATGTTATTTTTTATTACACGCTCATTTTATTTCCTACTCTAAAGGCATTGCTATTTCCTTTTAAACAATATTTCCAATAGATAACTGCAATTTCCTTAGAAAATCATAGCGCATGCCGCCCCATTTGATTAGGCACCATACAATTCCTCAAATCTGTTTGAACAAAAGCCCATGATGCATGAATGGTTTTGCCAGGGATTTGACCTTAGATAACTTCGTGGCAATTTTAAATTGGTGGGGTGAGAACAGCAGGCAATTAACTATTTCTAAAGCTCTGCTGGATTGCACTAGCCAGGGTGGTAAAGAGATTTTCTAGAAGGCCCATTTTGTCTTTAAACTGCCTAGTGGAAGTTGAGTTCCGGGGGAGTTGATGGCCTTCACACCTGAGCTTTTTTTAGAAGGTGGAAAGCACTTTAGATTCAAAAGATTGAATTTTATTTTTTATTTTATTTTTTTTAAATTTTGTCAAGCATGACTCACCAATAATGGAAAGTCCATAGTGGAAACATTTAGCAAAAGGTCTGGTCATCAGCATTTTCCCACGATCCATTCTACTCTCAGAAAAACCTATAACTTTTCCTGAAAAAAAAAAAAAAAACTTCTCTAGGAAAAAAGAAAAACTTTCCTGATCACCAAGCACAGGGTTGGCTTTGTAAATTCAGATTCTACAACTGTTTGAGCTTAGCTGTCTGCTGGTCTGCAAGACTAGACAGAAAACTTTTTTTTTTGATGTTTAAAAGGTAAAGATTCCCCTCCTACATACGTGCTAGTTGTTCCCAACTCTAGGGGGCATTGCTCAGCTCCGTTTCAAAGCCGAAGAGCCAGCGCTGTCCGAAGACATCTCCGTGGTCATATGGCTGGCCTGACTCAATGCCAAAGTTGCACAGAACACTGCTCCCTTCCCACCAAAGGTAGTCCCTATTTTTCTACTTGCATTTTTTACGTGCTTTCGAACTGCTAGGTTGGCAGAAGCTGGGACAAGTCACAGGAGCTCACCCCATTACGCGGCGCTAGGGATTCGAACTGCTGAACTGCCGACTTTTCGACCGACAAGCTCAGCATCTTAGCCACTAATACTCCTTTGGTGAAAATACTCAAATTTATAGGGCATGTGTGCAAGGCTTTTGCCTGAGCCACTCTCAATTTTTAGATGTTTTTTTTTTTAAGAAATGAATGTTCTTTATTTCGATCACCCTATCCCTTGCATTTGCAAAACAGGTGTCAGAATACAGCTGTTTAAATTGGTATTTTGAATTACGTCCAAGGTTTTCCTTCTGTAATCTTTTGCAGAGGTGTTATTGTTTGCTGTTTAACTCCCCCACCCTTTTTTTTTCTAGCGATAGCTTGATTAGTTGCATCAATTTTAATTTCATTGTAGGAGAAGGACCATTAAGGCAGTCATATTATCAACATACATCATCCTTTTATGAGAACGGTGAGGCAGTCATTGTGTACAATCACCATCACTGGAGCTGGTAGAACCTCGATGTCATACCGTGTTTTCCCAAAAATAAGACCCTGTCTTATATTTTTTTTGAACCCAAAATAAGCACTTAGCCTTATTTTTTGGGAGGTCTTATTTTATTTATTTATTTATTTTAATTAGATTTATATGCTGCCCTTCTCTGGAGACTCAGGGCGGCTTACAATGCATTAAGCAATAGCCTTCATACTTTTGTATATTTTTATACAAAGTCAGCTTATTGCCCCCACAAACTGGGTCCTCAATTTACCTACCTTAGAAAGGATGGAAAAGGCTGAGTCAACCTTGATCCTCAAACTTGCAATAATTGCAGACAGCTGAATGTTAATAACAGGCTATCTAGCCTGTGAGCTATCTGAGGCTCTCTAGATAGCTCTTTGGGGTGCATGGAGATGCAGGCCATTTTGGGGTGCATGGAGCAAGATTGGGGTTCCTCTTGCCATCTTACCTGATTTCCTGCTCTGCATTTAAATATTTTTTGGGAGGGCTTATTTTCAGGGGGAGGCTTATTTTAGCACATGTGCTCAAAAGCCCGACTGGGTTTATTATCAGGGGATGTCTTATTTTTGGGGAAACAGGGTATTTATCTTCTCCATCCAATGAATGTATGTCAGGATCATGGAACTGTGATGTCCCATATCATATGCAACATTCTTTAAAAAAAAAACAGTTAAAAATTACTAGGGAAAACATTCTGTTACTCCTCTAAGAATATCTGTAATACAGTTAGTCTTTGACATATGACCACAATTGAGTCCAGAATTTCTGCTGCTAGGCGAGGCATTTGTTGAGTAAATCAAAACTGATTTTACAACTCCTTTGCCTCAGTTGCTAAGCAAATCGTGGCAGCTGTTAAATGAACCCTGTGGTTGCTAAGCAAATCTGGCTCCCCTCCCCCTCCCCCCCCCCCCCCCCGCATCATCAGAAACCAGTTGGGAAAATTACAAATGGCAATCACATGATCCCAAGAAGCTGCAAGCATGATAAATACATACTAGTCAGGGGTGGACTGCTGGGGGTTCGCAGGGGTTTGGGAGAACCTCTAGCTAAGATTCTGTGCAGTTCGGAGAACCCTTAAATCCCATTCCTGGCTGGCCCCGCCCATCCTATCCCTCCCCTCCCAGGAGTCCCCATGCGGCCCATTTTGGATGCAGATAAGTGCAGGGCGTGTGTGGAGGCTCAGGGAGAGCAAAAAATGGGCCTACCGGAAGTTCGGGAAAGGTGTTTCTGGCCTCCAGAGGGCCTTTGAAGCCTGGGGAGGCCGTTTTCACCCTCCTGGAGATTCGAGGAAAGGCTCTGGAGCCCGGGGAGGGCAAAAATGCCCCCCCCCCCCCGCCATGGTGCAGGAGGCCAGCTAGGCCACGCCCACCCAGCAACCGGGCAGAGAACTTGCTAAATTTTTTGAAGCCCACCCTTGATGCCAGTTGCCAAGCACCCAAATTTAGATCAGGTGACCATGGGATTTCTGCAACAGATGTAAGTGTGAAGATGAGTCTTGAGTCATCTGTTTTTTTCCAGTTCTGTTCTAACCGCGATCGGTTTGCTAAACGACCGATATATTCTGCATTAAGTTTCATCCTTTTTTTATATTAACGTATTTTTGCATTGTTTTTTTACCCCGTCATTACTACTCAAACTCATTTGCAAAGTTTATGAGAAGCATAGTGAGTTGATTGGCCACTATAGATTCTACTTGCCGGAGTTGAGTAATATTGCTCTGGCGTGAGCCACTAAATAGCCTTATTCACTTTGTTCCATGTTTTTCATTGGTTGTGAAGACCCATAAAATCTTATTTAAGAAATTCATTGCTGTTATAAATTGGCTTCCCTATTGATTTTTAGGCAGGCCTCCTTTTCCCCTGGCAGCTGTGTTTTCTGGTTTTTAAGTGCAAACTCAGCTCTTGGTTGCTTGCAGTCAGAAGACCAAACTGACTCAACTTGGCTTTGTATCATTTATCTTGTTTTATTGTCTTGATTTGTGCTGTGTGCATTAAAACAAAACAAAACATCCTGTGGGCTATCTTAGATTTATAGCTCTTTTCCTTTCATTTTGCAAAATCAGAATAAAAATAACAAAGGGAAATAATTAAGGCTTGTGCACACCCAAGCAATGCACGCAGGATTTTGAATGCAAGGTATGTTCATTGAACTCATGTCTGGCATTTTGTTAACTGAAACTCTGTTAGTTTCACCTGAAAATCAGTTTGGTCTGGACTCTGGATTCAGCCACTAGCCTGCCTGCCTGCCTGCCTGCCTGCCTGCCTTCCTCCTTTCCTTATACTCTATTCTTCCTTCCCTCCCTCCTTTTTCCTTCCTTCCTTCCTTCCTTCCTTCCTTCCTTCCTTCCTTCCTTCCTTCCTTCCTTCCTTCCTTCCTTCCTTCCTCCTTTCCTCATACTCTATTCTTTCTTCTTTCCCTCCCTCCTTTTTCATTCCTTCCTTCCTCATACTCTATTCTTCCTTCCTTCCTTCCTTCCTTCCTTCCTTCCTTCCTTCCTTCCTTCCTTCCTTCCTTCCTTCCTTTTCTATTAATTCTATTTTTTCTGAAGTTTTGGTCTTCCTTCCTTCCTTCCTTCCTTCCTTCCTTCCTTCCTTCCTTCCTACCTACCTACCTTCATTCTTCTTTCTTTCTTCTTTCTTTCTTTCTTTCTTTCTTTCTTTCTTTCTTTCTTTCTTTCTTTCTTTCTTCCTTCCTTCCTTCCTTCCTTCCTTCCTTCCTTCCTTCCTTCCTTCCTTCCTTCTTTCTTTCTTTCTTTCTTTCTTTCTTTCTTTCTTTCTTTCTTTCTTTCTTTCTTTCTTTCTTTCTTTCTCTTTCTTATGTTCCAAAATATGTGCTGATGATGATTTTACGTCTGTATTGATGGAGATGATCAGAATTCAATATAAAGTCCATCTTGATGATGGGTTAGCCAAAAGAGGTGGTAGGGGTGTGGCATCCAAAGTTCGGACAGATTGTAATTATATTGTGTATGTGTGTGTTTCCATTTTTGTCACAAATAAATCCTCACAACTAATCAAGACAAAACTGCATGAGGACATATGCTTCCAGAACAATATGAGGTATAACTCTTAGCTAGCATTTCTGGATGGTTTTTCAAATAGTGTTACATGTTAGCCATACAAGCATATCTTCACTCAAAAGTCCGGGCATCTTAACTTTGCATTGCAACATATGGACATCCTTAAGAATGGTGCATATTCCACACATCTTGTTCTAGAGTTCCTAAACTGGCCATCTCTGCTGAGTAAAGAATGGGGGGGGGTGTCTAATGCCACTGCTGGTTTATAGGTCAGATTTAACTGTCAGCCCAACTGAATTCCATACATGAAATGAAAAGAGATGTCACTGTTGTGGCCCGCCAGAGCTGGCAGCAGATTCGGACAGTGAGGAGGTTGGGGAGGAACATGGGCAAGTCCTGGAGTCTGGGGAAGGCTCTGCGTCAGAGGCAGAGAGGGCCATATGCCAGTTATTAGCTGCCTTTGGAGTTAGACATCAGTGAGGCAGATGAACAGCTGGAGCCTGTTCCCAGTGCGCATGCCTAGAGTTGCCAGACGAAGGGAACTGCTAAAGAACAAGGGTCGACTTGGGAGTAAAGCCACAGGTGGACAATGAATGGCCCCTTCCAGAGAGAATAAAAGAGGAGCGAATGGGGAGAGGAGTTTGCAGGAAACAATTAGTTCGCTCAATTGGTTCGTAACTCTCTGAGACTCCTTGCCAAGTTTTGAAGATATCAGTCTGGCAGCTCTCCAATCCAGATAAGGTCTGTGACTATCAGTTCACCCTTGAAAGACTTTGCTGGATGTGAATGAGAAGAATTCACAAT
>JAUDYJ010000091.1:0-30525 GCA_030761175.1 Masticophis lateralis | reverse complement strand
CTCCAACCATTTATACCATTTCTTCCAGATTAAGTCGTGTTGGAAATGAATTCAACCAAGAAGCATGGGTCGATGAAAACAAAGAGACTTTATTAATAGAAAATAATAAAAAACAACTTTGCAAAATAGGGTGGTATCCCAGCAGATCTCAACAAGGAGTTTAGCCAGGAAGCCACACCTAAAGTTGCAAAGGCATTACATTTTATAGTTCCCTATCCCGACACCCCCCCAGCCCCAGCCCCACCCTCACCCGCACCCCATTCCCCTCCTACATCGCATCCAGCGACCAATCACGGCTATCTGAAGAGCTTTTTAGAGAAAACATCCTCTCTTTCTCTAATTACATGTTTATCAACACCTCCCCATAACTACGCCCATAAAATAATTTTAAGCATAGCTCTTTCTTACCTCTACTGCCCTAGCATTAAGGAATGTCCCTTTTCTAATGGTCCTAAAACAAAAGATTTATTCAAACACAACATTGCTACATATTAGTCAGCATGTTCTTCAACTATCTTAAAGCAGAGTTTACCAGAATAGCAGAGTAGAAAGGGACCCTTAGGTCATCCAGTCCAACCCCGATTGAGCAAAATTGAATCTTCACTTATATGAATTTCTAACCTATATACTTACATACTATTTTATTTTTGAATTTTCTCATATCCTACAGTAGTATAATGTTTCATCTTTCTCTTGTATCTCCTTTGTGAGCTTATCCATTTCCGCACACTCCATAATTTTTCTAATCACCTTGTCTTCTGATGGTAACACATTGTTTTTCCAGTTTTGGGCGAAAACTATTCGTGCTGCTGTAATTATGTGAATAATTAAGTATCTTAACTCTTTTTCATATGACCCAGTAATTATTCCTAGTAAGAAAGTTTCTGCCCTCATTTCGATCTGTTGATTTATAATTTTTTCTATTTGTGTTTTAATTGTTTGCCAAAAGTGGAGAGATTCGTATTGAAGAGAGGTGATAAGGAAAATATTAGAATGTTAGAATGTTTCTGAATATTAGAATATTCAGAAATGAATAGATTAACGTTAGCCATTAAAGAGAAACGGAAAATTATATGATATGGGATGTATTTTATCAATGGCTGGACAATAAAAACGGAGATTGGAAATGAAGGAGGCCAAAAATAAGTAGAAAATTTATTAAGAAAGTTATAAATAAGATGAAAATTGGTAGTGACATTTAGAGCCCCTCCTGCCCCTTCACCTCCCTCCACTGTGATGTCAGAAATGACCCCACCCCACAGGTCGCTAAGCAACAGCCACTGGGTGGGCAGACACGCCCTCTGCAGGCAGGTTGCCAGGAGGTGCCACCTGGGCTCAGGTTCTCTGGCCGTTGGGAGAGGTTGGCATCCACAGTTCCCCTACATGGCAGCCAATTTCGTTCAGAGCTCAAGGGATTGAGATAGGAACCCCGAGATGGGGAGTTCTAGTTCTCATGGATCCAGGAGAGACAGATAGGTGCCTGGGCCAAAAGCCAGGAGAGGGTGAGTTTCAGTCATGGAAATTACACAACACACTCTTTGTACCACTTCCCTGTATACAGGAAAGGAACCTTGATAGTTTTGGAAGAAACCTCAGGAGATGGTGAGTATTTTTAGAGCTTCCCTTTATAAAGGAAAGGAACTATGATTATATTGGAAGAAACCTCAGGAGATGGTGAGTATTTGCAACGCTTCCCTTTAAACATGAAAGGACTTTCCTTTGAACAGGAAAGGGACCCGGTCTGTTTTGGAGGACAAGGCAGGAAATGGTGAGTATTGACAGTGCTTCCTTTAAACAGGAAAGGAACCCGGACTGTTTTGGAGGACGAGGCAGGAAATGGTGAGTGTTGGCAGCGCTTCCTTTGAACAGGAAAGGAACCCGGACTGTTTTGGAGGACGAGGCAGGAAATGGTGAGTGTTGGCAGCTCTTCCTTTGAACAGGAAAGGAACCTAGACTGTTTTGGAGGACGAGGCAGGAAATGGTGAGTGTTGGCACCATTTGCTTGGAACAGGAAAGGAACCCGGTCTGTTTTGGAGGACAAGGCGGGAAATGGTAAGTATTGCCAGCACTTCCTTTGAACAGGAAAGGAACCCGGTCTGTTTTGGAGGAGAAGGCAGGAAATGGTGAATGTTGGCAGCGCTTCCTTTGAACAGGAAAGGAACCCGGACTGTTTTGCAGGACGAGGCAGGAAATGGTGAGTGTTGGCAGCTCTTCCTTTGAACAGGAAAGGAACCTAGACTGTTTTGGAGGACGAGGCAGGAAATGGTGAGTGTTGGCAGCTCTTCCTTTGAACAGGAAAGGAACCTAGTCTGTTTTGGAGGACGAGGCAGGAAATGGTGAGTTTTGGCAGTGCTTCCTTTGAACAGGAAAGGAACCCGGTCTGTTTGGAGGACAAGGCAGGAGATGGTGAGTGTTGGCACCGCTTCCTTTGAACAGGAAAGGAACCTAGACTGTTTTGGAGGACGAGGCAGGAAATGGTGAGTTTTGGCAGCGCTTCCTTTGAACAGGAAAGGAACCCGGTCTGTTTTGGAGGACAAGACAGGAAATGGTGAGTGTTGGCAGCTCTTCCTTTGAACAGGAAAGGAACCTAGACTGTTTTGGAGGACGAGGCAGGAAATGGTGAGTGTTGGCAGCTCTTCCTTTGAACAGGAAAGGAAGCGAGACTGTTTTGGAGGACGAGGCAGGAAATGGTGAGTGTTGGCAGCTCTTCCTTTGAACAGGAAAGGAACCTAGACTGTTTTGGATGACAAGGCAGGAAATTGTGAGTTTTGGCAGCGCTTCCTTTGAACAGGAAAGGAACCCGGTCTGTTTTGGAGGAGAAGGCAGGAAATGGTGAGTGTTGGCAGCGCTTCCTTTGAACAGGAAAGGAACCCGGACTGTTTTGCAGGACGAGGCAGGAAATGGTGAGTGTTGGCAGCTCTTCCTTTGAACAGGAAAGGAACCTAGACTGTTTTGGAGGACGAGGCAGGAAATGGTGAGTGTTGGCAGCTCTTCCTTTGAACAGGAAAGGAACCCGGTCTGTTTTGGAGGATGAGGCAGGAAATGGTGACTGTTGGCAGCTCTTCCTTTGAACAGGAAAGGAACCTAGACTGTTTTGGAGGACGCGGCAGGAAATGGTGAATTTTGGCAGCGCTTCCTTTGAACAGGAAAGGAACCCGGTCTGTTTTGCAGGACAAGGCAGGAAATGGTGAGTGTTGGCAGCTCTTCCTTTGAACAGGAAAGGAACCTAGACTGTTTTGGAGGACGAGGCAGGAAATGGTGAGTGTTGGCAGCGCTTCCTTTGAACAGGAAAGGAACCCGGACTGTTTTGGAGGACAAGGCAGGAAATGGTGAGTGTTGGCAGCTCTTCCTTTGAACAGGAAAGGAACCTAGACTATTTTGGAGGACGAGGCAGGAAATGGTGAGTTTTGGCAGCGCTTCCTTTGAACAGGAAAGGAACCCGGTCTGTTTTGGAGGATAAGACAGGAAATGGTGAGTGTTGGCAGCTCTTCCTTTGAACAGGAAAGCAACCTAGACTGTTTTGGAGGACGAGGCAGGAAATGGTGAGTGTTGGCAGCTCTTCCTTTGAACAGGAAAGGAACCGAGACTGTTTTGGAGGATGAGGCAGGAAATGGTGAGTTTTGGCAGCGCTTCCTTTGAACAGGAAAGGAACCCGGTCTGTTTTGGAGGACAAGGCAGGAAATGGTGAGTGTTGGCAGCGCTTCCTTTGAACAGGAAAGGAACCTAGACTGTTTTGGAGGACGAGGCAGGAAATGGTGAGTGTTGGCAGCGCTTCCTTTGAACAGGAAAGGAACCCGGTCTGTTTTGGAGGACAAGGCAGGAAATGGTGAGTGTTGGCAGCGCTTCCTTTGAACAGGAAAGGAACCCACACTCTTTTGGAGGACAAGGCAGGAAATGGTGAGTGTTGGCAGCTCTTCCTTTGAACAGGAAAGGAACCTAGACTGTTTTGGAGGACGAGGCAGGAAATGGTGAGTTTTGGCAGCGCTTCCTTTGAACAGGAAAGGAACCCGGTCTGTTTTGGAGGACAAGACAGGAAATGGTGAGTGTTGGCAGCGCTTCCTTTGAACAGGAAAGGAACCCGGTCTGTTTTGGAGGACGAGGCAGGAAATGGTGAGTGTTGGCAGCTCTTCCTTTGAACAGGAAAGGAACCTAGACTGTTTTGGAGGACGAGGCAGGAAATGGTGAGTGTTGGCAGCGCTTCCTTTGAACAGGAAAGGAACCCGGTCTGTTTTGGAGGACAAGACAGGAAATGGTGAGTGTTGGCAGCTCATCCTTTGAACAGGAAAGGAACCTAGACTGTTTTGGAGGACGAGGCAGGAAATGGTGAGTGTTGGCAGCTCTTCCTTTGAACAGGAAAGGAACCGAGACTGTTTTGGAGGATGAGGCAGGAAATGGTGAGTTTTGGCAGCGCTTCCTTTGAACAGGAAAGGAACCCGGTCTGTTTTGGAGGACAAGGCAGGAAATGGTGAGTGTTGGCAGCGCTTCTTTTGAACAGGAAAGGAACCTAGACTGTTTTGGAGGACAAGGCAGGAAATGGTGAGTTTTGGCAGCGCTTCCTTTGAACAGGAAAGGAACCCGGACTGTTTTGGAGGACGAGGCAGGAAATGGTGAGTGTTGGCAGCTCTTCCTTTGAACAGGAAAGGAACCTAGACTGTTTTGGAGGACGAGGCAGGAAATGGTGAGTTTTGGCAGCGCTTCCTTTGAATAGGAAAGGAACCCGAACTGTTTTGGAGGACGAGGCAGGAAATGGTGAGTGTTGGCAGCTTCTTCCTTTGAACAGGAAAGGAACCTGGACTGTTTTGGAGGCCAAGGCAGGAAATGGTGAGTTTTGGCAGCGCTTCCTTTGAACAGGAAAGGAACCCGGTCTGTTTTGGAGGACAAGGCAGGAAATGGTGAGTTTTGGCAGCGCTTCCTTTGAACAGGAAAAGAACCCGGACTGTTTTGGAGGACGAGGCAGGAAATGGTGAGTGTTGGCAGCTCTTCCTTTGAACAGGAAAGGAACCTAGACTGTTTTGGAGGACGAGGCAGGAAATGGTGAGTTTACAGCGCTTCCTTTGAATAGGAAAGGAACCCGAACTGTTTTGGAGGACAAGGCAGGAAATGGTGAGTGTTGGCAGCGCTTCCTTTGAACAGGAAAGGAACCCGGACTGTTTTGGAGGACAAGGTAGGAAATGGTGAGTGTTGGCAGCGCTTCCTTTGAACAGGAAAGGAACCCGGACTGTTTTGGAGGAAACCACAAGAGATGGTGAGTATTTGCAGCGATTCCTTTGTACAGGAAAAGTACTGTAATTATTTTGGAGGAAACCACAAGAGATGGTGAGTATTTGCAGCACTTCCTTTAAATAGGAAAGAAATCATGATTATTTTGGAGGAAACGACAAGAAATGGTGAGTATTTGCAGCGATGCCTTTGAACAGGAAAGCAACCCGGACTGTTTTATAGAACAAGGCAGGAAATGGTGAGTCTTGGCAGCGATTCCTTTGAACAGTGCTCTCTTGGAGAATGTGATTTATGAAACAATGGGAGGAGGAAGAGTACAGGGTCATAGTTGGGATGCAAATTACGTGGGGCAGAGCTGACTCCACATGGCTATGTGCTGATATGTTGCTCCTAGTGAATTTCTTTTCAAACTTGACTCGAGGGCCATGAATTAATTAGGGCCTCCGTCACCCTGGCTGCTACCAGGATCCAGCCCACAACCTTGACTTTGACACCCCTGCTTTAGAATGAGATCCAGCACCATGACTTTGGGCCAAGAAACCGAAGACGGTAACTTCTCATACTGTAATTGGAAATGTAAGTTCTAATCCAGCAGTGCACAGGACTGGTGGTTTAGTGACTTGGAGGAATAATCAAGGGATGGTGAGTATTTGTGGAACCTTATACTAAGACAGCCATTTTCGTGACTTCAGGCCTATAACCAGGAGACGGTGAATTCTAGTCGTGCAGGACACACGACAGGCAATTGGATGACTTTGGGCCCATAATCATCAGACGGTGAGTTCTAGTCCTGCAATGTGAATGACAGGCATCTGAATGACTTTCGACCAGGAATTGACGGTGAGTTCTAATCCTCCAATTCTCACAACAGCTGGCTCAGTAACTTTGGACCAATAACAAAAAACTGTGTCTTTTCTTCCTGCAGTAGGCATAGTGAGTTCTGCTCCTGGAATACTCACGAGAGGCAACTGTGTCACCTTGGGCCCATCCCCAGGAGATGGTGAGTTCTAGTCCTCCAATGGGCACCAAAGTCTTTCCTTCCTTCCTTCCTTCCTTCCTTCCTCCTTCCTTCCCTCCTTCCTCCCTCCCTCCCTCCCTCTGTTCCTTCCCCTCGCTCTCTCCCCCTCCCCTCCTTCCCTTTCTCCTTCCTTCCTTCCCTCTTTCTGCTTGCATTTTTCCTTCTTTCCACCCCTCCCTCCTTCCCTCCCTGTGGCAGAAGGTCATCTCAGTGGCCTTAGGCCAATCATTCCTTCTCAGCCCTAGAAAGGAAGCAATGGCAACTTCTCCAAAACTTCTTCAAGAATAGAGACCGGACTTGTTCGGACAGTCTCCGAGAATTGAACTTGACGGAATGGAAGAAAAAAAGAGCAATGGATGACAAAGACGGAAGGGATGGACTATGGGGGGAGGTCTGGGGGAACCAAGGAGTTAGTGCTGAATTGATGTGCTGGAACTTCAGATTCCACCTGACTGTCCTGCAATGAGCATCTGTTAGTAAAAGTGCCTTTTTGCATCAAGCAAATGGAGTCGAGAGTTTTACTTCCCTGAGAAATCAGACTGGGACAGGTCTGACAGTCCCTCGTTGTGTGATCTGAAATCCACCACTGAAGAGGGACCCAACCCATTTCACCGGGCGATTGCTGAATGGGCCACAAGTCCTCAGCTGTGTCAACCAACAACCCATGAATCCAGACCGAACTAATCTGGGCATGCTGGCTGGGAGTTGAAGTCCCCACATCTCAAAGTCTCCACGCTGGAGAAACACCGATGTAGAGGCTCCCTGACTCCAGGTGGCTGCGGGCAGCTGACTTTCCCCAACCGAGTCATCAAAATAAAATTAAAAAAAAGAAATGGACCATGAGCGTCTAGGAGACACTCTGAACAGGGAGCAACCCATAAGGGCATCTCAGCCAACAGTCCCAACGCCTGCCACCTCACGCAGCTTCGCGATGACCTGACCGGCCCACAGAAGAAGTCTACCTGGACTCGTCTCAATTTGATTCATAATTTATTCCTAATAAATTTCTCAAGATAAATGATGATACTCAATGACTCCTTGAGCCCCCTTCATTTCAGCTGCCAGCCGTCCACTGGGCACACCTTGAAGTTTCACAGTGCCCCCTTCTCTACTTGAGCTTCCTCTTGCGTCCTCTGTCCCACGCCGGGTCTGGCTGCTTGCTGTCAGCAATTTCATAGACGGTGAGGCGCAGCTAGTCTGAGTTCCACCTCTTCAGATTCGGGGGGGTCCTCTCCTTCCCTGCCATGGCCCCCAGGGTGCCCTTTGGGTTGCATATCTCGCTCAGGAAATGCTTCAGTTCATGCTCCATGCAGACAATGGCATAAATATGAGCCAACAGTGTGGAGCAGCAGCGAAAAATGCCAATGCAATCCTAGGCTGCATTAATAGAGGGATAGAATGAAGGTCACATGAAGTTCTAATAATTTCTCAATTAATTAATGACCACTCGCAGCTTCTTCAATAATTAGTGGCCACTCACAGCCTCATCGTTAATGACCAGTCATAACTGCTTCATTAATTAAGCAATGACCAATTTATTACTATTCGTAATGTCTTAATTAGTTGGAGTTTGTTCATGACTATTCATCATTTTTATTAATTGTTGGCACTTCTTCAGCAATGAATGACCAGATCCGTCATAATTCCTTCATTGTGACCAGTCATAATTACTTTATTAATTAATCAATGACCAGTTGTATTTACTTATTAACCACTCATGTTTTAATTAATGACCAGTTATAGTTTCATTGATATATTACCCACCAGTCATACCGTAGTTTCTTCCTTGATTACTGACCAGTTTTTTCATTAACTGATGACCACTCATCATTTTTTGGTCACATTCCTGATCTATTGTACGTCCATCCTTCCTGCTTTTGTTCACGAATGGACCCCAAATGGGCAGAAAAATGTCTTTGGCCCACATTAGAAGCCCCCAAAGAAGCCCCCCCTCCCAGCTCACATGAATCCCTTTTTCAATCATTTAAATTGTAATGTTGTCCATCTCATTGATACAGCAACTCTGGGTGGCTTAGCAGAGAATAATAAAAAAACAGACAATACAAAGGCATCTAAATGAAGCCGCTTAAAGAGAAAAGGCATTTATTTGACCCAGTTTCCATGGAGGCTGGAGCTCCGTCTTTCCCTGACTTGGCTAAGTTGTTTGTGAGAACCCAGCCTCTGAGGGACTCCTTGTCATCTCACAGAATCATAGAATCCTAGGGCTGGAAGGGACCTTGGAGGTCTCCTAGTCTGACCCCGTCCAAGACGAATTGTCCTTTCTTCCTTCCCTCCTTCCTTCCTTCCTTCCTTCCTTCCTTCCTTCCTTCCCTTGAGGTCTTCTAGTCTGACCCCCTGTCCAAGGCAAATTGTAATTATTCCCACTAAGAAAGTTTCTGCCCTCATTTCTATTTGTTAATTTATAATTTCTTCTAATTGCGTTTTAATTGTTGACAAAAGTGGAGAGATTCTTACTGAAGAGAGGTGATAAGGAAAATATTAGAATGTGCAGAAATGAATAGATTAACGTTAGCCATTAAAGAGAAACGGAATATTATATGATATGGGATGTATTTTATCAATGGCTGGACAATAAAAACGGAGATTGGAAATGAAGGAGGCCAAAAATAAGTAGAAAATTTATTAAGAAAGACTTATAAATAAGATGAAAATTGTTAGTGACATTTAGAGCCCCTCCTGCCCCTTCACCTCCCTCCACTGTGATGTCAGAGATGACCCCACACCACAGGTTGCTAAGCAACAGCCACTGGGTGGGCAGACACGCCCTCTGCAGGCAGGTTGCCAGGAGGTGCCACCTGGGCTCAGGTTCTCTGGCCGTTGGGAGAGGTTGGCATCCACAGTTCCCCTACACGGCAGCCAATTTCGTTCAGAGCTCAACGGATTGAGGTAGGAACCCCGAGATGGGGAGTTCTAGTTCTCAAAGATCCAGGAGAGCCAGATGGGTGCCTGGGCCAAAAGCCAGGAGAGGGTGAGTTTCAGTCATGGAAATTACACAACACGCTCTTTGTACCACTTCCCTTTATACAGGAAAGGAACCTAGATTATTTTGGAGGAAACCTCAGGAGATGGTGAGTATTTGCAGGGCTTCCTTTGTACAGGAAAAGAACCGTGATTATTTTGGAGGAAACCTCAGGAGATGGTGAGTATTTGCAGCGCTTCCTTTGTACAGGAAAGGAACCCTGATTATTTTGGAGGAAACCACAAGAGATGGTGAGTATTTGCAGCTCTTCCTTTGTACAGGAAAAGAACCCTGATTATTTTGGAGGAAACCACAAGAGATGGTGAGTATTTGCAGCGCTTCCTTTGTACAGGAAAAGAACCCTGATTATTTTGGAGGAAACCACAAGAGATGGTGAGTATTTGCAGCGCTTCCTTTGTACAGGAAAGGAACCCTGATTATTTTGGAGGAAACCACAAGAGATGGTGAGTATTTGGAGCGCTTCCTTTGTACAGGAAAAGAACCCTGATTATTTTGGAGGAAACCACAAGAGATGGTGAGTATTTGCAGCGATTCCTTTGTACAGGAAAGAAACCGTGATTATTTTGGAGGAAACCACAAGAGATGGTGAGTATCTGCAACGATTCCTTTGAACAGAAAAGGAACCCGGACTGTTTTGGAGGACAAGGCAGGAAATGGTGGGTGTTGGCAGCGCTTCCTTTGAACAGAAAAGGAACCCGGACTGTTCTGGAGTACAAGGCAGGAAATGGTGAGTGTTGGCAGCGCTTCCTTTGAACAGAAAAGGAACCCGGACTGTTCTGGAGGACAAGGCAGGAAATGGTGAGTGTTGGCAGCGCTTCCTTTGAACAGAAAAGGAACCCGGACTGTTTTGGAGGGCAAGGCGGGAAATGGTGAGTGTTGGCAGCGCTTCCTTTGAACAGGAAAGGAACCCGGACTGTTTTGGAGGACTTGCAAGGCAGGAAATGGTGAGTGTTGGCAGCGCTTCCTTTGAACAGAAAAGGAACCGGACTGTTTTGGAGGACAAGGCGGGAAATGGTGAGTGTTGGCAGCGCTTCCTTGGAACAGGAATGGAACCCGAACTGTTTTGGAGGACAAGGCAGGAAATGGTGAGTGTTGGCAGCGCTTCCTTGGAACAGGAAAGGAACCCGGACTGTTTTGGGGGACAAGGCAGGAAATGGTGAGTTTTGGCAGCTCTTCCTTTGAACAGGAAAGGAACCCGGACTATTTTGGAGGACAAGGCAGGAAATGGTGAGTGTTGGCAGCGCTTCCTTTGAACAGGAAAGGAACCCGGACTGTTCTGGAGGACAAGGCAGGAAATGGTGAGTGTTGGCAGCGCTTCCTTTGAACAGAAAAGGAACCCGGACTGTTCTGGAGGACAAGGCGGGAAATGGTGGGTGTTGGCAGCACTTCCTTTGAACAGGAAAGGAACCCGGACTATTTTGGAGGACAAGGCAGGAAATGGTGAGTGTTGGCAGCGCTACCTTTGAACAGAAAAGGAACCGGACTGTTTTGGAGGACAAGGCGGGAAATGGTGAGTGTTGGCAGTGCTTCTTTTGAACAGGAAAGGAACCCGGACTGTTCTGGAGGACAAAGCGGGAAATGGTGAGTGTTGGCAGCGCTTTCTTTGAAAAGAAAAGGAACCCGGACTGTTCTGGAGGACAAGGCAGGAAATGGTGAGTGTTGGCAGCGCTTCCTTTGAACAGGAAAGGAACCCGGACTGTTTTGGAGGACAAGGCAGGAAATGGTGAGTGTTGGCAGCGCTTCCTTTGAACAGGAAAGGAACCCGGACTGTTTTGGAGGAAAAAGCAGGAAATGGTGAGTGTTGGCAGCGCTTCCTTTGAACAGGAAAGGAACCCGGACTGTTTTGGAGGACAAGGCAGGAAATGGTGAGTGTTGGCAGCGCTTCCTTTGAACAGAAAAGGAAGCCGGACTGTTTTGGAGGACAAGGCAGGAAATGGTGAGTGTTGGCAGCGCTTCCTTTGAACAGGAAAGGAACCCGGACTGTTTTGGAGGACAAGGCAGGAAATGGTGAGTGTTGGCAGCGCTTCCCTTGAACAGAAAAGGAACCCGGACTGTTCTGGAGGACAAAGCAGGAAATGGTGAGTGTTGGCAGCGCTTCCTTTGAACAGGAAAGGAACCCGGACTGTTTTGGAGGACAAGGCAGGAAATGGTGAGTGTTGGCAGCGCTTCCTTTGAACAGGAAAGGAACCCGGACATTTTTGGAGGACAAGGCAGGAAATGGTGAGTGTTGGCAGCGCTTCCTTTGAACAGGAAAAGAACCCAGACTGTTTTGGAGGACAAGGCAGGAAATGATGAGTGTTGGCAGCGCTTCCTTTGAACAGGAAAGGAACCCGGACTGTTTTGGAGGGCAAGGCAGGAAATGGTGAGTGTTGGCAGCGCTTCCTTTGAACAGAAAAGGAACCGGACTTTTTGGAGGACAAGGCGGGAAATGGTGAGTGTTGGCAGCGCTTTCTTTGAACAGAAAAGGAACCCGGACTGTTCTGGAGGACAAGGCAGGAAATGGTGAGTGTTGGCAGCGCTTCCTTTGAACAGAAAAGGAACCCGGACTGTTTTGGAGGACAAGGCAGGAAATGGTGAGTGTTGGCAGCGCTTCCTTTGAACAGGAAAGGAACCCGGACTTTTTTGGAGGACAAGGCAGGAAATGGTGAGTGTTGGCAGCGCTTCCTTTGAACAGGAAAAGAACCCAGACTGTTTTGGAGGACAAGGCAGGAAATGGTGAGTGTTGGCAGCGCTTTCTTTGAACAGAAAAGGAACCCGGACTGCTTTGGAGGACAAGGCAGGAAATGCTGAATGTTGGCAGCACTTCCTTTGAACAGAAAAGGAACCCGGACTGTTCTGGAGGACAAGGCAGGAAATGGTGAGTGTTGGCAGCGCTTCCTTTGAACAGAAAAGGAACCCGGACTGTTCTGGAGGACAAGGCAGGAAATGGTGAATGTTGGCAGCGCTTCCTTTGAACAGAAAAGGAACCCGGACTGTTCTGGAGGACAAGGCAGGAAATGGTGAGTGTTGGCAGCGCTTCCTTTGAACAGGAAAAGAACCCGGACTGTTTTGGAGGAAAAAGCAGGAAATGGTGAGTGTTGGAAGCGCTTCCTTTGAACAGGAAAGGAACCCGGACTGTTTTGGAGGAAAAAGCAGGAAATGGTGAGTGTTGGCAGCGCTTCCTTTGAACAGGAAAGGAACCCGGACTGTTTTGGAGGACAAGGCAGGAAATGGTGAGTGTTGGCAGCGCTTCCTTTGAACAGAAAAGGAAGCCGGACTGTTTTGGAGGACAAGGCAGGAAATGGTGAGTGTTGGCAGCGCTTCCTTTGAACAGGAAAGGAACCCGGACTGTTTTGGAGGACAAGGCAGGAAATGGTGAGTGTTGGCAGCGCTTCCCTTGAACAGAAAAGGAACCCGGACTGTTCTGGAGGACAAAGCAGGAAATGGTGAGTGTTGGCAGCGCTTCCTTTGAACAGGAAAGGAACCCGGACTGTTTTGGAGGACAAGGCAGGAAATGGTGAGTGTTGGCAGCGCTTCCTTTGAACAGGAAAGGAACCCGGACATTTTTGGAGGACAAGGCAGGAAATGGTGAGTGTTGGCAGTGCTTCCTTTGAACAGGAAAAGAACCCAGACTGTTTTGGAGGACAAGGCAGGAAATGATGAGTGTTGGCAGCGCTTCCTTTGAACAGGAAAGGAACCCGGACTGTTTTGGAGGGCAAGGCAGGAAATGGTGAGTGTTGGCAGCGCTTCCTTTGAACAGAAAAGGAACCGGACTTTTTGGAGGACAAGGCGGGAAATGGTGAGTGTTGGCAGCGCTTTCTTTGAACAGAAAAGGAACCCGGACTGTTCTGGAGGACAAGGCAGGAAATGGTGAGTGTTGGCAGCGCTTCCTTTGAACAGAAAAGGAACCCGGACTGTTTTGGAGGACAAGGCAGGAAATGGTGAGTGTTGGCAGCGCTTCCTTTGAACAGAAAAGGAACCCGGACTGTTTTGGAGGGCAAGGCGGGAAATGGTGAGTGTTGGCAGCGCTTCCTTTGAACAGGAAAGGAACCCGGACTGTTTTGGAGGACTTGCAAGGCAGGAAATGGTGAGTGTTGGCAGCGCTTCCTTTGAACAGAAAAGGAACCGGACTGTTTTGGAGGACAAGGCGGGAAATGGTGAGTGTTGGCAGCGCTTCCTTGGAACAGGAATGGAACCCGAACTGTTTTGGAGGACAAGGCAGGAAATGGTGAGTGTTGGCAGCGCTTCCTTGGAACAGGAAAGGAACCCGGACTGTTTTGGGGGACAAGGCAGGAAATGGTGAGTTTTGGCAGCTCTTCCTTTGAACAGGAAAGGAACCCGGACTATTTTGGAGGACAAGGCAGGAAATGGTGAGTGTTGGCAGCGCTTCCTTTGAACAGGAAAGGAACCCGGACTGTTCTGGAGGACAAGGCAGGAAATGGTGAGTGTTGGCAGCGCTTCCTTTGAACAGAAAAGGAACCCGGACTGTTCTGGAGGACAAGGCGGGAAATGGTGGGTGTTGGCAGCACTTCCTTTGAACAGGAAAGGAACCCGGACTGTTTTGGAGGGCAAGGCAGGAAATGGTGAGTGTTGGCAGCGCTACCTTTGAACAGAAAAGGAACCGGACTGTTTTGGAGGACAAGGCGGGAAATGGTGAGTGTTGGCAGTGCTTCTTTTGAACAGGAAAGGAACCCGGACTGTTCTGGAGGACAAAGCGGGAAATGGTGAGTGTTGGCAGCGCTTTCTTTGAAAAGAAAAGGAACCCGGACTGTTCTGGAGGAAAAGGCAGGAAATGGTGAGTGTTGGCAGCGCTTCCTTTGAACAGGAAAGGAACCCGGACTGTTTTGGAGGACAAGGCAGGAAATGGTGAGTGTTGGCAGCGCTTCCTTTGAACAGGAAAGGAACCCGGACTGTTTTGGAGGACAAGGCAGGAAATGGTGAGTGTTGGCAGCGCTTCCTTTGAACAGAAAAGGAAGCCGGACTGTTTTGGAGGACAAGGCAGGAAATGGTGAGTGTTGGCAGCGCTTCCTTTGAACAGGAAAGGAACCTGGACTGTTTTGGAGGCCAAGGCAGGAAATGGTGAGTGTTGGCAGCGCTTCCCTTGAACAGAAAAGGAACCCGGACTGTTCTGGAGGACAAAGCAGGAAATGGTGAGTGTTGGCAGCGCTTCCTTTGAACAGGAAAGGAACCCGGACATTTTTGGAGGACAAGGCAGGAAATGGTGAGTGTTGGCAGTGCTTCCTTTGAACAGGAAAAGAACCCAGACTGTTTTGGAGGACAAGGCAGGAAATGATGAGTGTTGGCAGCGCTTCCTTTGAACAGGAAAGGAACCCGGACTGTTTTGGAGGGCAAGGCAGGAAATGGTGAGTGTTGGCAGCGCTTCCTTTGAACAGAAAAGGAACCGGACTTTTTGGAGGACAAGGCGGGAAATGGTGAGTGTTGGCAGCGCTTTCTTTGAACAGAAAAGGAACCCGGACTGTTCTGGAGGACAAGGCAGGAAATGGTGAGTGTTGGCAGCGCTTCCTTTGAACAGAAAAGGAACCCGGACTGTTTTGGAGGACAAGGCAGGAAATGGTGAGTGTTGGCAGCGCTTCCTTTGAACAGGAAAGGAACCCGGACTTTTTTGGAGGACAAGGCAGGAAATGGTGAGTGTTGGCAGCGCTTCCTTTGAACAGGAAAAGAACCCAGACTGTTTTGGAGGACAAGGCAGGAAATGGTGAGTGTTGGCAGCGCTTTCTTTGAACAGAAAAGGAACCCGGACTGCTTTGGAGGACAAGGCAGGAAATGCTGAATGTTGGCAGCACTTCCTTTGAACAGAAAAGGAACCCGGACTGTTCTGGAGGACAAGGCAGGAAATGGTGAGTGTTGGCAGCGCTTCCTTTGAACAGAAAAGGAACCCGGACTGTTCTGGAGGACAAGGCAGGAAATGGTGAATGTTGGCAGCGCTTCCTTTGAACAGAAAAGGAACCCGGACTGTTCTGGAGGACAAGGCAGGAAATGGTGAGTGTTGGCAGCGCTTCCTTTGAACAGGAAAAGAACCCGGACTGTTTTGGAGGAAAAAGCAGGAAATGGTGAGTGTTGGAAGCGCTTCCTTTGAACAGGAAAGGAACCCGGACTGTTTTGGAGGAAAAAGCAGGAAATGGTGAGTGTTGGCAGCGCTTCCTTTGAACAGGAAAGGAACCCGGACTGTTTTGGAGGACAAGGCAGGAAATGGTGAGTGTTGGCAGCGCTTCCTTTGAACAGAAAAGGAAGCCGGACTGTTTTGGAGGACAAGGCAGGAAATGGTGAGTGTTGGCAGCGCTTCCTTTGAACAGGAAAGGAACCCGGACTGTTTTGGAGGACAAGGCAGGAAATGGTGAGTGTTGGCAGCGCTTCCCTTGAACAGAAAAGGAACCCGGACTGTTCTGGAGGACAAAGCAGGAAATGGTGAGTGTTGGCAGCGCTTCCTTTGAACAGGAAAGGAACCCGGACTGTTTTGGAGGACAAGGCAGGAAATGGTGAGTGTTGGCAGCGCTTCCTTTGAACAGGAAAGGAACCCGGACATTTTTGGAGGACAAGGCAGGAAATGGTGAGTGTTGGCAGTGCTTCCTTTGAACAGGAAAAGAACCCAGACTGTTTTGGAGGACAAGGCAGGAAATGATGAGTGTTGGCAGCGCTTCCTTTGAACAGGAAAGGAACCCGGACTGTTTTGGAGGGCAAGGCAGGAAATGGTGAGTGTTGGCAGCGCTTCCTTTGAACAGAAAAGGAACCGGACTTTTTGGAGGACAAGGCGGGAAATGGTGAGTGTTGGCAGCGCTTTCTTTGAACAGAAAAGGAACCCGGACTGTTCTGGAGGACAAGGCAGGAAATGGTGAGTGTTGGCAGCGCTTCCTTTGAACAGAAAAGGAACCCGGACTGTTTTGGAGGACAAGGCAGGAAATGGTGAGTGTTGGCAGCGCTTCCTTTGAACAGAAAAGGAACCCGGACTGTTTTGGAGGGCAAGGCGGGAAATGGTGAGTGTTGGCAGCGCTTCCTTTGAACAGGAAAGGAACCCGGACTGTTTTGGAGGACTTGCAAGGCAGGAAATGGTGAGTGTTGGCAGCGCTTCCTTTGAACAGAAAAGGAACCGGACTGTTTTGGAGGACAAGGCGGGAAATGGTGAGTGTTGGCAGCGCTTCCTTGGAACAGGAATGGAACCCGAACTGTTTTGGAGGACAAGGCAGGAAATGGTGAGTGTTGGCAGCGCTTCCTTGGAACAGGAAAGGAACCCGGACTGTTTTGGGGGACAAGGCAGGAAATGGTGAGTTTTGGCAGCTCTTCCTTTGAACAGGAAAGGAACCCGGACTATTTTGGAGGACAAGGCAGGAAATGGTGAGTGTTGGCAGCGCTTCCTTTGAACAGGAAAGGAACCCGGACTGTTCTGGAGGACAAGGCAGGAAATGGTGAGTGTTGGCAGCGCTTCCTTTGAACAGAAAAGGAACCCGGACTGTTCTGGAGGACAAGGCGGGAAATGGTGGGTGTTGGCAGCACTTCCTTTGAACAGGAAAGGAACCCGGACTGTTTTGGAGGGCAAGGCAGGAAATGGTGAGTGTTGGCAGCGCTACCTTTGAACAGAAAAGGAACCGGACTGTTTTGGAGGACAAGGCGGGAAATGGTGAGTGTTGGCAGTGCTTCTTTTGAACAGGAAAGGAACCCGGACTGTTCTGGAGGACAAAGCGGGAAATGGTGAGTGTTGGCAGCGCTTTCTTTGAAAAGAAAAGGAACCCGGACTGTTCTGGAGGACAAGGCAGGAAATGGTGAGTGTTGGCAGCGCTTCCTTTGAACAGGAAAGGAACCCGGACTGTTTTGGAGGACAAGGCAGGAAATGGTGAGTGTTGGCAGCGCTTCCTTTGAACAGGAAAGGAACCCGGACTGTTTTGGAGGAAAAAGCAGGAAATGGTGAGTGTTGGCAGCGCTTCCTTTGAACAGGAAAGGAACCCGGACTGTTTTGGAGGACAAGGCAGGAAATGGTGAGTGTTGGCAGCGCTTCCTTTGAACAGAAAAGGAAGCCGGACTGTTTTGGAGGACAAGGCAGGAAATGGTGAGTGTTGGCAGCGCTTCCTTTGAACAGGAAAGGAACCTGGACTGTTTTGGAGGCCAAGGCAGGAAATGGTGAGTGTTGGCAGCGCTTCCCTTGAACAGAAAAGGAACCCGGACTGTTCTGGAGGACAAAGCAGGAAATGGTGAGTGTTGGCAGCGCTTCCTTTGAACAGGAAAGGAACCCGGACATTTTTGGAGGACAAGGCAGGAAATGGTGAGTGTTGGCAGTGCTTCCTTTGAACAGGAAAAGAACCCAGACTGTTTTGGAGGACAAGGCAGGAAATGATGAGTGTTGGCAGCGCTTCCTTTGAACAGGAAAGGAACCCGGACTGTTTTGGAGGGCAAGGCAGGAAATGGTGAGTGTTGGCAGCGCTTCCTTTGAACAGAAAAGGAACCGGACTTTTTGGAGGACAAGGCGGGAAATGGTGAGTGTTGGCAGCGCTTTCTTTGAACAGAAAAGGAACCCGGACTGTTCTGGAGGACAAGGCAGGAAATGGTGAGTGTTGGCAGCGCTTCCTTTGAACAGAAAAGGAACCCGGACTGTTTTGGAGGACAAGGCAGGAAATGGTGAGTGTTGGCAGCGCTTCCTTTGAACAGAAAAGGAACCCGGACTGTTTTGGAGGGCAAGGCGGGAAATGGTGAGTGTTGGCAGCGCTTCCTTTGAACAGGAAAGGAACCCGGACTGTTTTGGAGGACTTGCAAGGCAGGAAATGGTGAGTGTTGGCAGCGCTTCCTTTGAACAGAAAAGGAACCGGACTGTTTTGGAGGACAAGGCGGGAAATGGTGAGTGTTGGCAGCGCTTCCTTGGAACAGGAATGGAACCCGAACTGTTTTGGAGGACAAGGCAGGAAATGGTGAGTGTTGGCAGTGCTTCCTTGGAACAGGAAAGGAACCCGGACTGTTTTGGGGGACAAGGCAGGAAATGGTGAGTTTTGGCAGCTCTTCCTTTGAACAGGAAAGGAACCCGGACTATTTTGGAGGACAAGGCAGGAAATGGTGAGTGTTGGCAGCGCTTCCTTTGAACAGGAAAGGAACCCGGACTGTTCTGGAGGACAAGGCAGGAAATGGTGAGTGTTGGCAGCGCTTCCTTTGAACAGAAAAGGAACCCGGACTGTTCTGGAGGACAAGGCGGGAAATGGTGGGTGTTGGCAGCACTTCCTTTGAACAGGAAAGGAACCCGGACTGTTTTGGAGGGCAAGGCAGGAAATGGTGAGTGTTGGCAGCGCTACCTTTGAACAGAAAAGGAACCGGACTGTTTTGGAGGACAAGGCGGGAAATGGTGAGTGTTGGCAGTGCTTCTTTTGAACAGGAAAGGAACCCGGACTGTTCTGGAGGACAAAGCGGGAAATGGTGAGTGTTGGCAGCGCTTTCTTTGAAAAGAAAAGGAACCCGGACTGTTCTGGAGGACAAGGCAGGAAATGGTGAGTGTTGGCAGCGCTTCCTTTGAACAGGAAAGGAACCCGGACTGTTTTGGAGGACAAGGCAGGAAATGGTGAGTGTTGGCAGCGCTTCCTTTGAACAGGAAAGGAACCCGGACTGTTTTGGAGGAAAAAGCAGGAAATGGTGAGTGTTGGCAGCGCTTCCTTTGAACAGGAAAGGAACCCGGACTGTTTTGGAGGACAAGGCAGGAAATGGTGAGTGTTGGCAGCGCTTCCTTTGAACAGAAAAGGAAGCCGGACTGTTTTGGAGGACAAGGCAGGAAATGGTGAGTGTTGGCAGCGCTTCCTTTGAACAGGAAAGGAACCCGGACTGTTTTGGAGGACAAGGCAGGAAATGGTGAGTGTTGGCAGCGCTTCCCTTGAACAGAAAAGGAACCCGGACTGTTCTGGAGGACAAGGCAGGAAATGATGAGTGTTGGCAGCGCTTCCTTTGAACAGGAAAGGAACCCGGACTGTTTTGGAGGGCAAGGCAGGAAATGGTGAGTGTTGGCAGCGCTTCCTTTGAACAGAAAAGGAACCGGACTTTTTGGAGGACAAGGCGGGAAATGGTGAGTGTTGGCAGCGCTTTCTTTGAACAGAAAAGGAACCCGGACTGTTCTGGAGGACAAGGCAGGAAATGGTGAGTGTTGGCAGCGCTTCCTTTGAACAGAAAAGGAACCCGGACTGTTTTGGAGGACAAGGCAGGAAATGGTGAGTGTTGGCAGCGCTTCCTTTGAACAGGAAAGGAACCCGGACTTTTTTGGAGGACAAGGCAGGAAATGGTGAGTGTTGGCAGCGCTTCCTTTGAACAGGAAAAGAACCCAGACTGTTTTGGAGGACAAGGCAGGAAATGGTGAGTGTTGGCAGCGCTTTCTTTGAACAGAAAAGGAACCCGGACTGCTTTGGAGGACAAGGCAGGAAATGCTGAATGTTGGCAGCGCTTCCTTTGAACAGAAAAGGAACCCGGACTGTTCTGGAGGACAAGGCAGGAAATGGTGAGTGTTGGCAGCGCTTCCTTTGAACAGAAAAGGAACCCGGACTGTTCTGGAGGACAAGGCAGGAAATGGTGAATGTTGGCAGCGCTTCCTTTGAACAGAAAAGGAACCCGGACTGTTCTGGAGGACAAGGCAGGAAATGGTGAGTGTTGGCAGCGCTTCCTTTGAACAGGAAAAGAACCCGGACTGTTTTGGAGGAAAAAGCAGGAAATGGTGAGTGTTGGAAGCGCTTCCTTTGAACAGGAAAGGAACCCGGACTGTTTTGGAGGAAAAAGCAGGAAATGGTGAGTGTTGGCAGCCCTTCCTTTGAACAGGAAAGGAACCCGGACTGTTTTGGAGGGCAAGGCAGGAAATGGTGAGTGTTGGCAGCGCTTCCTTTGAACAGAAAAGGAACCGGACTTTTTGGAGGACAAGGCGGGAAATGGTGAGTGTTGGCAGCGCTTTCTTTGAACAGAAAAGGAACCCGGACTGTTCTGGAGGACAAGGCAGGAAATGGTGAGTGTTGGCAGCGCTTCCTTTGAACAGAAAAGGAACCCGGACTGTTTTGGAGGACAAGGCAGGAAATGGTGAGTGTTGGCAGCGCTTCCTTTGAACAGGAAAGGAACCCGGACTTTTTTGGAGGACAAGGCAGGAAATGGTGAGTGTTGGCAGCGCTTCCTTTGAACAGGAAAAGAACCCAGACTGTTTTGGAGGACAAGGCAGGAAATGGTGAGTGTTGGCAGCGCTTTCTTTGAACAGAAAAGGAACCCGGACTGCTTTGGAGGACAAGGCAGGAAATGCTGAATGTTGGCAGCGCTTCCTTTGAACAGAAAAGGAACCCGGACTGTTCTGGAGGACAAGGCAGGAAATGGTGAGTGTTGGCAGCGCTTCCTTTGAACAGAAAAGGAACCCGGACTGTTCTGGAGGACAAGGCAGGAAATGGTGAATGTTGGCAGCGCTTCCTTTGAACAGAAAAGGAACCCGGACTGTTCTGGAGGACAAGGCAGGAAATGGTGAGTGTTGGCAGCGCTTCCTTTGAACAGGAAAAGAACCCGGACTGTTTTGGAGGAAAAAGCAGGAAATGGTGAGTGTTGGAAGCGCTTCCTTTGAACAGGAAAGGAACCCGGACTGTTTTGGAGGAAAAAGCAGGAAATGGTGAGTGTTGGCAGCGCTTCCTTTGAACAGGAAAGGAACCCGGACTGTTTTGGAGGACAAGGCAGGAAATGGTGAGTGTTGGCAGCGCTTCCTTTGAACAGAAAAGGAAGCCGGACTGTTTTGGAGGACAAGGCAGGAAATGGTGAGTGTTGGCAGCGCTTCCTTTGAACAGGAAAGGAACCCGGACTGTTTTGGAGGACAAGGCAGGAAATGGTGAGTGTTGGCAGCGCTTCCCTTGAACAGAAAAGGAACCCGGACTGTTCTGGAGGACAAAGCAGGAAATGGTGAGTGTTGGCAGCGCTTCCTTTGAACAGGAAAGGAACCCGGACTGTTTTGGAGGACAAGGCAGGAAATGGTGAGTGTTGGCAGCGCTTCCTTTGAACAGGAAAGGAACCCGGACATTTTTGGAGGACAAGGCAGGAAATGGTGAGTGTTGGCAGTGCTTCCTTTGAACAGGAAAAGAACCCAGACTGTTTTGGAGGACAAGGCAGGAAATGATGAGTGTTGGCAGCGCTTCCTTTGAACAGGAAAGGAACCCGGACTGTTTTGGAGGGCAAGGCAGGAAATGGTGAGTGTTGGCAGCGCTTCCTTTGAACAGAAAAGGAACCGGACTTTTTGGAGGACAAGGCGGGAAATGGTGAGTGTTGGCAGCGCTTTCTTTGAACAGAAAAGGAACCCGGACTGTTCTGGAGGACAAGGCAGGAAATGGTGAGTGTTGGCAGCGCTTCCTTTGAACAGAAAAGGAACCCGGACTGTTTTGGAGGACAAGGCAGGAAATGGTGAGTGTTGGCAGCGCTTCCTTTGAACAGGAAAGGAACCCGGACTTTTTTGGAGGACAAGGCAGGAAATGGTGAGTGTTGGCAGCGCTTCCTTTGAACAGGAAAAGAACCCAGACTGTTTTGGAGGACAAGGCAGGAAATGGTGAGTGTTGGCAGCGCTTTCTTTGAACAGAAAAGGAACCCGGACTGCTTTGGAGGACAAGGCAGGAAATGGTGAATGTTGGCAGCGCTTCCTTTGAACAGAAAAGGAACCCGGACTGTTCTGGAGGACAAGGCAGGAAATGGTGAGTGTTGGCAGCGCTTCCTTTGAACAGAAAAGGAACCCGGACTGTTCTGGAGGACAAGGCAGGAAATGGTGAATGTTGGCAGCGCTTCCTTTGAACAGAAAAGGAACCCGGACTGTTCTGGAGGACAAGGCAGGAAATGGTGAGTGTTGGCAGCGCTTCCTTTGAACAGGAAAAGAACCCAGACTGTTCTGGAGGACAAGGCAGGAAATGGTGAGTGTTGGCAGCGCTTCCTTTGAACAGAAAAGGAACCGGACTGTTTTGGAGGGCAAGGCAGGAAATGGTGAGTGTTGGCAGCGCTTCCTTTGAACAGGAAAAGAACCCGGACTATTTTGGAGGACAAGGCAGGAAATGGTGAGTGTTGGCAGCGCTTCCTTTGAACAGGAAAGGAACCCGGACTGTTTTGGAGGAAAAAGCAGGAAATGGTGAGTGTTGGCAGCGCTTCCTTTCAACAGAAAAGGAACCAGACTGTTTTGGAGGGCAAGGCAGGAAATGGTGAGTGTTGGCAGCGCTTCCTGTGAACAGAAAAGGAACCCGGACTGTTCTGGAGGACAAGGCGGGAAATGGTGTGTGTTGGCAGCGCTTCCTTTGAACAGGAAAGGAACCCGGACTGTTTTGGAGGACAAGGCAGGAAATGGTGAGTGTTGGCAGCGCTTCCTTTGAACAGAAAAGGAACCGGACGGTTTTGGAGGACAAGGCGGGAAATGATGAGTGTTGGCAGCGCTTCCTTTGAACAAGAAAGGAACCCGGACTGTTTTGGAGGAAAAAGCAGGAAATGGTGAGTGTTGGCAGCGCTTCCTTTGAACAGGAAAGGAACCCGGACTGTTTTGGACGAAAAAGCAGGAAATGGTGAGTGTTGGCAGCGCTTCCTTTGAACAGAAAAGGAACCCGGACTGTTCTGGAGGACAAGGCAGGAAATGGTGAGTGTTGGCAGCGCTTCCTTTGAACAGGAAAGGAACCCAGACTGTTTTGGAGGAAAAAGCAGGAAATGGTGAGTGTTGGCAGCGCTTCCTTTGAACAGGAAAAGAACCCGGACTGTTTTGGAGGACAAGGCAGGAAATGGTGAGTGTTGGCAGCGCTTCCTTTGAACAGGAAAGGAACCCGGACTGTTTTGGAGGAAAAAGCAGGACATGGTGAGTGTTGGCAGCGCTTCCTTTCAACAGAAAAGGAACCGGACTGTATTGGAGGACAAAGCGGGAAATGGTGAGTGTTGGCAGCGCTTCCTTTGAACAGAAAAGGAACCGGACTGTTTTGGAGGACAAGGCAGGAAATGGTGAGTGTTGGCAGCGCTTCCTTTGAACAGAAAAGGAACCCGGACTGTTCTGGAGGACAAGGCGGGAAATGGTGAGTGTTGGCAGCGCTTCCCTTGAACAGGAAAGGAACCGGACTGTTTTGGAGGACAAGGCGGGAAATGGTGAGTGTTGGCAGTGCTTCTTTTGAACAGGAAAGGAACCCGGACTGTTCTGGAGGACAAAGCGGGAAATGGTGAGTGCTGGCAGCGCTTTCTTTGAACAGAAAAGGAACCCGGACTGTTCTGGAGGGCAAGGCAGGAAATGGTGAGTGTTGGCAGCGCTTCCTTTGAACAGAAAAGGAACCGGACTGTTTTGGAGGACAAGGCGGGAAATGGTGAGTGTTGGCAGTGCTTCTTTTGAACAGGAAAAGAACCCGGACTGTTTTGGAGGACAAGGCAGGAAATGGTGAGTGTTGGAAGCGCTTTCTTTGAACAGAAAAGGAACCGGACTGTTTTGGAGGACAAGGCGGGAAATGGTGAGTGTTGGCAGGGCTTCTTTTGAACAGGAAAAGAACCCGGACTGTTCTGGAGGACAAAGCGGGAAATGGTGAGTGTTGGCAGCGCTTTCTTTGAAAAGAAAAGGAACCCGGACTTTTCTGGAGGGCAAGGCAGGAAATGGTGAGTGTTGGCAGCGCTTCCTTTGAACAGAAAAGGAACCCGGACTGTTCTGGAGGACAAGGCAGGAAATGGTGAATGTTGGCAGCGCTTCCTTTGAACAGAAAAGGAACCCGGACTGTTCTGGAGGACAAGGCAGGAAATGGTGAGTGTTGGCAGCGCTTCCTTTGAACAGGAAAAGAACCCAGACTGTTTTGGAGGAAAAAGCAGGAAATGGTGAGTGTTGGCAGCGCTTCCTTTGAACAGGAAAGGAACCCGGACTGTTTTGGAGGAAAAAGCAGGAAATGGTGAGTGTTGGCAGCGCTTCCTTTGAACAGGAAAGGAACCCGGACTGTTTTGGAGGACAAGGCAGGAAATGGTGAGTGTTGGCAGCGCTTCCTTTGAACAGAAAATGAAGCCGGACTGTTTTGGAGGACAAGGCAGGAAATGGTGAGTGTTGGCAGCGCTTCCTTTGAACAGGAAAGGAACCCGGACTGTTTTGGAGGACAAGGCAGGAAATGGTGAGTGTTGGCAGCGCTTCCCTTGAACAGAAAAGGAACCCGGACTGTTCTGGAGGACAAAGCAGGAAATGGTGAGTGTTGGCAGCGCTTCCTTTGAACAGGAAAGGAACCCGGACTGTTTTGGAGGACAAGGCAGGAAATGGTGAGTGTTGGCAGCGCTTCCTTTGAACAGGAAAGGAACCCGGACATTTTTGGAGGACAAGGCAGGAAATGGTGAGTGTTGGCAGCGCTTCCTTTGAACAGGAAAAGAACCCAGACTGTTTTGGAGGACAAGGCAGGAAATGATGAGTGTTGGCAGCGCTTCCTTTGAACAGGAAAGGAACCCGGACTGTTTTGGAGGGCAAGGCAGGAAATGGTGAGTGTTGGCAGCGCTTCCTTTGAACAGAAAAGGAACCGGACTTTTTGGAGGACAAGGCGGGAAATGGTGAGTGTTGGCAGCGCTTCCTTTGAACAGAAAAGGAACCCGGACTGTTTTGGAGGACAAGGCAGGAAATGGTGAGTGTTGGCAGCGCTTCCTTTGAACAGGAAAGGAACCCGGACTTTTTTGGAGGACAAGGCAGGAAATGGTGAGTGTTGGCAGCGCTTCCTTTGAACAGGAAAAGAACCCAGACTGTTTTGGAGGACAAGGCAGGAAATGGTGAGTGTTGGCAGCGCTTTCTTTGAACAGAAAAGGAACCCGGACTGCTTTGGAGGACAAGGCAGGAAATGGTGAATGTTGGCAGCGCTTCCTTTGAACAGAAAAGGAACCCGGACTGTTCTGGAGGACAAGGCAGGAAATGGTGAGTGTTGGCAGCGCTTCCTTTGAACAGAAAAGGAACCCGGACTGTTCTGGAGGACAAGGCAGGAAATGGTGAATGTTGGCAGCGCTTCCTTTGAACAGAAAAGGAACCCGGACTGTTCTGGAGGACAAGGCAGGAAATGGTGAGTGTTGGCAGCGCTTCCTTTGAACAGGAAAAGAACCCAGACTGTTCTGGAGGACAAGGCAGGAAATGGTGAGTGTTGGCAGCGCTTCCTTTGAACAGAAAAGGAACCGGACTGTTTTGGAGGGCAAGGCAGGAAATGGTGAGTGTTGGCAGCGCTTCCTTTGAACAGGAAAAGAACCCGGACTATTTTGGAGGACAAGGCAGGAAATGGTGAGTGTTGGCAGCGCTTCCTTTGAACAGGAAAGGAACCCGGACTGTTTTGGAGGAAAAAGCAGGAAATGGTGAGTGTTGGCAGCGCTTCCTTTCAACAGAAAAGGAACCAGACTGTTTTGGAGGGCAAGGCAGGAAATGGTGAGTGTTGGCAGCGCTTCCTGTGAACAGAAAAGGAACCCGGACTGTTCTGGAGGACAAGGCGGGAAATGGTGTGTGTTGGCAGCGCTTCCTTTGAACAGGAAAGGAACCCGGACTGTTTTGGAGGGCAAGGCAGGAAATGGTGAGTGTTGGCAGCGCTTCCTTTGAACAGAAAAGGAACCGGACGGTTTTGGAGGACAAGGCGGGAAATGATGAGTGTTGGCAGCGCTTCCTTTGAACAAGAAAGGAACCCGGACTGTTTTGGAGGAAAAAGCAGGAAATGGTGAGTGTTGGCAGCGCTTCCTTTGAACAGGAAAGGAACCCGGACTGTTTTGGACGAAAAAGCAGGAAATGGTGAGTGTTGGCAGCGCTTCCTTTGAACAGAAAAGGAACCCGGACTGTTCTGGAGGACAAGGCAGGAAATGGTGAGTGTTGGCAGCGCTTCCTTTGAACAGGAAAGGAACCCAGACTGTTTTGGAGGAAAAAGCAGGAAATGGTGAGTGTTGGCAGCGCTTCCTTTGAACAGGAAAAGAACCCGGACTGTTTTGGAGGACAAGGCAGGAAATGGTGAGTGTTGGCAGCGCTTCCTTTGAACAGGAAAGGAACCCGGACTGTTTTGGAGGAAAAAGCAGGACATGGTGAGTGTTGGCAGCGCTTCCTTTCAACAGAAAAGGAACCGGACTGTATTGGAGGACAAAGCGGGAAATGGTGAGTGTTGGCAGCGCTTCCTTTGAACAGAAAAGGAACCGGACTGTTTTGGAGGACAAGGCAGGAAATGGTGAGTGTTGGCAGCGCTTCCTTTGAACAGAAAAGGAACCCGGACTGTTCTGGAGGACAAGGCGGGAAATGGTGAGTGTTGGCAGCGCTTCCCTTGAACAGGAAAGGAACCGGACTGTTTTGGAGGACAAGGCGGGAAATGGTGAGTGTTGGCAGTGCTTCTTTTGAACAGGAAAGGAACCCGGACTGTTCTGGAGGACAAAGCGGGAAATGGTGAGTGCTGGCAGCGCTTTCTTTGAACAGAAAAGGAACCCGGACTGTTCTGGAGGGCAAGGCAGGAAATGGTGAGTGTTGGCAGCGCTTCCTTTGAACAGAAAAGGAACCGGACTGTTTTGGAGGACAAGGCGGGAAATGGTGAGTGTTGGCAGTGCTTCTTTTGAACAGGAAAAGAACCCGGACTGTTTTGGAGGACAAGGCAGGAAATGGTGAGTGTTGGAAGCGCTTTCTTTGAACAGAAAAGGAACCGGACTGTTTTGGAGGACAAGGCGGGAAATGGTGAGTGTTGGCAGGGCTTCTTTTGAACAGGAAAAGAACCCGGACTGTTCTGGAGGACAAAGCGGGAAATGGTGAGTGTTGGCAGCGCTTTCTTTGAAAAGAAAAGGAACCCGGACTTTTCTGGAGGGCAAGGCAGGAAATGGTGAGTGTTGGCAGCGCTTCCTTTGAACAGAAAAGGAACCCGGACTGTTCTGGAGGACAAGGCAGGAAATGGTGAATGTTGGCAGCGCTTCCTTTGAACAGAAAAGGAACCCGGACTGTTCTGGAGGACAAGGCAGGAAATGGTGAGTGTTGGCAGCGCTTCCTTTGAACAGGAAAAGAACCCAGACTGTTTTGGAGGAAAAAGCAGGAAATGGTGAGTGTTGGCAGCGCTTCCTTTGAACAGGAAAGGAACCCGGACTGTTTTGGAGGAAAAAGCAGGAAATGGTGAGTGTTGGCAGCGCTTCCTTTGAACAGGAAAGGAACCCGGACTGTTTTGGAGGACAAGGCAGGAAATGGTGAGTGTTGGCAGCGCTTCCTTTGAACAGAAAATGAAGCCGGACTGTTTTGGAGGACAAGGCAGGAAATGGTGAGTGTTGGCAGCGCTTCCTTTGAACAGGAAAGGAACCCGGACTGTTTTGGAGGACAAGGCAGGAAATGGTGAGTGTTGGCAGCGCTTCCCTTGAACAGAAAAGGAACCCGGACTGTTCTGGAGGACAAAGCAGGAAATGGTGAGTGTTGGCAGCGCTTCCTTTGAACAGGAAAGGAACCCGGACTGTTTTGGAGGACAAGGCAGGAAATGGTGAGTGTTGGCAGCGCTTCCTTTGAACAGGAAAGGAACCCGGACATTTTTGGAGGACAAGGCAGGAAATGGTGAGTGTTGGCAGCGCTTCCTTTGAACAGGAAAAGAACCCAGACTGTTTTGGAGGACAAGGCAGGAAATGATGAGTGTTGGCAGCGCTTCCTTTGAACAGGAAAGGAACCCGGACTGTTTTGGAGGGCAAGGCAGGAAATGGTGAGTGTTGGCAGCGCTTCCTTTGAACAGAAAAGGAACCGGACTTTTTGGAGGACAAGGCGGGAAATGGTGAGTGTTGGCAGCGCTTTCTTTGAACAGAAAAGGAACCCGGACTGTTCTGGAGGACAAGGCAGGAAATGGTGAGTGTTGGCAGCGCTTCCTTTGAACAGAAAAGGAACCCGGACTGTTTTGGAGGACAAGGCAGGAAATGGTGAGTGTTGGCAGCGCTTCCTTTGAACAGGAAAGGAACCCGGACTTTTTTGGAGGACAAGGCAGGAAATGGTGAGTGTTGGCAGCGCTTCCTTTGAACAGGAAAAGAACCCAGACTGTTTTGGAGGACAAGGCAGGAAATGGTGAGTGTTGGCAGCGCTTTCTTTGAACAGAAAAGGAACCCGGACTGCTTTGGAGGACAAGGCAGGAAATGGTGAATGTTGGCAGCGCTTCCTTTGAACAGAAAAGGAACCCGGACTGTTCTGGAGGACAAGGCAGGAAATGGTGAGTGTTGGCAGCGCTTCCTTTGAACAGAAAAGGAACCCGGACTGTTCTGGAGGACAAGGCAGGAAATGGTGAATGTTGGCAGCGCTTCCTTTGAACAGAAAAGGAACCCGGACTGTTCTGGAGGACAAGGCAGGAAATGGTGAGTGTTGGCAGCGCTTCCTTTGAACAGGAAAAGAACCCAGACTGTTCTGGAGGACAAGGCAGGAAATGGTGAGTGTTGGCAGCGCTTCCTTTGAACAGAAAAGGAACCGGACTGTTTTGGAGGGCAAGGCAGGAAATGGTGAGTGTTGGCAGCGCTTCCTTTGAACAGGAAAAGAACCCGGACTATTTTGGAGGACAAGGCAGGAAATGGTGAGTGTTGGCAGCGCTTCCTTTGAACAGGAAAGGAACCCGGACTGTTTTGGAGGAAAAAGCAGGAAATGGTGAGTGTTGGCAGCGCTTCCTTTCAACAGAAAAGGAACCAGACTGTTTTGGAGGGCAAGGCAGGAAATGGTGAGTGTTGGCAGCGCTTCCTGTGAACAGAAAAGGAACCCGGACTGTTCTGGAGGACAAGGCGGGAAATGGTGTGTGTTGGCAGCGCTTCCTTTGAACAGGAAAGGAACCCGGACTGTTTTGGAGGGCAAGGCAGGAAATGGTGAGTGTTGGCAGCGCTTCCTTTGAACAGAAAAGGAACCGGACGGTTTTGGAGGACAAGGCGGGAAATGATGAGTGTTGGCAGCGCTTCCTTTGAACAAGAAAGGAACCCGGACTGTTTTGGAGGAAAAAGCAGGAAATGGTGAGTGTTGGCAGCGCTTCCTTTGAACAGGAAAGGAACCCGGACTGTTTTGGACGAAAAAGCAGGAAATGGTGAGTGTTGGCAGCGCTTCCTTTGAACAGAAAAGGAACCCGGACTGTTCTGGAGGACAAGGCAGGAAATGGTGAGTGTTGGCAGCGCTTCCTTTGAACAGGAAAGGAACCCAGACTGTTTTGGAGGAAAAAGCAGGAAATGGTGAGTGTTGGCAGCGCTTCCTTTGAACAGGAAAAGAACCCGGACTGTTTTGGAGGACAAGGCAGGAAATGGTGAGTGTTGGCAGCGCTTCCTTTGAACAGGAAAGGAACCCGGACTGTTTTGGAGGAAAAAGCAGGACATGGTGAGTGTTGGCAGCGCTTCCTTTCAACAGAAAAGGAACCGGACTGTATTGGAGGACAAAGCGGGAAATGGTGAGTGTTGGCAGCGCTTCCTTTGAACAGAAAAGGAACCGGACTGTTTTGGAGGAAAAAGCAGGAAATGGTGAGTGTTGGCAGCGCTTCCTTTGAACAGGAAAGGAACCCGGACTGTTCTGGAGGACAAAGCGGGAAATGGTGAGTTTTGGCAGCGCTTCCTTTGAACAGGAAAGGAACCCGGACTGTTTTGGAGGAGAAGGCGGGAAATGGTGAGTTTTATTTATAAACTCTTTATTTAAAAAGAGTTATAAATAAGATGAAAATTGTTAGTGACACTTAGAGCCCCTCCTGCCCCTTCACCTCCCTCCACTGTGATGTCAGAAATGACCCCACCCCACAGGTCGCTAAGCAACAGCCACTGGGTGGGCAGACACGCCCTTTGCAGGCAGGTTGCCAGGAGGTGCCACCTGGGCTCAGGTTCTCTGGCCGTTGGGAGAGGTTGGCATCCACAGTTCCCCTACACGGCAGCCAATTTCGTTCAGAGCTCAACGGATTGAGGTAGGAACCCCGAGATGGGGAGTTCTAGTTCTCATGGATCCAGGAGAGCCAGATGGGTGCCTGGGCCAAAAGCCAGGAGAGGGTGAGTTTCAGTCATGGAAATTACACAACACACTCTTTGTACCACTTCCCTTTATACAGGAAAGGAACCTAGATTATTTTGGAGGAAACCACAAGAGATGGAGAGTATTGGCAGCGCTTCCTTTGAATAGGAAAGAAAACCTGATTACTTTGGAGGAAACCACAAGAGATGGTGAGTATTTGCAGCGCTTCCTTTGAACAGGAAAAGACCTGTGATTATTTTGAAGGAAACCTCAGAAAATTTTGAGTATTTGCAGCGCTTCTTTTGAACAGTGCTCCCTTGGAGAATGTGATTTATGACACAACATGGAAGAAAGTAGAGTACAGGGTCATCATTCGGACTATGTGGGGCAGAACTGACTCCACCTGGCTATGTGCCAACATGCTGCTCCAAAGAAATAACTGGATTTCTT
>JAUDYJ010000090.1:22500-25000 GCA_030761175.1 Masticophis lateralis | reverse complement strand
TGTATATTTATACAAAGTCAGCTTATTGCCCCCACAAACTGGGTCCTCCATTTACCCACCTTAGAAAGGATGGAAGGCTGAGTCGACCTTGAGCCTGGCTAGGATTGAACTCAGAGAAATTACAGGCAGCTGGTGTTAATTGCTGCCTTTAGTAGGAGGCATTAGCCCCCTACGCTACACAGGCTTTTCCCTGCAATGTCCCCCCTCCATCCAAGGACGATCTTTTTGTTCCGCCCGGCCGGGCTTTTTCAATGGGTTTTCATCTGGGATTTTTAAATTGGGGTGGTTTATGTTGAGCCAAATAATTGAATACTTTTCATTTTTAAACGGTTGTTTGTCTTGTGCTTTTCATTAGGCCGTGCACCGCCCCGAGTCCTTCGGGAGACCAAACTGTCCGTTTGGTGTGACGTACGACTGACTCCCCTTTGACTTTCGACACCTCAAGGTTGTCCGTACAATGTCCCCGATTTTCACCCTTCCGACGGCGTTTGGCGTTGTTTTCCAAAATGAACTTCTCGTAGGCCTATCGTTTCTCGTTTGAACTTCTCGAATGGATTGAATGTTTTCCTTCTTCTTGCCGAATTGCCGAATTCAGTCCGTTTCTAGTCAAGGAGAGGATTTTTATTTCTTCTTCCATTTCCGATGGCTTTGTCCATCTAGTCGTCCTTGCGTCCCTTTGTTCTTCCTGTCACTTCTTTCGCTCTCGCTCCCTCTCTTTTATTTGGCTCTCTTTCGGCCGTTTCTTTCTTCTCCTCCCGTCGTCCGTCCCCACTTTCGTCTCTCAATCTTTCCTGCTCTCGGTCATCTCGAGGTTGTTCCTCAAATCATTCCTCTTTCTCCGTGGAATCTAATCGGTCTCTTGGCTCTTGCCAGTTCGCCCGTTGATGTTTCTCCTATCTCTGCTCTCCGTGTCTCCTTGGTACCGGATTTTCCGGCGCATGACTTTTCCTGGGGGTAAAAAAAAATAAAAAAAATAAAAAAAAATGTGGGGTTTGGGCTACACTTGCTGTATGAGACGACCTCTCTTCCAACGCACACCAAATAAAAATTAAAAAAACATCCGCTGGCTCACCCACAATGTAAAAGCCTCCTGCGCCAGACCCAAAACGGCCCCTGCAACAAGCAGGAACCTCACACGGCCACAAAAAGCCCCCCAAAACAACTTTCACGCTTTTACACGCACACAAAATTCCACATCCAGCTTTGTGAGATTTTGTGCGTCGGCGTAGTTAGAGTGAAACGCTAGAGAAGGACACTAAATCTCAGAAAGCTGCACTTTTATTTTTATTTTTAAGCTAAATTTAAAACTTCCTGGGCTAAAACGTAGACCTATCCTTTCAATGGCTAGGTCTAAAAAAAAAGAACAACTAAAAAACCCCGCTTTTAAAGCTCCCAAAGGGGAAAAAACACGTTAAGACTTGCAGACTTCAATTCCCAGAATTCCTCAGCCAGCTTTGCTTTGCTCCACAATGAGGTTTAGCTGCTTGCCGATGCAATGGATTGCAGGCAAGGCAAGGCAAGGCAAGGCAAGGCAAGGCAAGGCAAGGCAAGGCAAGGCAAGGCAAGGCAAGGCAAGGCAAGGCAAGGCAAGGCAAGGCAAGGCAAGGCAAGGCAAGGCAAGCGTCGCGGCGAGCAGCTAAGGTAAGCAAGCTGGAGGGGGCGGGGGGGGGGGATTTTTGCTACGTACCCATTAGCAGGCAAAAATTAGCAGCCGGGATGGCCAGCGTTGCGTAAAAGGAAAGTTTTTTTCCCTTTTACACAGCGCTTGGCCATCCAAGCTCTGGCGATCCCGGCTGAGTTGCCTGCTAATCAGGCAGGCAACTCAGCCGGGATGGCCAGCGTTGTGCAAAAGGGAGGTTTTCTTCTTTCCTTTCTCGCTTTCTTCCGTGGTTTCTGCTAATATCATTTCCGGAACGAGAACCCTAACCCCTAACTCTGTTAACCCCTGAGTCTCTGTTTTCCTGCCACGACGGGTTGCTTTAAGTAGCCCGTTTTAAGTGAAAAGCTTCCATTCTCGCCTAGATCTCTGGCTATCGCGAGCCTTCCGATCCAAGCTCCGGCCGCAGTTCCAAGGGTCCCGCTTTCTCGGGAAGATGACGCTCTGCCAGCCAGAGAGAGAGAGGGATAACGAAGAAGGCAAAGACAAAGAGACCGACTGTGTCAAATTGAACCGTCGCAACACGACCGGAAGTACGGACAAAGAGAAAAGAAACCGAGAAGGAAAAGAGGGCGGGACGGGAAAAACAGAAAAAAATCGAAAGGATGACCCCGAGATGGAGAGTGGAAATCTAAGAAAGAGATGGAAAACAAGAAGACGTCCGGGACGAAATAAAAGATTTTGCGATTTTCAAACCCAAAAGAAGTCTCTCGGGCTTGACGTACAGCGAAAGGGCGCAGGAAAGGAAAGAGGAAGGACGGGTGAACTGTGGGAAAGAGAGGGCAGGATAGGAGAGTGCAGAATTTTAAAATACGAAAGAAAGGCAAAGAAGGAAAAGAGGGC
>JAUDYJ010000090.1:10000-12500 GCA_030761175.1 Masticophis lateralis | reverse complement strand
TCGCCAGAAATCTCCGCGCACCTGGCCGACCCGGCCTTGGGATCCCCAACGGCGTGGGGGTTCACCGCCGCGACGGCCGGGGAAACGCCGGGACTCCCGGAGGCCGACGCCGGCCCGGCCCGCCGACGCCTTCCCCTCGCGGCCTTGCGAGTAGACCGGGGTGGGACGGCTCCACTTTGGTCCCGGCGGCCCGCGGCCGGCGAAAGCCGCCGGTCTACCGAGCCGGGCCCCGGCGACGCGGAACGCGATGCCGGCTCCGGAGCCGCGGGCCCCGGTCGGGAACCTCGTTTACGCCGTCGCGGGTGCACGGGATCCCGGTTCCGGAGCCGCGGGCCTCGGTCCCGGACCTCGGCCGTCCCCTCGGTGCCCGTCCCGGGCGCCGGGGGCCTCCGCGGCGGGGGGACCGCCCGGTCTACCGGGACGCTCGGGCGGACCGGAGCCTTTCCGCCGCGGTGGGTGCGCGGGATCCCGGCTCCGGAGCCGGGGGCCTCGGCGGACCGGAGCGTTTCCGCCGTCCCGGGTGCGCGGGATCCCGGCTCCGGAGCCGCGGGCCTCGGTCCCGGACCTCGGCCTACCCCTCGGTGCCCGACCCGGGCGCCGGGGGCCTCCGGGGCGGGCGGACGTCCCTGTCTACCGGGACGCTCGGGCGGACCGGAGCCTTTCCGCCGCGGTGGGTGCGCGCGGGATCCCGGCTCCGGAGCCGGGGGCCTCGGCGGACCGGAGCGTTTCCGCCGTCCCGGGTGCGCGGGATCCCGGCTCCGGAGCCGCGGGCCTCGGTCCCGGACCTCGGCCTACCCCTCGGCGCCCGACCCGGGCGCCGGGGGCCTCCGGGGCGGGCGGACGTCCCGGTCTACCGGGACGCTCGGGCGGACCGGAGCCTTTCCGCCGCGGTGGGTGCGCGGGATCCCGGCTCCGGAGCCGCGGGCCTCGGTCCCGGACCTCGGCCTACCCCTCGGTGCCCGACCCGGGCGCCGGGGGCCTCCGGGGCGGGCGGACGTCCCGGTCTACCGGGACGCTCGGGCGGACCGGAGCGTTTCCGCCGCGGTGGGTGCGCGGGATCCCGGCTCCGGAGCCGCGGGCCTCGGTCCCGGACCTCGGCCTACCCCTCGGTGCCCGGCCCGGGCGCCGGGGGCCTCCGGGGCGGCCGGACGTCCCGGTCTACCGGGACGCTCGGGCGGACCGGAGCCTTTCCGACGGGGGTTGACCGCCCTCTGCGGTTCTGTTTCCCCGCCGCGATGTCGCGGGCGAGGGGGGTTCCTTCCGAGTGGACCGGGCCGGGACGTGTCCACTTTGCTCCCGGCGGGCCCCGGCCAGGAAACTGTCACGGTCTACTCGGTCCTGGACCTCCGGCGTCGCCCCGGTGCCCCCGCCGGGCCCCGGGGGCGTCCGCGCCGGTCAGACGTCCCGGTCTACCGGGGCTTCGTCCTTTTTTTTTTTTTTTTTTCCTTTTAAAATTTGACTTCTGTGCCGCCCTTCTCCGGAGACTCAGGGCGGCTTACCATTACAATGCCTTAAGCAATAGCCTTCCTACTTTTGTATATTTATACAAAGTCAGCTTATTGCCCCCACAAACTGGGTCCTCCATTTACCCACCTTAGAAAGGATGGAAGGCTGAGTCGACCTTGAGCCTGGCTAGGATTGAACTCAGAGAAATTACAGGCAGCTGGTGTTAATTGCTGCCTTTAGTAGGAGGCATTAGCCCCCTACGCTACACAGGCTTTTCCCTGCAATGTCCCCCCTCCATCCAAGGACGATCTTTTTGTTCCGCCCGGCCGGGCTTTTTCAATGGGTTTTCATCTGGGATTTTTAAATTGGGGTGGTTTATGTTGAGCCAAATAATTGAATACTTTTCATTTTTAAACGGTTGTTTGTCTTGTGCTTTTCATTAGGCCGTGCACCGCCCCGAGTCCTTCGGGAGACCAAACTGTCCGTTTGGTGTGACGTACGACTGACTCCCCTTTGACTTTCGACACCTCAAGGTTGTCCGTACAATGTCCCCGATTTTCACCCTTCCGACGGCGTTTGGCGTTGTTTTCCAAAATGAACTTCTCGTAGGCCTATCGTTTCTCGTTTGAACTTCTCGAATGGATTGAATGTTTTCCTTCTTCTTGCCGAATTGCCGAATTCAGTCCGTTTCTAGTCAAGGAGAGGATTTTTATTTCTTCTTCCATTTCCGATGGCTTTGTCCATCTAGTCGTCCTTGCGTCCCTTTGTTCTTCCTGTCACTTCTTTCGCTCTCGCTCCCTCTCTTTTATTTGGCTCTCTTTCGGCCGTTTCTTTCTTCTCCTCCCGTCGTCCGTCCCCACTTTCGTCTCTCAATCTTTCCTGCTCTCGGTCATCTCGAGGTTGTTCCTCAAATCATTCCTCTTTCTCCGTGGAATCTAATCGGTCTCTTGGCTCTTGCCAGTTCGCCCGTTGATGTTTCTCCTATCTCTGCTCTCCGTGTCTCCTTGGTACCGGATTTTCCGGCGCATGACTTTTCCTGGGGGTAAAAAAAAAT
>JAUDYJ010000009.1:25497500-25702500 GCA_030761175.1 Masticophis lateralis | reverse complement strand
CCCTCCCTCCTCCCCTTCCCCCCCTCCCTCCTCCTTATCTTCTCCCTCCTTCACTCCTTCCCTTCCTCCGTCCCCACTTCCTTCCTTCCTTTTTGCCTCCCTTCCTCCTTCCTTCCTTTTTTCTTCCCTCCCTCCTTCCTTCCTTCTCCTCCCTCCTCACTTTCCTTCCTTCCCTCCCTCCCTCCTCCTTTCCTTCTCCCTCTCTCCCTCCTTCCCTTCCTCCGTCCCCACCTCCCTCCCTCCCTTTCTTTTTCTTTCTTTCTCTTTCTCTTTCTTTCTCTTTCTTTCATGTGCTCTATTTTTCTCTCCTTTTCCCTTTCTATTCTTTCTCCTCTCTTTCTCTGTCTTTCTTTTTCTTTCTTCTCTCTTTCACTCTCTTGCCCTCCCTCCCTCCCCCCTCCCATACACACACTTCACTTTGCCAGCTGGTTCCCTGGCGCTGAGGAGTTTCTGGGCACCTTGCCTTGCGAGAATCCCCCTTCCTGCTATCCAACCAGGAGATGAAAGCAGCCCCTCCTCCTCTTCCTCTCAGCACCCCCCCACCCCCAACCCCAATTTGGAGGGATTTATCTGGGAACAAAGCCCTCAGTGCCAGCCTGGAATCTCAAGCAGCTGCTCCTTGCTTGGCTGCTGCGGCGGCCTTTCATATCCCGGATCGCCCGCGCCCCCCCTTTTGCCCCCCCCCCCCACGGCCGCAGAGGCAAAGAGCTGCTTTATTTCTCTCCTGCCCCCCCCCCCCCCCGTCCCTCCATCCCTGCACATATTTATTCAAGATTGCCTTAAGAGGGGCCAGGGGCATATAATAACTGTCTGACATTGTATATAGGAGAAAGGGGAAGGATGTTGGCTGGGCTGGAGTGAATTTGCCGGAGTTTACTACATCCAGAAGGGGGGAAAAAAAGACAGAAGTTTCTTTCTCTTAGGGTTTGGAGGCCTGCTGGATCATACGCTCTGCCTTCAAAGCATTTTGGGAATACTTGTCACTCTGCAGAATTCTGCCTGTTTCCACAGTCAAGAAGAGAAGATTTTAATAGAACTGCGAAACAAGTCCATCTGACCATTTGGCCATCACTTTCGTTTGGATGGAATTTTTAGCCTGGCTAAAATTAAGACCTCCTTTCCTTTTCTTTTTCAAGCACTTAAAAGTGAAAGCCTAGAAATTTGGACTGGCCTTGGCTGAACATTTTTTTTTTTTTAAAAAAAGCTAGTTAGCTCTTGGATGGGAGACCACGAGGAAATCCCAAAATGTAGATGATCTTGGAAAGACAAGACAGAAAACTGAAAGAAAACAATGCCAAGTCCATGGGCCTCTCTACAAAGCCAGGAAGAATTGTGTGTGACTGGAAAGAAATGACTTGTTTTATAACCTCCTATTTGCCCAAGAGACCCGGTGGTTCAGGGGCTAAGATGCTGAGCTTTTTAATCAAATGGTCGGCAGTTCAGCAGTTCGAATCCCTAGTGCTGTGTAATGGGGTAGAGCAGTGTTTCTCAACCTTGACCCTTTAAGATGGGTGGACTTCAACTCCCAGAATTCCCCAGCCAGCATTGTTTCTCAACCTTGCAACCAGCATAGCTCACTGGGGAATTCTGGGAGTTGAAGTCCACCCCACTTAAAGTGGCCTAGGTTGAGAAAAAAATGCTGGCTGGGGAATTCTGGGAGTTGAAGTCCACCCATCTTAAAGTGGCCAAGGTTGCGAAACGCTGATCTGTAGGGACTGTCAAGGGTGCATTACAACTAGTCCTCGTCTTATAACTGTTTGGTTAGCGAACACTCGACATTAACAATAGCTTTGAAAAAAGTGACAACCGGTTCTCGCACTTACAACGGGCACAGGATCCCCCCTGGTCACATTAATCAAAATCCGGGGCGATTGGCAACTGGCATGTATTTATGGGTTATGTGATCCTCATTTGTGACCTTCCCGGCTGTCATCTGACCAGCAAAAACAACGGCCACATTTTCTTCATGACCTTTTGATGCAACTGCAGTGATTCTCTTAATAACCATGAACAAAAAAAAAAAGGTCATACAATCGGGCAGGACTCACTTAACAACCGTCTGTGCTTAGCAGCAGAAATTCTGGTCCCAAATATGGTCGTATATCAAGGACAGCGGTAGGTTTCATATATTCTTACCACCAGTTCAGTGCGCGTGCGCCTGGCTTTCCGCCAGTGTGCTTTGCTTGTCCGTGCGCCTTCCATGCATTCATTCATTCATTCATTCATTTATTCATTTTATTTGTCAACAAGTACAAGGAAACAAGTAACAGTATAGACATTGACATGGACATATGACCATAAAAAATGGGCACAAAGGATACAAATAGGCAAAACATAGCCATAAACACATAGAATGAGTACATATAAATGGGGGCAGTAGGACAGGGACGGGAGGCACGCTGGTGCGCCTTATGCACGCCCCCTTAGGGACCTCTTAAGAAACACGAAAGGTCCACGGTAGATAGTTTAAGGTAAAAGGTACGGGGGTTAGAGAGACTAACAACAGGATCAGGTTGAGCGTTCCAGACATTTACTACTCTGTTGCAGAAGTCGTATTTCCTACAATCAAGATTAGAGCGATTTACATTGAGTTTGAATCTATTGATAGCGCTCGTGTAATTGTAGTTGAAATTAAAGTACTCATTTACAGGTAGGACGTTTGGTAAATAATCTTTTGAACTAAGCATAGACAGCGTAGTTCGAGGCTATCCAAATCTAAAATTTCAAGTCTGGTGGGATAGGGAAGTTTATTTCGAGCAGAAGATTTGAATACTCTCCTAGTAAAATATCTCTGGACCCTCTCTAAAGTATTGATGTCTGAAATACAGTGAGGGTTCCAGGCAGGTGAGTAGTATAAGTGAGCATGCGCCCGGCCTCGAAAACAACTAAATAATACGGCATTACATCCGGGCGGGTAGGCAGGCCCACCAGCAATCTCCGCTACCGATTCGTCCGAACCGGCTGAATACTACCTCTGGACAAGAACTTACGGGGGAATTGCAATTCAACTTCTGCTTTCCTTCTCCTGATCCAAACTTCCAGTGGGGTAGCTTTCTAAGTTTGTTATTGCCTGAAAAATTCCTAAGGCATTGAAAACTTGATCCAAATTAAGCAGGAGGACCAGGTTAGGTCAACTGAGGTCTTGCTTGGCTGCTGACTGTCTCAAAGTCTAACCTGGTCATCTGAAGGGGTGCTCCAGTCAACAGGAAAGAAGCAACAGGAGCCAAGCGTAAGAAGCAGTTGGTGATCCTGTCACAAGATACCTGGAAGGCCTTCATGCCAGCCAGAGCTAGACTTTGAGCAACACTTCTAGAGGACTTTCTTGGCTTAGCAAGGATCTCCTGAGGTCTTCTGATGTTTGTTGAGTCCTTCTGATGGTCCTTTCTTCTCCCCTGCAGGATGCCAGGCGAAGGTCCAGGTGTCTATGGTAGCCGAGATGGAGGTGATTATGGGCCAGCGGGTGTCCATTTTATGCCCTTACACAATGATGGAAGATCAGGATTACCTCCTGGTAGAATGGTTTACTGTGAGTATTTTGACCAAGGAGAAGAGGGCATGGGAGTGTCGGGATCATGGTGTTGTGCTGGCGGCCAGCAAAGCTGGCAATAGAGTCGGACAGTGAAGAGGTTGGGGAGGAACTTGGGCCACTCCGAAAGCTCGGATGAGGGCTCTGCATCCGAGGCAGAGATGGGGCCAAGGCCATCTGATAGTTATGTGCTTCCTCTGGAGTCTCCGGAGCCTCAGCGAGGCAGAAGAACAGCAGGAGCGTATGCGCCGAGCTGCCAGAAGACAAGAACAATTAAGAAAACAGGGTCGACTTGGGAGTAAGGCTTGGAGATGATTGGCCCCTCCCATAAGACATAAAAGAGGAGCGAACGGGATGTGAGCTTTTGCAGGAAGCAATTAGTTCATCTGGTCGGTTCAAGCTTTGAAAAATTCTGTTTGATTCTGTGCCAAGTTTGGCCTTGCCTTGCGTTTGGCAATTAGTTCTCTGGCAGCATTCCAGGGGAGATAAGGTGGGTGTTTATAAACATTCCCCTGAAAGACTGTTTGTGAAGCCTTCCGGATGGTGAATGACAATAATTCACAGCCGTGTAAATAAAAGAGGTTTTACCGGGACTAAGATTGCACTTTATACTTTCTAAGGAAGTTTAGGTCAGAATACATGGGTGAAATCCACCTCTGTAGGGAGCAGAGTCTTTCAGTAAGGGTTGGAGAAATCCATGAATACGTAAATATGTCAAACTTGCAGATCGACAAGAACGGGCGGCAGCAGCGTGTGGCCTACAACGAGAAGGGTAAGGTAGGCATGGACAGAGGAACGGAGTATACGGACCGTGTCTTCATGGATGCCAACAACAGCTTGATCATTTCTTCCATCGACGTGAATGATGAAAAGTTCTTCTCTTGCCAAGTGACCAGCGGTTCCGGAAGTGACACTGGAAGGACCCAACTCAAGGTCTTCGGTAAGAGTGTTTCTATCTATTGTTTCTATCCCTCCGTTAATTATTTTTATAAATAACTCAAGGTGGCAAACATTTAATACTCCTTCCTCTTTCTGTTTTCCCCCCACCACCACCATAACAACCCTGTGAGATGGGTTGAGCAGAGAGAATGGAATTGGCCCAAAGTCACCCAGCTGGCTTTGATGCCTAAGGCAGAACTAGAACTCACTGTCTCCTGGTGATTGGCCCAAAGTCTCCCATCTGACATTCATGACTAAGGCAGAACTAGAACTCACTGTCTCCTGGTGATTGGCCCAAAGTCTCCCATCTGGCTTTTGTACCTAAGTTGGGACTAGAACTCACCGTCCCCTGGTGATTGGCCAAAGTCTCCCATCTGACATTCATGACTAAGGTGGAACTAGAACTCACAGTCTCCTGGTGATTGGTTCAAAGTCTCCCATCTGGCTTTTGTACCTAAGACGGGACTAGAACTCACCGTCCCCTGGTGATTGGCCCAAAGTCACCCCTCCCTCTCCATTTTCATGACTAAGGCAGAACTAGAACTCATAGTCTCCTGGTGATTGGTTCAAAGTCTCCCATCTGGCTTTTGTACCTAATACGGGACTAGAACTCACCGTCCCCTGGTGATTGGCCCAAAGTCACCCCTCCCTCTCCATTTTCATGACTAAGGCGGAACTAGAACTCACAGTCTCCTGGTGATTGGTTCAAAGTCTCCCATCTGGCTTTTGTGTCTAGAACTCACCGTCCCCTGGTGATTGGCCCAAAGTCCCCCCCCCTCTCCATTTTCATAAGTAAGGCGGAACTAGAACTCACAGTCTCCTGGTAATTGGCTCAAAGTCTCCCATCTGGCTTTTGTACCTAAGGTGGGACTAAAACTCACCGTCCTCTGGTGATTGGTCCAAAATTACCCTCCCTCTCCATTTTACGCCCTTCCTACAACCCCCAGTTTCTCTTCCCCATCTGCAGCAAACCCCCATCTCTCCCCCACTCGCCTTCCTTCATTTGCTTTTGCTCCCTTGATGGGATCCGGAGAGATGCTTAAAAAAAAAACAAAACACTCAGCATGAGCAAACAGAAGCAGCTGTGTTTGCCCGACACCTTCATTGCTGACAAACGGAAAACACTCAATCCTTTCCCCTCCTTTGATAAAACACCAATGGCGGAACTTAAGTTCCTGGAATCCTGCTCTGGTTTATTACTGATTGGAAGGTTTGTTGTTATAATTTTCAGCGCTCTGCCAGGCCAAAGCTTTGGTTTTGCAAGTATAGGTAAGGTTTGGGGCCTGTAAGAGCCCTGTTTCTCAACCTAGGCCACTTTAAGATGGGTGGACTTCAACTCCCAGAATTCCCCAGCCAGCTAGCTGGCTGGGGAATTCTGGGAGTTGAAGTCCACCCATCTTAAAGTGGCCCAGGTTTGTTTTAGAGACTGAAAGTCTTCGTCAAATGAGAATAAAACACTGCATTTTCCTGAGATTTCTTCGAAGGACGGCTCCTCATCTCCAACTCTTGATTTCCTTGTCATATCCTCTACAGGTAGTCCTCAACTTACAACCATTTCATTTAGTGACCATTCGAAGTTAGAACGGCACTCAAAAAGGGGACTTAACGACCGGTCCACACACTTATGACCATCGTAGCATCCCCCACAGCCACAAGATTAAAATTTGGGCGCTAGGCAACCGGCGTGTATTTATGACGGTTACAGTGTCCCGAGGTCACGTGGTGATCATTTATATCCTTCGCAGCTGGCTTCCGACATACGAAGCGAATAGAGGAGGCTGGATTAAGTAGATTCAGATGATTCGCTTAAGAACTGCCACGATTGGCTTAACAGTGGTGGCAAAAACATCGTAAAATTGGCCATGACTCACTTTACAATTCCTTCTTTCTTTCCTCCCTCCCTCCCTCCCTCCTTCCTTCCTTCCTTCCTTCCCTTCTTTCCTTTTTCCCTCCCTCCCTCCTTCCTTCTCTCCCTCCCTCCTTCCTTCCTTCCCTTCCTCCCTCCTACCTTCCTTCCCTCCCTCCTTCCATTATTTTTCTTTGTTCCTTCCTTCTTTCCTTCCTTTTCTCCTTGCCTCCTTCCTTCTCCCTCCCTGTCTCCATCCTTCCATTCTTTTCCTTCCTTCCTTCCTTCCTTCCTTTTCTCCTTGCCTCCTTCCTTCCCTCCCTCTCTCATCCTTTCATTTCCTTCCTTCCTTCCTTCCCTTCTTTCCTTTTTCCCTCCCTCCCTCCTTCCTTCTCTCCCTCCCTCCTTCCTTCCTTCCCTTCCTCCCTCCTTCCTTCCTTCCCTCCCTCCTTCCTTCCCTCCTCCTTCCATTATTTTTCTTTGTTCCTTCCTTCTTTCCTTACTTTTCTCCTTGCCTCCTTCCTTCTCCCTCCCTGTCTCCATCCTTCCATTCTTTTCCTTCCTTCCTTCTTTCCTTCCTTCCTTCCTTCCTTCCTTCCTTCCTTCCTTCCTTCCTTCCTTCCTTCCTTTTCTCCTTGCCTCCTTCCTTCCCTCCCTCTCTCCATCCTTTCATTTCCTTCCTTCCTTCCTTCCTCCACTGAACCCAGCCAAGTGACTTAACAATTGTAATCTTGTAAAACAATGAAAGCCATTTTTTTAAAAAAAATTAAAACAATAAAAGAATCCCTCCACAAAATAAATAGCTACCACAAACTGCAGCAGTGATGATTAATCAACTATGAGTGAAGCCAAGTTATGGGGGACCCTTAAGACTAAACAATTTTGCTTTTGCAACTGAGGTTCTAGTTGAGGTTTTGGCCATAAGTGGAGGAATAGCTGTATTTTAATGGAGGACGCCATTTTGCCACTTCAGGATGCTGTAGCTTAACTAACAGGCCTCTTGCCTTTTTTGCCCGTTCTCTGGCTCTCTCCCTGATCGATTGTCTCTCTTTATAGATCCACCCGAGCCCCCTGAGCTTACAAGGAACTCTGGGACCCTCTCTGTGACTGCTGATCTTGCTTTGGAGGTGAGTTTGTCTTTCTTTAAATGCAAGGAGGTTGTTTACAGTAGACCTTGTTGTTGTTGTTGTTGTTGTCGTTAGTTGTGAAGTCGTGTCTGACCCATCACGACCCCATGGACATTGTTCCTCCAGGCCTTCCTGTCCTATACCATCCTCTGGAGTCCATTGAAGCTCACGCCAACTGTTTCAGTGACGCCAACCAACCATCTCGTTCTCTGCCGTCCCCTTCTCCTTTTGCCCTCCATCGTTCCCAGCATTAGGCGCTTCTCCAGTGAGTCCTTCCTTCTCATTAGATGGCCAAAGTATTTGAGTTTCACCCTCAGGATCTGGCCTTCTAAAGAGCAGTCAGGGTTGATCTCCTCTAGGACTGACCGGTTGGATTGCCTTGCAGTCCAAGGGACTCGCAGGAGTCTTCTCCAGCACCAGAGTTCTGTAGGAAGAAATATCCTTCTGGGTTCAGCTCCAAGTGGGGAAAAAGACACTGGAAACATGGAGATTGCTTGGAAAGATGGTTTAATGGTGGACAGGATCACATAGTTTGAGTTCCTGAACAGAAAAGGGGCGAGACGCAGTGAGTCCCCGGGTTTTATGCCCTCTCTGGCTTTGAACTTCCTGGGACCCAGGAGGAGTATCCTGATTGGTTGCCAGACTCCCAGGGGATGGGGGTCTTAGCTAGCCTTGCTGGCTGATGTAATCTTCCCAGGTGCCATGTGGTGAGTTTCTCTTGCTAGATGGCTCCTATTGTGTTGCAGATGATGGTCCATTGACAAAGATTGAGTTTCTGCCTCTGGCCCGTTGACAAAGGGTGGGGGCAGGAAAATGGGAGCTGCTTCGTCTTTAAAACATGCTTCTCCATTTCTCATCCAGGGAAACATAACACTCTGCCTTTTTTAATATTTCCTAAAATATTTCATTCTTTTAGGAAAGGGGTGGGTGCTAACTTCCTACACAGTCCTAGGGACTCGCAAGAGTCTTCTCCAGCACCAGAGTTCAAAGGCCTCCATTCTTTGGCACTCAGCCTTCCTTATGGTTCAACTTTCACAGCCAGACATCGCAACTGGGAAAACCATCGCCTTGACATTGCCTTACAGCGATTCATGTAGGAACTGTCCAAAGTAATAACAACACTGAAAAATGTGCCTTATGCCTGTTTTTCACACCTAACAATCCTTGCAGCATCCCTGTGGTCATGTGATCCAAATTCAGACACTTGGCAACTGGTTCGTATTTATGATGGTTGCAGCCTCCTGGGGAGACAAAGTCAATGGGGCAAAGTCAATGGGGAAGCCAGATTCACTTAACAACCATGTTACTGCAGTGACGCATTTAATAGCTGTGACGAGAAAGGTTGCAAAAATGGGGCAAAACTCACTTAAGAACTGTCTTGCTTAGCGACAGAAAGTCCTGCTTTTGTCCTGTTCTTTTGAAGAGTGAGAAGCACTGAAGAGGTTTTTTTTCTTTATTTTTTTTGGAAAGTTATTTCAACTTTTATTTGGGCTGCAACTAGTCTTTAAGGGCAGGTATGAACGGTGTTAAGTGAGCATGGGCTATAGTTTAAAATTCAGAGCGCTGAAAGTTATAAAGTAAGCGAGAACACAGACAATTGAATTTCAATTGGTTTTGGGCAGGGGTCTGTAACCTTAAATACTCAAAAGAGCCATTTGGACCCATTTTCCCACAGAAAAGAAAACACCGGGAGCCACAAAACCTGGGTGGGCGTGGCCAACTTGATGTCACTCACTTCCACCAGTCACATGACCACCTTAGCCACGCCTACCCTGCTGGTCATTAGAGTAGAGAACCAGTTGTTAAAAACATCAGGAACCACAAAATACTTTTGACATACCTCTTTCTCCCCTCCCTCTCTCTCTGTATCTCTCTCTCTCTCCCCCTCTCTCTGTATCTCTCTGTCTCTGCCCTAGCCGCTTCTCCATCCCCTTACCTTCTCAGGCCAAGCGAGGAGTGAGTGGGAGAGGAGGGCAAGGGGCGGGGCCAGCCAGTGGTGGGATCACCTGACAGGGAGCCACAGCAGAGGGCCCAAAGAGCCACATGCAGCTCCGGGGCCACAGGTTGCTGACCCCTGGTTTTAGGGATAGGGGATTTTAAAGATTCTTTGTTTCTAATGACGGTCCATTTGGAAAAGCTTTGAGCAATTCTATTCAGAGGGCTGCAAATTCTATGTAAAAGAGACAGAGGTTGCAAGTGGCCCAGCCTAGCAGCCCACGGTTTATAATTACATGAGGAATGAATAAATACACACAGGATAAGCATGTTCCCCAGGGTCATCTTTGGGGGTAAGCAGGGATGGGGTCAAACAACTCAAGATAGAAGCGAGGACTGTGTGGTCAGTGCAGGGGTGGGCTGTTGGGGGTTCGCAGGGATTCGGGAGAATCTCTAGCTAAGATTCTGTGCAGTTTGGAGAACCCTCAAATCCAACTCATGGCTGGCCCCATCCACCCACCCTGCCCCACCCCTTCCATGAGTCCATTTTCAATGCAGGTAAGTGCAGGGCACATGTGGAGCCTCAAGGAGGGCGAAAAACCTGCCTACCAGAAGTCCAGGAAGGCTGGAAACGGGACCAGAAACAGTCGTTTCTGGCCTCGGAGGGCCTCCGGGGCCTGGGGAGGCTCGCCCTCCCAGAGGCTCAAAAAAAGCCTCTGGAGCCCGGGGAGGGCAAAAACACTCCCACCCCCGCCATGGTACAGAGGCCAACTAGGCTATGCCTACCATGGCCACGCCTGCCCAGCAACCAGTTTTGTTAAAAATCTTGAAGCCCACCCCTGGGTCAGTGCCTTGCTCTGTTTTTCTAAGTGTGAGATTCATGATAAAAAGACAAAGTTTTGGTTATGGAATATAACAGACGCCATCTTGATTTTTCACACATACACACCCGCTGTGGGAATCCCAGGGCTTGTTAAGGATTTTTTAGCAGCCGTCTCTTGTCCTTCCTCAGATTGCCATGTGCACGGGCAAAAATGGCTACCCTGCGCCAACCATCAGCTGGTACAAAGATGGGCAGTTGCTGAATATTACCACCGAACACAACAAAGGTAAAGAAGCCGTTTTTTTCTTTGCTTATCAAATGCAAGGAGGGTCAGCCAGGTATTCCCCCCAGAGGGGACTCGGATTGACAGACTCATAAAGAGACACTCTTCAAACTTGGACGTTCGGACAATTCTGTGCAATAGGAAAAATTAGCAGAGAGAGTGGGGAGGGGGGAGAAAGACATGGAGGGACAGACAGACAGATAGACAGATATAAATGAATGGAGGTTTGGATAGATAGATACCCTGTTTCTCCCAAAATAAGACCTCCCCTGATAATAAGCCCAATCGGGGCCAAGCGCTTACTTCAGGGTTCAAAAAAATATAAAACGGAGTCTTATTTTCAGGGAAACACGGTAGATAGATAGATAGATGTGGCAGCCCCTCAAATATCGGAAGACTGCTATCCTGTCTCCCCTGGTTCTTCTCTTCACTAGACTAGCCAGGCCCAGTTCCTGCAACCGTTCTTCATATGTTTTAGTAACTCCAGGCCCCTAATCATCTTGGATGAATTTCACAACAGAAAACGTCCACGGTTTCAAACGTCTGCAAGCCGAAGATGGGTTTTTTAGTTTTTCTTCTCCCGTCCCTCTGTGGGCTCTGGGCGGTATTTGTGTCAGGAAAACAAAAATCAAATGTGCGGCTGCAATTGTGTATTTAAAGGTCCCCTCTCTTACACAAGTAGGGTGGGTGGGGTGTTCTCTCTCTCATTGTATTAACGTAGTGCAGAGGACTTCAAACTTGGCCGCTTTAAGACTTGTGAACGGCCTTCCCCACCCCTCCAGAGGCCCTCCGGAGGCCGGAAATGCCCCTTTTGCCAACGTCTGGTGGGACCTCCGGAGGTGGGGGTGGGGAAGACCGTTTTCGCCCTCCCCAGGCTCCTAGAAAGGCTCTGGAGCCTGGAGAGAAAGAAAAACGGGCCTACTGGGCCCACTGTGCCATCATGGACCAAGAGTTTGGGGGGCGGCTCCTGGCACACGATGGCAAAAAGGTTAACCATCACTGGTATAGGATCTCCTGCTTAAGCGGGGGGTTGGACTAGATGACCTATAAGGTCCCTTCCAACTCCGTTAATCTGTTTAATCTTTGTCGTGTTGTGTTTCCCCCCCCCCAGAACTCTACGAAGTGGTGAGGACAGTGAAAGAAGCCTCGGGACTGTATTCCAGATCCAGCATGCTTTATATGCGCCCGAAAAAAGCAGACAAAAACTCCGTTTTCCAATGCAAAGTCAGCTACAAGATGCCGAACGGGAAAGTCGGCATGGAGGAATCGCAACTTTTCAATCTCACCTTGCATTGTAAGTGGAGGGGCGGGGCGAGGGGGGGCTCTTGTTTTTGTTCTCTCCCCCCCCCCAAAAAAAGCTTTCCAGGAGGAGGGCAGTGAACACAAATCACAGAATTGAAAATAACGCCCCTCCCTGTCTACTAACCGGCCGCGGGTTTTCAGAACATAGATAGTCCTCGACTGACAGCCACAATGGAACCCAACATTGCTGTGGCTTAGCGAGACAATGGTTAAGCAGGTTTTGCCCCGTTTTACGACCTTTCTCGCCACAGGTGTTACGTGAATCTCTGCAGTTCTTAAGTGAGTAAGTTGTTCTTAAGTGAATCCGGCTTCCCCATTGATTTTGCTTGTCACGGGTGGGGGGAGGAGGACCGCATGGACACTGCACCCGTCATAAATACGAGTCAGTGGCTAAGGGATGCGGCTTTTAACAGTATCTGCCCAAGATTTTGACCCAGCTTCTGAGATGGTTTTCAACTGGTGGGCCTAAAGGATGAAAATAGAATAGAATGCTGGAAAGGACCTTGGAGGTCATCTAGTCTGACCCCCCCCCGCTTAAGCAAGAAACCTTTTCCCATTTCTGACAAATGGTTGTCCAATCTCTTCTTAAAAGCCTCCCGTGATGGAGGACCCACAACTTCTGGTGGCAAGAACCTTTGCACAGGTTCGTTTGGTGCACCAATTGTGACCCTACTTGGATCGGGAGGCTCTCCTCACGGTCACTCATGCCCTTGTCACGTCACGGTTGGGTTATTGCAACGCGCTGTACATGGGGCTACCCTTGAAGAGTGTTCGGAGACTACTGTTGGTCCAGAATGCAGCCGCGCGAGCTATTGTGGGTGCACCTAGATACACCCACATTACACCAATTCTCCGCAAGTTGCACTGGCTCCCTATTGGTCTCCGGGCACAATTGAAGGTGTTGGTTATTACCTTTAAAGCCCTACATGGCTCAGGGCCAGGCTATCTTCGAGTCCGCCTTCTACCGCATAACTCCCAGCGACCGGTAAGATCCCACAGAGTCGGTCTCCTCCAGATCCTGTCAGCTAAACAATGCCGGCTGGTGGGCCCACGAGGGAGGGCCTTCTCTGTGGCTGCCCCGGCTCTCTGCAACCAATTACCCCCTGAGGTCTGGACTACCCCCACCCTAATGTCCTTCCGAAAAGCGGTGAAGACCTGGCTCTTCTGGCAGGCCTGGGGCCGTTGAACTCGCTACGATGATCTTGCGAGACCCGGCCACAAATTGGAGTGTATGGGTCTTTTTTTTTTTTAATTTGATTTATATGCTCGCTTCTCCAAAGACTCAGGGGGGCTTCCAATGCGTTAAGCAATAGCCTTCATACTTTTGTATATTTATACAAACTCAGCTTATTGCCCCCACAAACTGGGTCCTCAATTGACCTACCTTAGAAAGGATGGAAGGCTGAGTCAACCTGGAGCCTGGTGAGATTCGAACTGGTGTAATTGCAGACAGCTTGATGTTAATTACGGTGCTTAGTCTGCAGAGCTAAACCAGGGTCTTAATGTTTTCTTTCTAAACTTTTGTATGGGATATTGTTCGCATTGTTTTATTCTTTGTTGTTGTTAGCCGCCCAGAGTCCCTCGGGAGTTGGGCGGCATAAAAATGCAACTAATAAATAAAATAAATAAATAAGTGGTTCCACTGATTAATTGTTCTCACCGCCAGGAAATTTCTCCTTACTTCTAGGTTGGTTCTCTCCTCGATTAGTTTCCACCCGTTGCTTCTTGTCCTGATTTCAGGTGCTTTGGAGAATAGCTTGACTGCCTCTTCTTTGTGGCAACCCCTGACATGATCTCAGTCCACTTACTGACCATAGTCCATTTAGCGACAGTGGATTTTGGATCAGGGGTGTCTCCAAACGTGGACTTCAACTCCCAAAATTCCCATGGCTGGCTGAGGAATTCTGGGTGTTGAAATTCACAAGGCTTTAAAGTTGCCAAGTTTGGAGACGTCCCTGGTCTAAACTATGAAATGTTCTTTTTGCTGTTTTTTTTTTATCCGGCAATTTCCTAATTTTCTCTCTTAGTAGGCAAGTTCAGCCTGGGGTAAAGCCCACCAGAGGTGTAGACTTCAACCCCCAGAATTCTTAGCCATGGATTTGCTGCTAGGAATTCTGGGAGTTGAAGTCTCTCCCTTCCCCAAGAGAATGCCCAAGTTGGCAAAAGCAGAATGATAATATAGCTGACTTTTCGGTTTTGCTGTTACTATCTTGTTATTCCCCCCACCCTCCCCTTTTTTTTCCTTTTTTCTTTTCTGTTTACTTTTCAAGGACCGGATTCTTTGTGGAGTTTTTAATGTTTGTTTTTGTGGGGATGAAAGTAGAAATGTTTGATAAAACGAGACGCATCAGCAAGCTTTTTTTATTTCCTGAGGTCTTGTTGATGAACCTGGTGTGTTATTTGGCTGCCGTTGTTTCAGCTGTCTTGCAAGCTGTTGTTGTTTTTTTTTAAATTTCAGCGGATTGCTAACTCGTCGCGAAGGAATTTTTTAAAAAGTGTTCTACAGGTAGTCCTCGACGTACGACCACCATTGAGCCCAACACTTCTGTTGCTAAGCGAGACATTTGTGAAGTAAACTTTGCCCCGTTTTGTGACCTTTTTTTTTTAACCACGGTTGTTGAATGAGTCACTGCATTTATTAAGTGAGTGACACGGTTGTTAAGTGACTATGGCTTCCCCATTGATTTTGCTTGTCAAGGAGGTTGCAAAAGGGGATCAAGTGACCCTCCTGGGACACTGCAGCGGTCATAAATATGAGTCAGTTGCCAAATTTTGATCACATGACCGCAGGGATGCTGCAGTGGTCTTTAAGTGTGGAAAAACGTAAGTGTGAAAAACGGTCATAAGAACCTTTTTTCAGTGCCCTTGTAACTTCGAATGGTCAGTAAATGAACTGTTGTAAATTGCGGAATATCTGTAGTTGTTTTTCAATCTGAGTTGTTTTTCAGTTTTTCATACATGGGAATGTGTGCATAGGTCCATGTGTCAGAGAGAGGGAGAGAGAGGGGAAGGGAGAGAGGGAAGGAAGGAGAGGGAGAGGAAGGGAGAGGAGGGGGAGAGGGAGGAAGAGAGGGGGAGAGGGAGGGAGACAGGAAGGAAGGAGAGGGAGGGAGGGGGAGGGAGAGAAGGGGAGGGGGAGAGGGAGGAAGAGAGGGGGAGAGAGTGGGGGGAGAGGGGAGAGGAGGAAGGAGAGAGAGAGGGAGGAAGGGAAAGGGAGAGGGAGGGGGAGGGGGAGGGGGAGAGGGAGGAAGAGGAGGGGGAGAGGGAGGAAGAGAGGGGGAGAGAGTGGGGAGAGAGGGGGAGAGGGAGGGAGAGAGGAAGGAAGGAGAGGGAGGGAGAGAAGGGGGAGAGGGAGGAAGAGAGGGGGAGAGAGTGGGGGGAGAGGGGAGAGGAGGAAGGAGAGAGAGAGGGAGGAAGGGAAAGGGAGAGGGGGGGAGGGAGAGGAAGGGAGAGTAGGGGGAGAGGGAGGAAGAGAGGGGGAGAGAGTGGGGAGAGAGGGGGAGAGGGAGGGAGAGAGGAAGGAAGGAGAGGGAGGGAGGGGGAGGGAGAGAAGGGGAGGGGGAGAGGGAGGAAGAGAGGGGGAGAGAGTGGGGGGTGAGGGGAGAGGAGGAAGGAGAGAGAGGGAGGAAGGGAAAGGGAGAGGGAGGGGGAGGGGGAGAGGGAGGAAGAGGAAGGGAGAGAGGGAGGGGGAGAGCGGGGAGGGGGAGGAAGAGAGGGAGGGGAGAGTGGGGAAGGGAGAGAGGGGGAGGGAGGGAGAGGGGGAGAGTGGGGAAGGGAGAGAGGGGGAGGGAGGGGGAGGAAGAGAGGGAGGGGGAGAGTGGGGAAGGGGGAGAGGGGGAGGGAGGGGGAGGGAGAGACGGAGGGGGAGAGAGTGGAGAGGGAGGAAGTGAGAGAGTGAGAGAGGTGCGGAGAGGGAGGAAGAGAGGGAGGGAGAGAAAGAAAGAGAGAGAGTGAGTCCTGTGACTTAGCAACTGTCCTTTTGATCTTCCTTTCTCTCTCCTTTTGAACGTTGGCTGGGGAATTCTGGGAGTTGGGAGTCCCCCCCCCCCTTTAAAGTTGCTGAGATTGAGAAATATTGCTTTACAGCTCTGCAAAAACCATCCGTTTGTGGATTCGTTGCAAAGTTACTTTTTCATCACTGACGTTAGGGCAAACGGTCGTTAAACAAGTCAGTTGCAAACTGAGTTACTACCTGCATCCAGATGGGCGCATCAATAATAACCTTTTGCATTATAATTCCTGGAACGCTCCGTTTTCATTGCTGCTCCTGAGTAATCCTGTTTCCTACTTTCACCCACCGTAGATTATACCGAGAACGTGCAGTTTGTCTTGGATTCGCCAAAAGTCATCAAAGAAGGAGACGATGTGCAGTTGCGATGCCAGGGTGACGGATTCCCCCAACCCGAATATTCATTCTTCAAAGTTCAGGTACTACTTGGTCCAATCCTGGTTTCTTCCCCCCAAGGAAGGAGAATTAGTTTGATAAACCTATTTTGGCACCATCCGTTCAGAGAAAGACAAAAGGAAGAAACTGATTTCCTGGGCAGGTTGCGTGTCCCCAGTCATTTCAATGGCTTAATGTTGGCTTAAGGTCATCTTGGGTTTTTGGGGTCTATCATGGAGCGAAATTCTGGTGGCTCAGATTCAACAGGAGCTTCTTGGTACAGATAGTCCTCGACTTACGATCACAGTTGAGCCCAAAATTTCTGTGGCTAAGCGAGACGGTTGAGTTTGGCCTCGTTTTTCAACCTTTCTTGGCAAAGTTGTTGAGTGTTGAGCAGTTGTTAAATTAGTAACGGTTGTTAAGAGAATTTGGCTTCCCCATGGATTTTGCTTGTCAAAGAGTGGTGCGGTGGCCTAGAAGTGGCACTCTCGCCTCACAATCAGGAGGCTGTGAGTTCGATCCTAGGTAGAGGCAGATATTTCTCTCTCTGGGCACACTGAGAATATATCTGCTGAACAAAACTCTGCATTGGGGACAGGAAGGGCATCCGGCCATTAAAACAGTGTGCTAGCTCTGTTCAGTTCAGACTCCACCCGCAAAGGATTATGGGGTCATTAAATGAAGATGATGATGGACTTGTCAGAAGATCATGAAAGAGAATCACATGCCCCCGGGACACTGCAACCGTCATAAATATGAACCAATTGCCAAGCACCCAAATTTTGATGACGTGACCAGGGGATGTTGCAATGGTCAAAAGTGTGAGAAACGATCATAAGTCGGTTTTTCAGTGCCGTTGGGACGATCTGTTTAGGCTGTTCAGAATGGACTTCACTAAATGAATCGTCGTATATTGAGGACTACTGTAGCTGTATCTGATGTCATCTCTCCAGCCTTACCTACTTTTGCTCTTCCTTCCCAGAGCGCCGATAACCTGTTGGACCTGCCCACCACCACTGATGGTGTCCTCCTGCTTCCACAAGTGACCAAGGCTGACAGTGGGACCTACCGCTGTCAGGTGCTGGACTTCTATAGTCCTTCCGAGGTGGAACTGGAGAAGGACGTCAGCATCTTCATCCATTGTGAGTGCCCCATGGAATGCTGGGAGAGAGAGAGCCAGACCAAACCTTCCTTTTCATCATCCAGTTGCTAAGATAGGTAGGTAGGTTGGTAGGTAGGTAGGTAGGTAGATAGATAGATAGACAGACAGACAGACAGACAGACAGACAGACAGAGATAGATGATAGATGATAGATAGATAGATAGATAGATAGATAGATAGATAGATAGATAGATAGATAGATAGATAGATAGATGATAGATAGATAGATAAGATAGGTAGGTAGGTAGGTAGGTAGGTAGATAGATAGATAGAATGGATTCTTTATTGGCCAAGTGTGATTGGACACACCAGGAATTTGTCTTGGTGCATACGCTCTCGGAGTACATAAAAGAGAAGATATGTTCGTCAAGAATCATAAGGTACAACACTTAATGATACTCATAGGGAACAAATAAGCAATCAGGAAACAATATCAATATAAATCATAAGGATACCAGCAACAAAATTATTGTCATACAGTCATAAGTGGGAGGAGATAGGTAATGGGAACGATGAGAAGATTAATAGTAGACTTAGTGAATAGTTCGACAGTGTTGAGGGAATTATTTGTTTAGCAGAGTGATGGCGTTTGGGAAAAAACTGTCCTTGTGTCTAGTTGTTCTGGTGTGCAGTACTCTATAGCATCATTTTGAGGGTAGGAGTTGAAACAGTTTATGTCCAGGATGTGAGGGGTCTGTAAATATTTTCACAGCCCTCTTTATGACTCGTGCAGTATCCAGGTCCTCCGTGGAAGGCAGGTTGGTAGCCATTGTTTTTTCTGCAGTCCTAATGATCTTCTGAAATCTGTGTCTGTCTTGTTGGGTTGCAGAACCAAACCAGACAGTTAGGGAGATGCAGATGACAGACTCAATAATTCCTCTGTAGAACTGTATCAGCAGCTCCTTGGGCAATTTGAGCTTCCTGAGCTCAAATTGGCACAGAAAGAACATTCTTTGTTGTGTTTTTTTGATGACGTTTTTGATGTTAGCTGTCCATTTTAGGTCTTGAGATATGGTAGAACCTAGAAATTTGAAGGACTCTACTGTTGATACTGTGTTATCTAGTATTGTAAGCGGTGGTAGTACGGGAGGGTTTCTCCTAAAGTCCACCACCATTTCTATGGTTTTGAGTGTGTTCAGTTCCAGATTGTTCTGGCTGCACCACGTTGTCCCAAAGGTGCTTTTTCAGGAGGCAACTGGACTTTCTTGTTTTGTTTCTTTGAAGATGTTTTGCTTCTCATCCAAGAAGCTTCTTCAGCTCTGACAGGTTGAGACCTGGATGACTGAGAATCTCTACAGACTAATTAGCTAAGTTGCTAATTAAAATTAAGCCATTTCTTCTGGGTTTCAGATCTGGACCCCGTGGTCCTAAATCCAACCAAGATGGTGAAAGTCAACCGAAGCGAAAACCTTCAGTTGACCTGTTCTGGCAGTGGCTCCAAGACACCCACATTGTCATGGAAGAAGGTAGGTAACATCTGCAAGGGCTTCCTTCATAAGTTACACATCTGCCGGAACATTGCATGGATCAAAGATGGCATCCATGGTCTGGACTTATTTGAATTTGAAAGAGGGTGCGTTCACAAAACTGACTGTTCCCAGAAATTTTTATACAAGTAGTCCTGTCATGTGCCAAGGAAAACAGAAGATCCGGGCAGTTGAAGTGTTTATTGTAAGCTAATGTTCTCTATAAGAATCTGAACTACTAACAGTCCAAGCAAATTGTCGGTAAATAAGGAATTCACGAAGGGCTGGACTTAGCTCTCTTGTTGGCATGAAGGGACTTTATGACTGATGATGCAGTTGACCTCTTCCTCAAAATGGTCATCTCCCACAAGTCCTTACTTTGTGAGCACAGCTGGGACCAGCAACCTGGTCACTAAATGAGGGAAAATCATGAGAAAGCTAAGAGGGAAATCACATGACTGCTTACGATTTTACTTCAGCTTTTATTTTCCCTTGTCCCCTGCTCATTAGAAAGAATGCTTACTTTGGTGCTGGGATAATTACCAAGAAAGAAATTAATGTTTGTATTGACATTCATTGGAGAGGAAGGGATTAAAAGAGAATAAACAGGCAGACAATGGGGAATACACATGGCTACTCTCTTCTGATCCCTTCCTTTACAATCCCTCCACTCTGCCAGGCGGATCAGACAATGTGAAAGATGTCTAGAGAGATTACACTCTGGCGAGATGGGAAATGGTTTGGAATGGATCCTCCCCGCTTTGGATACCGGTTTTAGTGCTGGTCTCGTAAACGAAAAGCTACGTTAAATCTCTAAAAGCAAGGAATCCGGAAGAATCGATAGCGCCCCTTCTCCCACGGACAGATTTTATGGAAAGGCAGGCTCTCACAGAAGCCGATGCGTTTTCCATGAACTTTCCTAGTAGGAGCAATGGAACAAGGGCTGGAGGTTTCTTTCTGTTTCCTTGAATCGCTTTGGAAGTGAATTCTTCACACACACGCACACACACCCCTTTGGACAAAGAATAGAAAGACACACAACCCTTTTATAAGGCAAATAGTAGAATCTCTCTCTCTCTCTCTCTCTCTCTCTCTCTCTCTCTCTCTCTCTCTCTCTCTCTCTCTCTCTCTCTCTCTCTCACACACACACACACACACACACACACACACACACACATACTTTGGGCAAATAGTAGAAACTCTCTTACACGCACAAACACAGACCCTTTGGGCAAATAATAGAAACACACACTCACACAGATATGCACTCACATAGAAGCACATTCCTTTGAACTTTCTTAGTAGGAGCAATAAGACACTGTTGGATTCAATTTTCCAGCCATCGTTTCGAGATAGGGACTCCGGTGCGAAAGAAAGGACCCCGTTCTGCATTTTGCACTTGATTGAATTGAGGCTGTTATCTCCTCTGGAGGACCCGAGGCAGGGAATCACATCTGGGATAACAGCAGCCATCTTTTTTTTAAAAAAAAATTCTCCTGCAGGGAAGGCAGCAGATGGGGACCGGCGAGACTCTGTTGCTGACAGATCTGACATACCCCATGGCGGGCACGTATGTCTGTGAGGCTTCCGTACCCAGCATCTCCGGGCTGAAACGGAACGAGTCAATCCAAGTTATTGTAGAAGGTAGGTAGGTTTCTGCGGACCACCAACATTTTCCCGCGGACCACCAATGGTCCACGGACCACCAGCGGGTGACCGCTGGCCTAGATACCTTTCCTTTTGTAAACAATTTGGCCCACACATTTGTCGAGGTGTGACGCTCTTCCTTCAGAGGTTATTCTTTACCCAGCTTTTCCTAGAAAGATGAGACGAGGCAAGGCTATGAAGATTCGTAGGAACTGTCAGACAACATAGCTCGGGGGGGGGCGAGGACGGGGTTAGAAGTCAGATCCTTTCTCCTCCCCTCTTTTGGCAGCTGCTGCACACGGCTGGCTCAGGTCCACTAAGACTCCAAAATCCCTCTCACAGTTACTACTGTTGAGCCAGGTGCCACCTTTACTATACCTGTGCATTTGGTTTTTCTAGCCTCAGTGTAGAACCTGATTTTTTTCACCATTGAATTTCATTTTGTTAGATGGGGGCCAATTGTCTGTCCATCTCCATCTCTCTCTCTCTCCCTCCCTCTCTCTCTCCCTCTCTGTCTCTCTCTCACACTCCCTCCCTTTCTCTATCTGTCTTTGTGTCTCTGTCTCTCCCTCTCTCCCTTTCTCTCTCTGTCTCTCTCTCAAAGTCCCTCCCTTTCTCTCTCTGTCTTTGTGTCTCTGTCTCTCCCTCCCTCCCTTTCTCTCTCTGTCTCTCTCTCACACTCCCTCCCTTTCTCTCTCTGTCTTTGTATCTCTGTCTCTCCCTCCCTTTCTCTCTCTCTCTGTCTTTGTGTCTCTGTCTCCCCCTCCCTTTCTCTCTGTCTCTCTCTCACACTCCCTCCCTTTCTCTCTCTGTCTTTGTGTCTCTGTCTCTCCCTCCCTCCCTCCCTCCCTTTCTCTCTCTCTCTCTCTGTCTTTGTGTCTGTCTCCCCCTCCCTTTCTCTCTCTCTCTCTGTCTCTCTCTCACACTCCCTCCCTTTCTCTCCCTGTCTTTGTATCTCTGTCTCTCCCTCCCTCCCTTTCTCTCTCTCTCTCTCACACACACACACACTCCCTCCCTTTCTCTCTCTGTCTTTGTGTCTCTGTTTCTCCCTCCCTCCCTTTCTCTCCGTCTTTCTCTCTCTCTCCCTCCCTCCCTCCCTTTCTCTCTCTCTTTGTGTCTTGGTCTCTCCCTCCCTCCCTTTCTCTCTCTCTCTCTCTCTCTCACACACACACACACTCCCTCCCTTTCTCTCTCTCTGCCTCTCTCTCTCTCTCCCTCCCTCCCTTCCTCCCTCCCTCTGTCTCTCTCTCTCACTCTCTTTCTCTCTCTCATACAGGAAAGCCAGAGGTAGAAATTCAACATACCATCATCCAAGAGCTGGACCAGACAGTGAAGCTCACTTGTACCGTTTTAGGCCATCCTCAGCCAGAGATCAGATGGAGCATACCTGGTGGGAAGGTGAGTCCATCCAAGGCCTGGCAAACACCAAACAACAAGATATCTTCCTCATCACTCGACGCTCTTTAGGGTGCAAGGTTTTCAAAATATATTTGGTAAAAAGACGCAATTCTCTACGCCCCTATCTAAAGCCCTCTCTTTGCTAAACAGAAGTTGTAAACGTGAATGATTATAGAGTTTTTTTACCCTAATGATTTTGTTTCAGATTTTCCGGCTTTCTAGATTTATCCTTGATTTTTTTCCAAGAAATTACGGTCACCGTATTTAAGCATGAGCAAACCAAAGGCCTTGAATTGAGGGTGTACAATAGTCCTCGCTTAGGGACCTAGGCCTGGTGGAAACAAATGGAAATGTGCAAAATCCTTTTTTGACTCGCTCTCTCTCTCTCCAGGCACCCGTAAAACACTCGGCAAATAAATATATTGCTGAATTGTTAGTGGAACTGACCCCCAAACTAATCCAAAGCGGAGTTCAGTGCACAGCAGAGAACAAGTATGGCTCCGTCAAAAAGAACTTAGAGCTGAAAATGGGTAAGAAACGCCTTTTTTGTCGGCTGTGTGCCTGTTTGTGGTTGTGGGTAGGCACGGGTGTGCTGTGAGTGGGCAAAATTTTCAGATACAGGTAAGTCCTTGACTTGACTCATTTAGCGACCATCCAAAGTTACAACGGCGCTGAAAAAAAGTGACCCACGACAGTTTTTCACACTGAGCACTGTTGTGCCTTCCCTCATGGTCATGCAGTCAAAATTCAGACGCCTGGCCACCGACTCACGTTTATGACAGTCGCAGTGTCCCTTCTGCGACCTTCCGATAAGCAAAGCCAGATTCACTTAACAACCGGGTTACTAAGTTCACTGTTGCAGAGGTTCACTTAACAACAACTGTGACAAAAATTAGGTCGTACAATGGGCAAAACTCCCTTAACAAATATCTTGCTTAACAACAGAAATGTGGGGCTCAAATTGCAGTCATTAAGTCAAGGACTGTCTGTAAATTTAACATATAAATGAACCCAATAGCTGAACCCCAAGCTACAGATACTCCTTACTACAATTGTGGGTGTGATTAGATATTTTATATTGCCCGAAGGGGCTGTGAGCCTGGCACTTAGTTAATTGTGATTTTTTAAAAAAATTTGATTTATATGCTGCCCTTCTCCAGAGACTCAGGGCGGCTTACAATGCGTTAAGCAATAGCCTTCACACTTTTGTATATTTATACAAAGTCAGCTTATTGCCCCCACAATCCGGGTCCTCATTTTACCTACCTTAAAAAGGATGGAAGGCTGAGTCAACCTTGAGCCTGGGGAGATTCGAACTTTCAGTAATTGCAGACAGCTGAATGTTAATAACAGGCTTTAGTCTGCCACGCCACCAGGCTCTTATATTTAGATTTATATTAAAATGACTGTTGCAGTTGCCCAAAGCAACTTAAGACAATTCCTGCAGTGCAGATATCCTGATTTTGGATCTCAGAGGTTACACGGTTGAAGTTAGATTAGAATTTCTCCATTTTGCCAACTTTTAAGAGCTAGAATAGAATAAAGCTGGAGGGGACCTTTGGAGGTCTTCTACTCTGACCCCCTACTCAAGCAAGAGAACCTATACTATTTCAGATAAGTGACTGTCTAGTCTCTTCTTAAAAACCTCCAGTGATGGAGCGCCCCCGATTTCTGAAGGCAAGAATCCCAGAATTCTCCAGCCAGCATGGATGAATTTCAACTCCCAAAATTCAACGGGGGGTCAAAAGTCCATTTACAAATGCTGAAATGGACAAGCTATTTAAAAACAAAAGATAAAGAAGACACAGAATATTATTTTATTTGGAATAGATTTTAGGAGTGGTTAGATACAAGAGGTAGGGGATAGAGGAGCAGAGGAGAAGGTTAGAAGGGGGAAGATGCGAGGAGTGGGGGAAGTAGGAAAGAGAAGGAGAGGAAGAACGAAGGAAGTAGGAGGAGAAACAGAAAGGAAGAGAAAGGGAGAAGAATAAAGGTTGGAGGAAAGGTAAAGGGTAAAAGAGCAGCCCCAAAAAAGTAAAAATTGAAAATGAAAGTTAAAAGAAAAGATGAATGAAAGATGATGGAAATGACTCTACATGTAAATGGGTTTATGAGAAATAAAAATAAAAACTTTAAAATAAAAAAAAGAGAGAGAAGAGGTAGAAGTTAGAGGAAGAAGGACTACGAATGTTTGTATCGACAATAGAGAAGGTTTATAACTACAATCATCATAATTAACAAAAATATAAATAAGCCAATATTAAAAGAAACTTAGCGGGTTATATTATTACTATTATTCTCAGTACATGTGTTATTGTGTTATTATTACTGCTATAAATTCATCTGTTAATATTTATTACTATTTTCTATTTGGCCTTCTTAAAAACTATTTTTCTTGTAAAACGGTATACCCTGACAATACACACTGTATTCAAAAATGTTTATGAATAAAATTATTTTTTTAAAAAAAGTCCACTTACAGGTGGTCCATGAATTAAAATCGGGACTGGAACATCTGTCATTCAGCGAGGCCATTGTTTAAGCCAGTTGCGCCCGATTTTATGATCTTTTTGTTTGTGGTGGTCGTTAAACGAAGCACCATGGTGGTTAAACAAGTCACATGGTTGCTGAGGAAATTCGGCTTCCTCTCTTGGCTTGTGATCCTGGGATGTTGCAAATATCATAAATACAGGCTAGTTGCCCGAATTTTGACCACGGGGATATGACGGTCATAATTCAAGGACTACCTGTACCTTAAAGTTGCCAAAGTTTGAGAAACTCCGGTTAGATTTTGAGGTGCACTTTGCTAACTAATCTCTCTCTCTCTCTCTCTCTCTCTCTCTCTCTCTCCTTGTAGTTACTCCAACACCCTCCGTTTCTTCGAAGCCAGCATGTAAGTATTTTCTTTCTCTTTTCTCCCTTTCTGTTTTTGTGCTAATTGGAAAGGGCGGTTGAGAATGATGGGAGTTGTAGTCTGATGCAGCTAGAAAACCCCAAGTTAGCAGTTCCAGGACAGCCATGGAGGACCTGATGGTGCCCAAATCTTCTTTGGTTTAACCGGTACTCCTTTTCTCCCCCCACTCCCCAACAGCGGAGGAGGAACAGGGCCAAACCGGAAGCACGGTGGCGGTGATTGCGGTTTGCGTCTGTGTCCTACTCCTGCTCCTGATCGTGGGCTTTTTCTACTTCATGCAACGCCGAGGCCAGTTGCCCTGTAGCCGGGGAGAGAAGAGATCGCTGTGAGTGACACCCATTGCACTTGTTCTAAAGCGGTGTGGCACCTGGGGAAGTGTTTCCCAGAAAATTCCTCTAAAGCAGTGTTTCTCAACCTTGGAAGCTTGAAGATGGGTGGACTTCAACTCCCAGAATCCCCCAGCCAGCAGCGCTGGCTGGGGGATTCTGGGAGTTGAAGTCCACCCATCTTCAAGCTTCCAAGGTTGAGAAACACTGCTCTAAGGCATGATGAGAGAGGAGAGGAAGGAGGGAGAGAGACAGGGAGGGGTGGATGGAAGGGAGAGAGGGGAAGGGGAGAGGGAGGGAGGGAAAGGGAAGAGAAGGGGGAGAGGGAAAAGGGAGGGGAGAGAGAGGAGAGGCAAGGAAGGGAAGGGGGAGAGGGAGGAGAGGAGAGGGAAAAGGAGGGGAGAGAGGGAAGGGAAAGAGCAAAGGGGAGGGGAGAGAGGAGAGGAGAGGCAGGGAGGGGAAGGAAGGGAAGGGAAATGGCAAAGTGGAAGGGAGAGCTGGAGGAGAGGAGAAAGGAAGTGGAAGGGAAAGTGAGAGGAGGGGGAAGGGAAAGGAGAGAGGGAGGAGAGGAGAGGGAAAAAGAGGAGAGAGAAAAGGGGAAGAGCAAAGGGGAGGGGAAGGGAAGGGAGAAAGAGGAGAGGCAGTGAAGGGAAGGAAGAGAGGGAGGAGAGGAGAGGGGAAAAGGAGGGGAGAGATGGAAGGGAAAGAGCAAAGGAGAGGGGAAGGGAGGAGACCTGAAGTGGAGGGGAGAGCTGGAGGAGAGGAGAAAGGAAGCGGAAGGGAAAGAGAGAGGAGAGGGGAAGGGAAGAAAAGGGAGAAGGAAAAAGAGGAGAGAGAGGGAAGGGGAAGAGCAGAAGGGAAGGGAGAAAGGGGAGAGGGGAAGGGAAGGGAGGAGAGGGAGGAGACCTGAAGTGGAGGGGAGAGCTGGAGGAGAGGAGAAAGGAAGCGGAAGGGAAAGAGAGAGGAGAAGGGAAGGGAAGAAAATAAAAGGAAGAGAGGATGGAGATGAGAGGGGAAAGGGAGAGAGCAAAGGGGGAGGAAAGGGAGAGAGGAGAGGGAAAGGGAGGGGAGAGAAGGACGGGAGAAGAGGGGAAGGGAGAGAGAGCAAATGTGAAGGCTCTTGGATGTGCTCTGAGCTTTCTCCATTACATTACCGGCCTCCATAACATCATCAAGTGCAGAGGGTGTGGGGGGGAATGAACGTTTCTGGCTGTTTATATTTGCTTGTCCGTCACGGGAGGTTTGACTCTAGTTTGAAGAACACATGTTGAATTAGATGGTTGTTTTCTTCTGCGTTCAGGACCCCCAAGGAAGGGACTCCGGATAACACCGTGGTGGAGATGAAGGCTGACAGGCGGAACGAACAGACGGGACTGCTGAGTCCTGGAGGCGGCGGTGGCGGTGGAGGAGGAGGGGGGACGAATGAGGTGAGGAGGGGGCTGGGTGGGCCAAGGATAAGAGCCCCCCTCCCCTACGCCCTTTAAGCTTCAGAGCGACAGCCTTTGCAGCAGGAAGGGGTGGGAAACTTTGGCCCTTTTTAAGACTTGTGGACTTCAACTCCCAGAATTCCCAAGCCAGCCATGCTTGGCTCCTCCAGACCCTCCCTTAAGGGGAGGGGCCTTAAGTTCCCAGAATTCTCAGCAAGCTGCCAGTCAGAATCCTGGGAACTGAAGTCCATCTGGCACGCTTGTAGGATTAGGGGAAAGAAGAGATTGGGGCAGGACAAAGGAAGACAATGGAGTGTGAATTAATGCCGTCTTTACTTCCTTCTTTCCTTCTCTCCCTTCCCGTGTTCCTCCAATCCCTCTTCTTTCCCTCCCTCCCTCTTCCAAATGCCCTTCCTTCCTTCCTTCCTCCCTCCCTCCCTCCCTCCCTCCCTTTCCCTCTTCCATGTCTTTCTTTCTTCCTCCCTCCCACCCTTTCTCTCTTCCATCTCTTCTTTCCTTTCCTCCTTCCTTCCTTCCTTCCTTCCTTCCTTCCTTCCTTCCTTCCTTCCTTTCTTCCTTCCTTCCTTCTCTCTTCCAAATCTTCCTCCCTCCCTCCCTCCCCTCCCTTTTCAAAATTCTCCTTCCTTCCCCTCTTCCACATCTTCCTTCCTTCCTCCCTCCCCTCTTCCTTATTCACCTCCCACCCTTCCTTTCCCTCTTCCATGTCTTTCTTTCTTCCTCCCTCCCACCCTTTCTCTCTTCCATCTCTTCTTTCCTTTCCTCCTCCTTTCCTTCCTTCCTTCCTCCTTTTCTCTCTTCCATATCTTCCTTCCTTCCCCCCTCCTTCCTTCCCTTCTTCCCCACTTCCTCCCTCCTAATCCCCTTCCCCTCCCTCCTTCGCAGTGCTGAGCAGAGGGAAGGCTGGACCTGTCTTATTCCAGGGGAGGCCCCTTCCCATTCTGTACCACCCACAATGGATGGAGAAGATTCTGGAGAGGATCCTGCCAGGGCATGACACCCCCCCTCCTCCCTCCCTCCTTCCCTCCCCCCCTCCTCTTTCCCTTTTCGTGGAGGCAAGGGGCTTCCTTCTCACCAAGACTTTGTTTTCCGGAGGGGTTGAGATGCGAAAGGGGGGAGCGCTATTCTGCCAGCTACTTCTTCCTCCTTTAAAAATACCACATTTTGGGGGTGATGTTTGTTTTTTTGGCTTTTTTTTTTTTAAAGGAACTGACAATTATCTGGACAGACGCTCCGTGTTTAGCCTCCGGCATTTCCTAAATAAATGTGTCGCCCACAGACACATGGATGTCAGGGAGACAAAACCATCTTTGCAGAAGTTGCTAACCCATCGGTTTTTGATGTTCCTTTTTTATTTTGTTTTATTTTGAAACCAACTTTCAGCAAGCCCGTCTCTGCCTACGGTTACCTACGATCTAAAACGAACTGTGTTTGGTTTAACCTCCCGCTCGCTCCGAAGTGAGTCACACAAACCTTTGCCACGATCCTCTTGTGTACATTTACCTGTTTTCCTGGGCACACCAGCCTGCCCCGTGTCTGCTCAGTATTTATGCATGCACCAAAAGCGAATCTCCAAGAGATGTTCTTATCAGTTTGACCCTCCCCACGGTTTCCTTTCTCGGAGGGCCTGTCACTCATCTGTAGATCTCTCTAGCAAGTATTCTTCTCCCACTCCTCCTGGTGGCAATTAACTGCTTGCCTCCAGAAGTTGTGGGGGGACTCCATCGCTGGAAGGTTTTTTTTTAAAGTCTTTTTTTAAAAGACAAGACATTTTTCTGGAATGATTTAGGGCAGTGTTTCTCAACCTTGGAAGCTTGAAGATGGGGGATTCTGGGAGTTGAAGTCCACCCATCTTCAAGCTACCAAGGTTGAGAAACATTGGTATAGGGCCTTCTTGAGTAGTGGGTTGGACTTTCAGCTCTGCTATTCTGTATTCATCTGTCACATTAGTGCAGGGGAAGAGGGTACTATGTCCCCTTTAATGAGCTGTGGACTTCAATTCCCAGAATTCCTGAGCTCAGGAATTCTGGGAAATTGAAGTCCACAGGTTGTAAAGGGGACCTCCTTACCCTGTCAGGTTTTCAGGCCGTCTTCCAATAAATTGCATTTCAAACGGAGTCTTTTATGCAACAACCTTCCATTTTATTTAGCACGGCACTTTTTACACCGACTCTTAGCAGCCAGCACTGACGTGCTGACCCCAAAACCCTCCTCTTCCTTCCCCTCCCCCCCTCCTCTGCATTCATTGGCCATCTTCCCAATCATTCACCCCTAATCTACTGCTCCAATTTGAAGAATTTCCCCCCTCCCATCCATCTCCTAGGGGACATTATCTCCAGCGAAAATAAGTAGGTGAAAGGCAACTGTCCCGTTGTAGACGCCTGCGTTCTTTCTTATGTCAGCACTAGGATAAATGCATCTTGACGTGCTGACATACCTTCCTCATACTTGTATGTCCCTCTGCATTTGAGCCTTGGAATTCAGCCTCTGCTTTAACAGTAATTCGATCCATTAAAGCAGCCATCTATTCAAGGCGCGAGCAATAACGTTCCTCCCAAGCCACAAAGACCGGTAGTCCTCGACTTACGACAGTTTCTTTAGTGACCATTCGAAGGGACAACGGCGCTGAAAAGAGGTGACCGAAGACCACTTACGACGATTGCCACATTTCCCCACGATCATGTGATCAAAATTCAGAGGTTTGGCAGCTGACTCCTATTTATGACGGTTGAATCTCCCTTTTGCGACCTTCTAACAAGCAAAGTCTACAGGGCGGGAAGCCCGCTTCACTTAACAACCGTGTTACTAAGTGAACCACTGCAGTGGTTGACTGAACCGACGGGCCCAGAAACGTCGTAGAACGGGGCCCCAAACTCACTTGTCTCACTTAGCAATGTAAATTTGGGGCTCCGTTGTGGTCGCTAAATCGAGGACTACCGGTCTAGCTTAGTGCTGATTCCATCAATCCCCGATCCTCGGTCTAAACGGTTTTGAATTCAGCTAGTGGCTTTGAATGTATGGATTCTTTTTTTTTTTTTTTCCTGAGTCCATCGTTATCCGTCGCAACCCCTGTGATTTTATTTCCTCCCCCCCTTGCCCTCTCCCCCCCACCCCGTGGCAATAAGGTGTTATGAATTTATCCTGACTCACCATCAGCCGAGCGTATTATTCCAACTTGCTTTGCCAAGAAAAGCGATTTTTTGTCTGCGCATCTGAGCATTAGCAATCGCGGGGAAAAAAAATATTCCTGCTTGTTTCTATTTTATATAGCTTTGGCTTCATGGGGGTTTGGGGAAGGGTCTTTTCAGGCAGAAGGTGGAGGGGGGCGGCTTTAAAAAGACGGCAACGACAGACAATGAATTGTATTTTTTTGTGCGTGTGTCCCGTTCCCTCCACGTCTCTCTGCTCTTGAGGTTTGATCCCGAATCGATAGGGCTGGCATTTGACTCCGCCCGATCTGTGGATCTTCTTCCTTCTATATATATTGTGGGGGGGGTGGGGGTGGGTTTGTTTTTGTTTTTTTTACAGGATACCATTTTTGCGTGCATGGCAAAATATTTGGAATAAATGTCTTTGGTCAGGATTGTGATCTGTCAGTGGTTCTCAAATCCTGTATTTCCCAATCTGGGGAACTTTGAAAAAGAGTGGACTTCAATTCCCAGAATTCCCCAGCCAGTGGCTGGGGAATTCTGGGAGTTGAAGTCCACTCGACTTAAATTTCCTCAGATTGGGAAACATTGCCTTCATCTCTGCAATATGTCACTTCCTTTCTCTGTTGCACTGTCTGGTCGAGACACTGGCGTTGTGGGGGAGGTGGGGAAAATATTTGGGCCTTTTTTTTATAATTAGAGACCTTTAATGGTGTTGCGGCCTAGAACAGACTGAAGCCAGGAGCTATGGCACACCACGGTGGATAAGAAGAGTAGGCCTGGTGGGTTGTTGTTTTTTTTAAAGCATTTTTTAAAATAAAAAGCTGGGAATTTTAAAAGAGTTTTGCCTTGAATGGTAGCTGGAATATTCCTTTATTCCCCCCCCCCCACCTCTCTGGCCTTCCAGATGTGATTGGACTTCCGTTCCCAGCAACCCCTGGAGCTGCTGGGAAATGTAGTTCATCAACACCCAGTTAGGAAGGACCGAAGGGTTGCTATCCATTGCCCCATGTTTAAAAAGGCCCCGTTGCAATTTTGGCTTCTTTCTCTTCGTCCTGACGACAAATTCCTGGGTTGCTTCACTTTAAAATATAAAATAGCAACTTTCCCCATCCTTCTCCTTGATGTCCCTTTGGGAAATCTGGTTATTTGGCCACTGCTTTTGGGATTTTGGCATCCATTGGGGGAGAGCTGGGAATTAAGTGGCTTTTCAAATAATTTTTTTAGACTCCTTGCAGAGGTGAAATGCTACCGGTTTGCTCCGGTTCCAGCAAACTGGTAGTGATAAAAAGCTGCCATCCGACGATCAGCTGTGCCACGCGGTTTAGCTGGATTTCCTGCTTTCTAGCAAACCTAAACCGTGCGGCACAGCTGATTCCCCTCCACTTGCTGTTCAACTTACCTTCCCAAGCCTCCTTTTGGCACGTACTGGTTTGCCCAAAGTGGTAGCTTTTTAAACACACAGTGCGCATTTGGTAAAAATGTGCACGGCCAGCGAATCGGTAACAAATCGGTTCAGATTTCACCACTGCCTCTTTGGTAAAGATTGCCCTGCAGACCAAGACATATCTATGAAGGTTCATAGGTCAATCCAGGTCATGGCTGTCCCAAAGGTGCAACTGGGCTTTATTTTTCCTTGAAGACATTTCGCTTCTCATCCAAGAAGCTTCCTCGGTTCTGACTTCAGTCCAAGAAACTTCTTCAGTCCTTCCGTCAGAATGGAAGAAGCTTCTTGGATGAGAAGCGAAACGTCTTCAAGGAAAAAAGACAGAGTCCTTTTGAAAAATAGCACCTTCGGGAGAACCAATCAATTGGCAGCCTGGGGGAACAAAACAGTTGGGCAACCTAGCAGCCCCTTCCGTCCTCTGGACCGCCTGTTCCTACTACCCTGTCTGTGCCATGGCTCCTGGGTCTCCGTTCGGACGTTTCTACTTTCTACAACCTTTTGCCAGGTTATGCTGTACGTTAGCCATTAAACAAACAAACAAAAAAAAAGATTATAACCTCCGTTTGACTCCTGAATCTTGATGTGTCTCCGCCGGACTCATCTCCTGCGTCGGATGCGATTGGGAGCTGCTGAATGACCTGGTCCAACCCCTGTCAGAAACCCACAAAAGAAAAAATGATTTCGCGGCTGTCCTTCCTGCCAATCTCGGAAGGAAACTTCAACGGCGAGCAAGAAAAGTCGTTTAGTTTCATTTTCTCATTATTTTATTATCCTAAAATTTTAGGGAGGGGTTCTCTGCCTGGTTGCTGGGGGCGTGGCCATGGTGGGCGTGGCCTAGTCAGCCTCCTTCACCATGGTGCGGGGGGGGGGCGTTTTTGCCCTCCCTGGGCTCTGGAAGCCTTCCTCAAGACTCCGGGAGGGTGAAAACGGCCTCCCCGGGCTCCGGAGGCCCTCTGGAGGCTGGAAACAGGCCTATTTCCAGCCTTCCCAAATTTCTGGTAGGCATGGTTTTTTTGCCCTCTCCGAACCTCTGCGTGCGCCCTTACCTGCATCCAAAATGGGCCGCATGGGGACTCAGGGGAGGGGAGAGGTGGGCAGGGCCAGCCAGGAGTGGGATTTGGGAGTTCTCCGAACTGCACAGAATCTTAGCTAAAGGATCTCTCGAACCCGCAGCAGCCCATCCCTGGTTATGACAGCACTGAAAAAAGTGACTTAGGGCCGTTTTACACACTTATGACCGTCGCAGCATCCCCACGGTCACGAATTAAAATTTGGACGGTCTCGTATTTATGACGGTTGCAGTGCCCCCCGGGGTCGTGTGCGATCCCCTTTTGCGACCTCACAAGCAAAGTCCAGGGAGAAGCCGGATTCATTTAACAGCCACGTTCCTCATTTATGAACTGCAGCCATTCGCTTTGCCAGCGTGGCAAAGAAAGGCTGTAAAACGGTCCAAAATTCACTTTTAACCACCGTCTGGCTTAGCAGAAATTTTGGGCAGGATTTTGCTCCTAAGTCGAGGACTGCCTGTAGGGAACTGGGCCGGCTTTGTGTCTTGCAGAGACATTTTTTTGATCCTCCCGGCTTCCTTTGGCAACGACGAGTCAAGCATGGCGGGATCGGAGTTTGGATTTGGGTGTGCAAATCAATGCTGAACCCCTCACCCTGATGGGCCCGGGTTCAAAAGGCAGATTTGCTCAAAGGGAAGGCCGACCATCTCTGCTCTGCAGTTTCCTGGGGCGTGTTTTTAATTTTCCAACGGATTTCATGTGCGCTCCGCAGGGATTCGACTTCGTCGTACGCGGCTAATTAGAGAAGTTCCTTCCTGCCCTCTTTGTCATCGCAACCCTTTTCGCTTCCCCTTTGAATTTGCTTCCAAAGCCCCCAAATTCCTGGCCAAGGAATACTACGAATTTCCCCTGCGGGATTGACTTCTTAAAGAGGAATGCCAGCTTTTTGGCCTTGGCTCCTGGGATCTTGGCTGACTTGTGACCTATTGCTCCAAGCAGCAATGGGCCTTTCCTTTGGCAGATTGCAACTGTGCAAATCATTGTGGAAAACACAGGTTGTGTTGTCGGTGGAAGTTCTTAATCATCCACGTCCTGGTTGTCCCAAAGGTGCTTTTAAATATTTTTTCCTTCCAAAGACAAATTGGACTTTCTCGGTTAGTGAACCAAGCAAGAAGTCCAGGTCTTTCCTTTTGAAAATAAAAATTTTAAAAGCACTTTTGGGACACAGGTTGCGTTGCACGGAAAAATGCCAGGATGGTCTATGGTTGCTTCCTTTCCCTGATTACAGCAAGTTCTCAACTTACAACCCAAACTGAGCCTCAAAGTTATGTGGCTGAGAAATGCCTGAAGTGAGTTTTGCCCCATTTTGCGACTTTTCTCACCACTTCTGTTAAGCGAACCACTGTAGTTCTTAACAGGGTTGTTAAGTGAATCTGAATTCCCCATTGGCTTTGGTTTTCAAAAGGTCGCAAAAAGGGATCCTATGACCTTGGATCACAGCAACGGTCGTAAGTATGAACCCGTTACCAAGCTTCTGGATTTTGAGAGATGCTGCCATGGTGAGAAATGGTCCTAAGTCAGGGGTGAAATGCCCCCGGTTCGGACCGGATCACCCGATCCCGTAGCGATGGCGGTGGGTGGTTCGGAGAACCGGTAGCAAAAATCCCTGCGTGCCCCCCCCCCATGCCCAGCTGAGCCGCGCGATCATCAGAGGCTTTTTTTTTACTTTTAAAAGCATCTTTTCTACAACCTCTTCCCATGAAAAAATGCTTTTAAAAGTAAAAAAAAGCCTCTGATGATTGTGTGGCTCAGCTGGGATCTTTAGAGGCTTTTCAAAGCATTTTTTTCTGCAGCCTCTTGGCCGAAGAGGGGGTAAAAAAAAATGCTTTGAAAAGTCTCTGACGATCCCAGCTGAGTTGCCTGATCGCCAGAGGCTTTTCAAAGCATTAGAAAAAAATGCTTTGAAAAGTTTTTTAAAAAAAAAAATTGGCCACGCCCACCCAGTCACATTACCTGCCCTCCCACCAAGCCACGCCCACAGAACCGGTGGTAACACATTTTACATTTCATCCCTGTCTTAAGTCCCTTTTTTTCAGTTTTTTTCGTTGTAACTTTGAATGGTCACTATTGTAAGTTGAGGAAAGTCTGAATCATTTCCTTGCATTTTTTTCAATCAACTGCTACAGCAGGGATGGCTAACCTTTTTGGTGCCAAGTGCCCAAAGCGTGCACGTGTGCGTGCTCGAACCCCCAAAATGCAATGTGAGTGCCCCTCCACGCATATGCCCGGCCTCATGCATGCACGCGCATCCCTGCGCTTGTGTCCTGCCCCGCCGTGCATGGGCCCAGGGCCCCCTGCACCCCGTTTTGGCTTCCAGGTTGGTGCAGGAGGCTTTCCAGGACCAAACGGGGGTGCGGGGGGGGGTGTACATGCACACGAAACCCAAAAATGCAATGCATGCGCCCCCTGCTCATGCACCCCCCCCCCCGCATGAGTCTCGTGCATGCACCCTGTGCATGCATGGCAAGAGACCCAAAGACCAGCTGGCCGGCAGGAGATGTGGGTACATGCGCAGTGGAGCTGGGCTGGTGCGACGGCTGTGTGCCCCACCTGTAGAACGCGTGCCATAGGTTCGCCATTACGGTGCTACAGCCTTTGAGGTGTCCTCAAGTGACTTCTGAGCTTCTCAGCTCACTGCTTGCTCCGAAATGACAATACACCAACCTTCAAAAGCAGCCAAGAGTTTTCTGAAGCTTTTCAGTATTTTCACGCCCGGATTTTAAGCATGCTAACCCCACAATTTTGGCAAACTCCGGCGCAGATCTTTTGCAAAGGCACAACACTTCTCCACATATTGCTTCAAAATAGATTTGGGATTCTTTTCCCTCTTACTCAGCACAGCTGGGTCTGAATGAGACGAGAGAGAGCCAGAGCTGGCTGAGAAAATTAGAATATTATCTCCCCCGCCAAGCCGTAAATCTGTCAAACCCAGGCCGGCTACTGTACTCTGATTTACCAATTGGGCAAGGATCCCTCTAGCAAAGGATTCGGTAAGCCGTGGCCTTGTTAAATATGTCGGTTTGGTTGGTGTCAGGGGAAATCGCTCAATGCTTTCGCCAGCTGGTGAATAAATCCCCTCCAGCTTTTTAGCTCCTTGTGGACGGTGGGACCAGCTGAGACCAAGAATGTTTTGGAGAAGTCGATGAAAGAAGACAGGAGCATGTCTTGGAGACGTCTCCCCCCCCCCCACTTTCCCCCCAAGATTTAATGCTGCAGTCTGTCTGGACCCTGCCCATCGTCTAGATCAGCGTATCTCGAACTTGGCAACTTTAAGATGTGTGGACTACAACTCCCAGAATTGCCAAGCCAGCGCTGGCAATTAAATCCACACATTTTAAAAGTTGTTTTGCTGGCTGGGGAATTCTGGGAGTTGAAGTCCACACATCTTAAAAGTTGCCAAGATGCCTTGGTAGACCTAAAAAGAGCAGACAGAGGAAGCTTAAAGGAAAAAACACAGGTAGGGAATTTGCAGAAATTGGGATGGGTGGGTGTGGGATTAATATTTCAGAGGGTCCCAATTGCCATATTGCCTTGTTCTCCAGCAGGGAAAAGCAATAACTATGCTGGAATAAAGGGTGATTAGTTAACCCTAGATTAAGGTCCATCCTTGGAAGTCTCCCAAGAAAAGATCAGGTAACCATTTGCTCAGGATGGAATAAGGAGTCCTGTCTCGGGCATGGGGTTGGACTAGAGGACCTCTAAGGTCCCCTCCAGCCCTAGCACTGTACGATTCAAAGGGCTGGCACAACGTGTGCACTTTCCCCCTTGTTCATCCAGCCAGTTAAGGGGACCGTGGCAGACAGGTAGTCTTTGGCTTATGGGCCACAATTGAACCCCAAAATTTCTGTTCCTAAGTGGGACATTTTGTTAAGTGAGTTTTGCCCCATGTTACGACTTTTCTTGCCACAATTGTTCCGTGAGTCGCTGCCGTTGTTAAGTGAGTAACCCGGTTGTTAAGGGAATCTAGCTTTCCCCATTGAAAGCCAGATTTCCCCACTGAAATCCAGATTTACGACCTTGGTTTACCAAAAGGTCGCAAAAGGGGATTGCGTGACTCCCCACCCCCCACTCCGGCCAGGACACCGCAACCGTCATAAATACGAACCAATTGCCAGGTGTCCGCATTTAAATGCCGTTAACCCTAGGCATGCAGCAAGGGTCGTAAGTGTACAAAACGGTCGTAAGTCCCTTTTCCCTGTGTCACCGTAACTTTCGACCAGTCTCTAAATAAACCGTTGTAAGTCGAGGACTATCTGTAAATACGTGAATACAGCGGAGAGGTTGGTGCTTGGGAGAGCAAAGGTGAGAAAACTCTGGTTTTATAGAATTTCTGCTGTAACGGAGTTTACAGGTTTATATCTGAGGCTTTCCTCTCGCTTTGCTTTGAGCTAAGGATCGTCTCTGGCAGCCAAGAACCTAATCAATCACGCACGAACATTTATGATCTTGGTTTTACAGCACTTAAGCAGGCAGCCTGCCCGGGCTGCAACCCAAGAGCCCCTGCCTGGAGGCATTTATTTTTATTTTTCTTTTTTTTAAAAAAAGAAGAAGAAAATCTAACCCACTTTATTTTGTCTGCGGGACACTGCCTCTTTCGCTAGGCAGGAATGAACCGAGCTGTATCATGAGATAAACTCAAGGGCTGCGTGTCTTGGCTGAGGCTTGCCGCGGATTATTGCAGCCCAGCATGCGCTCTGGCAGGCAGAAATCCCAAGGGTGCAGCCTTCAATAGAAGAGAGGGATGGAGGAAGCTTTGTCTATTCAGCTTCTGCCTTCTCCTCCTCTCTTCCCTCTCTTCTTCGTCCATTTACCTCCTTTCCTTTCCTCTCCTCTCCTTTCCTCTCCTCTCCTCTCCTTTCCTTTCCTTTCCTTTCCTTTCCTTTCCTTTCCTTTCCTTTCCTTTCCTTTCCTTTCCTTTCCTTTCCTTTCCTGTCCTGTCCTGTCCTGTCCTGTCCTGTCCTGTCCTGTCCTGTCCTGTCCTGTCCTGTCCTGTCCTTTCCTTTCCTTTCCTCTCCTCTCCTCTCCTCTCTCCTTCTCTATCTCTTTTCCTTTCCTTCTTCTCTCTTTCCTCTCCCTTCTTCTCCCTTTTCCTATCTTCTTCTTCCTTTCTTTTCCGTTCCTTTCTTTCCTTTCCTTTTTCTTTCCTTTCCCTTCCTTCTTCTCCCTTTCCCTTCCTTCTTTTTCCTTTCCTTTCCTTTCTTTCCTTTTTCTCTATCTCTTTTCCTTTCCTTCTTCTCCCTTTCCTTTCCTTTCCTTTCCTTTCCTTTCCTTTCCTTTCCTTTCCTTTCCTCCCCTTCCTCCCCTTCCTCCTCCTTCCCCTGACCTGGCACTGAGGTGAATCCAGACTGTGTTTGATTTCACCTTTGTGAGCGGCTCACAAACCCACCTCTGGTTTAAGGACAGCTAGTCTCCTGCTTAAGTTGTTGAGCTAAACCCAATGTCACGTCTTGCTTTCCATCGTCCGTGGCCGTTCCCTGGAGGATCCTGTGCCTGTCCCTCTCGCTCAGCCCATGTTAGTCCACGTGCCCAGAGGCTGTCCATAGGGTGTGGGCCCTAAACTCAAGATGACGGCACCCCTGACAGGCCACATCCTATGGACACCTGTGATTCTCGCTTGTCGCCACAAGAAAAACGGCCAATCGTTGTATTGTTTATGTTGGCTTTTCATTCCGCCAGGGGAAAAAGCACGATATCCATCTAACCATTAAGGAAAAAAGTCACCACCCTCCCAAAAGATGACACATTTTCCTGCCTCCCACTCGGGAAGGACCGAAAACTCAAAGCTTTGAAAACTCAAAACTTTTGACTTGTTTCGGGCAAGTCTTTTTTTCCCCAGTGCCTGATAATAAAAGTCCTCGACTTACGACCGCAACGGAGCCCAGAATTTATGATGCTAAGTGAGGAATGTGTTTAGTCTTGCCCCGTTTTACGACTTTGCTTGCCGTATTTGTAAAGCGAATCATTGCGGTCGTTAACTGAGTAACGTGGTTGTTAAGTGAATCTGGCTCCCCCCCCCCTTATTGGCTTTGCTTGGGACACAGCAACGGTCATAAGTACGAACCGGTGACCAAAGCGTCTGCATTTTGATTGGGTAACCGCAGAGATGCTGCCACGGTGAAAAACGGTCATTAGTTGCTTTTTTCCAGTGCCGTTGTTAACTTTGAACGGTCACTAAACGAGGACTACCTGGGTTGGCAGAAAAAAACAACACCCCCAAGAAGCAAGGTTGAGTTTTGCTTCCAAGGGTAGCTGCTGAGGAGTTTTTGGAGAAGAAGAGACGGGGGAGTGTCCTGAAGATGAATTTTCGGTGCAAATAAAAAAAAGGGGGGGGGGGATTTTCGATCCTATGTCCTAGCTGGGCTTTGCTGGCGCTGGGTTGGGTTGGGTCGAGTTTCCCTTCGGACGGAAGAGTTTGGGTGGAGAAGTCATTTCCTTTCCTTGGGCAGTTTTTGGGACCTGACCTGAACTCCCTAGCAACTAGGAAATGGAGTTGGCAAGCTTGTGTATAAATACAACCTTCTGTATGTGTGTGTGTGTGTTTGTGTGTCTGGGGCATGCGTGGAAGCTGTAGGAGTGGGACAGGGAGGGAGGGAGGGGAGGAAGAGAGAACGTCGGCCCCATAAGTGTAAGGAATTGCTTTTTCAGCAGAAAAACCCCAGTTTGGGGGGGGGCATGGGGTGGACGGGTATTTTGGGGAGGGGGTGTCATTCTCTGCGGCATGAAGACTCCTCCCGCTGTCCTTCCAGAGAGCCCATGTTCCACATGAGTATAACACAAGAGCCAGTTTGGTCTAGTGGGGAAGGTGCAGGCCTAGAAACCAGGAGACAGGGAGTTCTAGTTCTGCCTTAGGCATGAAAGCCAGCTGGGTGACTTTGGGCCAATCACCAGGTGACTGGGAGTTCTAGTCCTGCCATAGGTATGAAAGCCAGCTGGGTGATTTTGGGCCAATCACCAGGAGACTGGGAGTTCTAGTCTCATTTTAGGCATGAAAACTGGCTGGGTAGCTTTGGCCCAATCACCAGGTGACTGGGAGTTCTAGTCCTGCCATAGGCATGAAAGCCAGCTGGGTCACTTTGGGCCAATCACCAGGTGATGGTGAATTCTAGTACCACCTTAGGCATGAAAGCTGGCTGTGGGGGGATTTGGGGCCAATCGCTGTTGCTCTCTGCCCAACACACCTCACAGGGTTGTTGTTGTCAGGGGCAAAATAGGAGGAAGAAAGAGTATTAGGCATGTTTTCTGTTTTTAGTTACTTAGGGGTATGTCTCCCACTATTCTTTTGCAGGAGCCCCTCCAGCGTGCCCCTCTTAAGAATAAATCCTGCAGTGAGCCTTGATTATTTCCTTGAGGCGAGTCTTGCATTTTAATTCCGCACGGAGCATCTTTTTGCTGTCCCTGGCCTTTGCAGATATACTGCTACTGGTTCTGGAGGTTCTGTGTGTAAGGACAGTGGGGAGTTAATAACCCTGAAAGCTTCTTGGGCTCAATCTGGTTCTTTTAATAGGGGATCGAAACAGCCTGGCTGGCAGCCTCTGCTGGGGTTGTGGCTGTTTTGCAAATGTTCTCTCTCTTGCTATCAAAAGCCGTTTTAAATTTGCAAAAGATCGAGGACGTGACGTAGATGCTGGGAAAAGCTGAGCTTGCGGTTAATTCCGCGCTTCTTGGACCTGTTTTTTACCCATCTGTAACAAGAGAAGGAAAGAAAGCGTGGTGGGAGAGCAGGCAGGAATTCAACGAGTGAAGCTCCCCTGCCGTCTCCCTCCCTCCCCTCCCTCTCTTTCCCAGCAGGAATATATAGATATTTCTGTTGGGAAGGAGAGGAAGAAGGGGGAGACACGAGCTTCACTTGTTGAATTTTGCCTTATATATTATATTATATATATATAGTATATAAAGATGCTGTTATCTCTCTCTCTCTCTCTCTCTTTGTCTGTCTGTCTGTCTGTCTCTATATCTGCTGATATCTATACCTATCTCTTTATATCTCTCTCTCACTCTCTCCCTGTCTGTCTGTCTGTCTGTCTATCTATCTATCTATCTATCTATCCATCTATCTATCTATCATCTATCTATCTATCTATCTATCTTTTTAAGTCTCTCTCTCTCTCTGTTGATACATATACCTATCTCTTTATCTGTCTGTTTGTTTGTCTGTCTGTCTATCATCCATCCATCCATCCATCTATTTATCTATCTATCTATCTATCTATCTATCTATCTATCTATCTATCTATCTATCTATCTATCTATCGATATGTATACCTATCTCTTTATCTGCCTGCCTGCCTGCCTGCCTGCCTGCCTATCTTTCTATCTATCTATCTATCTATCTATCTATCTATCTATCTATCTATCTATCTATCTATCTATCTATTGATATCTATACCTCTCTCTCTCTCTCTCTCTCTCTCTCTCTCTCTCTCTCTCTCTCTCTAAAGATGCTGACACACAAACACACACACACATATATACATATATCTCAGCATCTTTTTTCCAGCACTTGTCAGCTCAGCCAGATGACCTCGGAGGGAGGGGGTTGGGGAGGAGGGAGGCAGCCTGGGTCTTGCAGGAAAGCCGTCTGAGTGCTTTTTGGTTTTCTGGGCTGCTGAGCTGCTCATTCAGCTTTACAAATCCATGTTTTAATTGGTGTCAACAGGAAACCCAGTCATGAGACAGACTGGTGGGATCTGGGTTCAAGCTTTGCTGGGACAGTAAAATGGGTGGGTGGGAAGGGACTGGTAGACTGGTCCCCCACTCTTATCCAGAAAGATAGAATACAGGTGGCCCTCGACTTACAACCATTCACTTAGTGACCGAAGTTACAACTGCACTGAAAAAAGTGACTTACGACCGTTTTTCACACTTATGACCATTGCAGCATCCCTGTGGTCACGTGATCAAAATTCAGACACTCGGAAACTGACTCACACTGCAGTGATTTGCTTAACTGCCATGGAAAATAGTGACTCATTTAACCTTGCTTTAGCCACAGAAATTCCGCTCCTAATTGCCGTCGTAAGTTGAGGACAAGCTGTAATGAATTCTCCAGTCAGATGCTCATCAGAAAGTTCATAAAAACCTTCGAAACGGACAACAGATCACGAGTGCAGCAGCACGGACGTTTCACCTGCCTTGTTGCATCAAACAAATGATCTCAAAAACGAGAGTTGAGCCAAGAGTCTAAAGACCGGGCTGTTTCAGGGAGCTTGAGGAAGCGAGCCAAGCTGCATCCTAGAAGAGAAAAACTTCAAACTCTGATCAAGGGCACGAGGAACCCAAACTAGCAAACAAACAGACAGACGTACAAACAAACAAGAAGAAGGTTATATTTAGGGGGAAAGGAGCATTGGACTATAAAGGAGATTGTGAGGGAAGGAATGGACTCGCTTGGAGGGGTTGCAACAGCAGGCGAGAACGAACGCTGAAGGTGGGTAATGAGGCGGCTGAGTTTAATGGCCTCTGAAAGAAAATGAGACTCGGCTGTGGAAGTTAGAAGCTTGTGAAGGCCTCATAAACCCGGGGAGCATCTGGCTCCTTCTGTGGCGGAGTGGTGCACGCCTGAGCATGGAAGCAGAGAGGTGAAGATGGGACCCAGGCAGGGGCCCTGCGAGTGGGGCTCATGGTTTGGATGGATCAGGATGTTAAAATCACCAAGAACAGAGAGAGAGAGAGACAGAAACAGAGAGAGAGAAGGAGAGAAGGAGAAAGAGCAAGAGAGAGAGAGAGAGAAACAGAGAGAAGGAGAAAGAGATAGAGAGAGAGAATCGGAAAGAGGGAACAAGAAAGAGAAAGAGGAAGAACAATGAGAGAAGGAACAAGAAAAAGAAAGATGAAAGGAAGGAAGGAAAAAAAGACAGAAAGAGGGAAGAAAGAGGAAAAGAAAAGAAAATGAGGGAAAGAAAGAATAAGAAAATGAAGGAAAGTGAAAGACGAAAGAGACAGAGGGAAAGAGAAAAAGGGAAAAAGAAAGACGAGAGGAAGAAAAGAAAGAACAAGAAAGAGAATGAGGGAAAGAGACAGAGAAAGGAGAAAGAACAAGAAAAAGAAAAGAAAGAGGGAAGAAAGAGAAAGAAAATGAATGAGGGAAGGAGAAAGAAGAAGAGAAAGAACAAAGGAAAGAGAAAGACAAGAAAGAAAGAGACAGAGAAAAAGAGGGAAGAAGAGAATGAAAAAGAAAGAGACAGACAGAGAAAGACGAGGAGAGAAAGAAAAAACGAGAGGGAGAATGAGGGAAAGAGAGAGAGAGAGAAAGAGAAAGCGAGAGAAAGACACCCACAGAGCGAGAGACAGAGATCAGTCTCGATTAATGGGAGAGACTGACTTTCTTTTGTCAGAATTATTTCTCTGCTCTTTGGCTCTCCCTCCTTCAATCCCGAACCGGAAATGTGCTCAGTTATTCCCGTGCACTTACTGGCACATTTATAATATATTTATGTTTCTATATATCTTTCCTGACATGCTCCCTTTGTGCAAACAGTGTCTTTCCTTTCCCTATAAAAAAATACCTTTGGTGCACACATTTATTTGATCCGGGGCCTCATAAATCATGCAAATACATCCCTATATTGAAATATTTTAAAAATGCAGATTCGAGATAGCGTTGTGGGTATTGTCTACACTCATCACCGTAGATTTGAAGGAACCCAGGGACGAATGAAATGCGCAGGAATGGGGACTAGCTGCAAATGACACAGGTAAGGGCCGGGACTCGGGATGCGAGGATGAGCCAGGGCATCATGTCCCCCAAAAAAGTCAAAATGGCAGCTGCGATCCTGTGGTCAAAGCCTCACCCTTTTTAAATCTTGCAGTTCACGTGCACTGCATGCAGTTCTAATGGATGATATGCATATAAAATGCAATATAAATTACTATATAAGAAGATGTTGAGACTCTGGAAAGAGTGCAGAGAAGAGGAATAAAGATGATTAGGGGACTGGAGGCTAAAACATACAAAGAATGGTTGCAGGAATTGGGCCTGGCTAGTCTGGTGAAGAGAAGAGACAAGAGAAGAGAAGAGAAGAGAAGTTGAGTTGAGTTGAGTTGAGTTGAGTTGGAAGGGACCTTGGAGGTCTTCTAGTCCAACCCCTTCTTAGGCAGGAAACCCTACACCACTTCAGACAAATGATTATCCAACTTCTTCTTAAAAACTTCCAGGGTTGGACCATTCACAACTTCTGGAGGCAAGTTGTTCCACTGGTTAATTGTTCTCACTGTCAGGAAATTTCTCCTTCGTTCTCGGTTGCTTCTCTCCTTGATTAGTTTCCACCCATTGCTTCTTGTCCTGCCCTCAGGTGCTTTGGAGAACAGCTTGACTCCCTCTTCTTTGGGGCAGCCCCTGAGATATTGGAATCCTGCTATCATGCTACCCCTATTTCTTCTTTTCATCAAACTAGACACACCCAGTTCCTGCAACTGTTCTTCATATGTTTTAGCCTCCAGAAGGACTAGGGGAGACATAATAGCAGACTTCCAATATCTCAGGGGCTGCCCCAAAGAAGAGGGAGTCAAGCTATTCTCCAAAGCCCCTGAAGGCAGGACAAGAAGCAATGGATGGAAACTAATCAAGGAGAGAAGCAACCTAGAACTAGGGAGAAATTCCCTGACGGTGAGAACAATTGACCATGCTTGCCTTCAATTAACCATGCTTGCCTCTTGTGGGTACTCCAACGCTGGAGGTTTTTAAGAAGAGACTGGACAGTCACTTGTCTGAAATGGTTTAGGGGTTGGACTAGAAGACCTCTAAGGCCCCTTCCAGTTCTGTTATTCTTTTAAGCCACTGTGTTGCAGATAGAGCCTGGATAGCTCTGCAGACTAAGCACCGTAATTAACATTCAGCTGTCTACAATTATTGTAAGTTCGAATCTCACCAGGCTGAAGGTTGACTCAGCCTTCCATCCTTTCTAAGGTAGGTCAATTGAGGACCCGGATTGTGGGGGCAATAAGCTGACTTTGTATAAAATATACAAAAGTATGAAGGCTATTGATTAACGCATTGTAAGCCACCCTGAGTCTCCGGAGAAGGGCGGCATATAAATCTAATTTAAAAATAAAATAAGCAAGAGTTGTGCGTAATCCCAACCTGCCATTTTGACTTTTTTTGATATGAACGTCTGAAGGTGGAAGAGTCAGCCGCGAATGTAGGTTGTAGTCCCACGACATGTTCCTGCCTCCTGAACTGCAGGGGGAAACAAGATACTTACAAGTCACACAGGACAGCTGGGACTTGCATATCCCCAAACAAATTATTTAAAAAAAAAAAGTTTATTTTTAGTAGCTCGCTCATCCAAGTTGACTGTCCTCCAGAGAGCAAGATGCCTGTGCAAATCAGCGATATTCCCAGGGAGCAAATGGAGATGGTAGAATGGCTTGGGGGAAAGAGGAGAGAGGAGGGGGACTCCAAAGCAAGATTGCTCTGGTTGGAACAAAAACATAGGACATAGAATAACAGGGTGGGATGGGACCTTGGAGGTCTTCTAGACCAACCCCTTGTCCAGGGCAGGAGACCTTATACTGTTTCGGACAAATGGCTGTCCAATCTCTTCTTAAAAACCTCTGTTATTGGAGCATTCACAACTTCTGGAGGCAAGCAGTTCCACAGGTTAATTGTTCTCATTGTCAGGAAATCTCTCCTTCATTCTAGGTTGCTTCTCTCCTTGATCAGTTTCCATCCGTTGCTTCTTGTCCTGCCCTCTGGGGCTTCGGAGAATAGGTTGAGACCCCCTCTTCTTTGGGGCAGCCCCTCAAATATTGGAAGACTGCCATTATGTCACCCCTGGTCCTTCTTTTCATTGGACCAGACATACCTAGTTCCTTCAATCGTTCACCTATAACTTAGCCTTATTCATTTAACAACTGTGGCAAGAAAGTTCATGAAGATGGGGTGGGGTGGGGAAATGCACAACTGTCTCACTTAGCAACAGATTTTTTTTTTTAAAAAAAAATTGATTTATATGCCGCCCTTCTCCGGAGACTCAGGGCGGCTTACAATGCGTTAAGCAATAACCTTCATACTTTTGTATATTTTATACAAAGTCAGCTTATTGCCCCCACTAACTGGGTCCTCAATTTACCCACCTTAGAAAGGATGGAAGGCTGAGTCAACCTTGAGCCTGGCTAGGATTGAACTCGCAGTAATTGCAGGCAACTGGATGCTAACTACTGCCTTAGTAGGAGGCATTAGCCTCCTATGCCACTCAGGTCCAATGGTGAAGATGCTTTTCTTAGAAACCAGGAGACGGTGAATTCTAGTACAACCTTAGGCATGAAAGCCGGCTGGGTGACTTTAGACCAATCACCAGGAGCTCGTGAGTTCTAGTACTGTCTTAAGCATGACAGTTGACTGGGTGACTTTGGGCCAATCACCAGGAGCTGGAGAGCTCTAGTCCCACCTTAGGAACTGAAGTCATCCTGGGGATTTGGGGCCAATCACCAGGAGACCGAGACTTCTAGTCCTGCCTTAGGCATGAAAGCTGATTGGGTGACTATGGGCAAGTCACTTTCTTCAGTGCCATTGTAACTTCAAATGGTCGCTAAACTAATGGTTATAAGTTGAGGACTCCTTGTAGAGGTCATTCCTGAGAAGGGGCTCCCCAATGTCTCTCTGGGCCAAGTGGATTCCCCAATGTCTCTCTGGGCCAAGCCCTTGTGGGGTCTCCTATTTCCTTTCCCACACCTCACCCCACACCCCATACTGGAGTCTTCTCATGTCTTCTGCAGCCCAACCCATCCCATTGCATTGATGGAGGTTCCTGGAATAGGAGCTGATCTCAGCAAAACATCTGCAGCCAACGGACTTTCCACCCAGGAGAGACGGATCAATATCCTTGCTAAGCAAGCAAGTAAGGAGGGGGGGGGGCAAGCAGTAGAGAGGGAAACCCCCAGGAGGAGGAGCTGAGGGGTATTCCTGGAGGAGAGGGGATCGGTTCAGTGGCGATAAAAGGAAGGTTTTACTTTACACTTGGGTAAGAAAAAGCAAAACGCACAAGTATAGTATAGCTGACACCTTGCTCTACAGCAGTTAACTGTCAGAGGGATGTAGGTATCCATGTAGACAACTACTGCACTTAAATATGAGCCTGCAGGGTGTTGCAGATACAACAAAGGTGTTGAGACCCTAGAAAAAGTAAAGAGAGGCACCACAAAGATCATTAAGGGACTGTAGAAATAGAATAGAATAAGAATAAGAATAAAACAATAATAAGAATAGAATAGAATAAGAATAAAACAATAAGAATAGAATAGAATAAGAATAAGAATAGAATAAGAGGAGAGGAGAGGAGAGGAGAGGAGAGGAGAGGAGAGGAGAGGAGAGGAGAAGAGAAGAGAAGAGAAGAGAAGAGAAGAGAAGAGAAGAGAAGAGAATCCAAATCCTGCAGCTGTTTTTCCCACGTTTTAGTCTCCGGGCCTTTGATCATCTTAGTCGCTCTTCTCTGAACTTTTTTTCCAAAGCCTCAACATCTTTTTTGTAGTATGGGGACCAAAATCGGTTGCAGTATTCCAGATGTGGACTTAAAACATATTTTAAGGTTGGGAGTAAAATATAAAAAGATTCCAGGTGTGGAGGCTCAAACATTTTGTCTGAAATGGTCGAGGGTCTCCCGCCAGAGCAGGGTATTGGATTGGTCACTAGCTGCCCTCCAAGATCCCTTCCACCTCTGGTTATTCTGTTCTTCTGGCCCATTTGAGTCAGCGGAATTGTCATTCGCAGCTATGCTATACAATGAAGTCCTCGGCTTACAACCATTCGTTTACCGACCATTCAAAATTACAAAGGCAATGAGAACAAGCACTTAACGGCTGTTTTTCACCCTTACGACCAGTGGTGGGATTCAAATAATTTAACAACCGGTTCTCTGCCCTACTGACCGGCTGGGTAGGCGTAGCCATGGTGGGCGTGGCCAGGGAGTGTGACAGGCAGCATTCGGCCTCCTGTACCCCCCCCCCGGGAGCAAAAACAAGCCATGGGGTGGGACATGCTGCCCCCCCCCCCCAGCATCCCATTTTGGGCCTAGTAGGCCTCCCTGCAGCCTCCTGGGAATGAAAATAGGTCACGGGGGGGGAGGGGAGCATCACATCCCCCCCCCCACACCCTGTTTTGGGCCTAAAAGGCCTCCCTGCACTTACCTGGGTGCCAGAGGAACTTCTGGAAGGGGTGGGGTGGGGAGGGGCAGAGCAGGGTCAGTCAGGAATTTAACTACCGGTTCGCCCAAACTGGCCCGAACCAGCCCGAACCGGCTGAATCCCACCACAGTTTACAACCGTTGTAACATCCCCATGGTCACGTGATCAAGACTCAGATGCTTGGCAACTGATTCCTATTTATGACGGGTGCAGTGTCCCAAGGGGTCATGTGATTCGCTTTTGCGACCTTCTGACCAGCAAAGTCAATGGGGAAGCCAGATTCACGTCACAACCGTGTCCCTATCTGAACAATTGCAATGATCCATTTCACCGCCGGGGCAAGGAAGGTTGAAACTCACTTTACAAGTATCTTGCTTAGCGAAAGAAATTTTGGGCTCAATTGTGGTCGTTAAGTCGAGGACTAGCTGTACAAACATTAGTTGTCCCAAAGATACTGGGTTTTTTTTTCCCCTTCCCCAAAAAGCAGCTAGACTTTCTTGGCTTTTTCTCTGAAAATGTTTTACTTCTCATCCAAGAAGTTTTTTCAGTTAAGAAAGTGGTTAAAGGAAAAGAGGAGGAAAACATAGGAAAATTGGGCCGATGTTTGCCACTTTGAGCTATTTGTAAAAATAATAAAGCAAAAATAATAAAGCGGGATACAAATAAATAAACAACAGATCACACCCACATCCGTACCTAAGAAAAATATAATTAAAAATCTCCAAAGAGAACCTAATTTTACAAGTTTGATCTAAATCCACATATTTTTCTCCTGAGACACCAACGCCACCTAGTGGACAGCTTCACCATTTTATCCATTCAACCCAGAAAACAGATAATATCCAGATAGAAAAAAAGGCTAATCAACTTAAGTTTAATTCTAAAAGTCCTGCTTTCTCCTCTGGATTTAAGGTTTTGAACAGAAAAAGCTGATACTTCCCCTGCTGAAGAAGAAGAAGTGTACATCTTCCTAGAGAGAAATAAGTTAGAAAAGTCAACCCTCTTTCCAAAATGAATAAGGTGACTATATTGCTATAATGCAATGTTTCCCCAATTTGTGATCTGCGCAGCCTTGGGGGACAATAGCAATAGCACTTAGACTTATATACCACTTCACAGTGCTTTACAGCCCTCTTTAAGCGGTTTACAGAGTCAGCATATTACCCCCAGCAATCTGGGTCCTCATTTTACCGACCTCGGAAGGACAGAAGGCTGAGTCAACCTTGAACCGGTCAGGATCAAACTGCTGGCAGATGGCAGAATTAGCCTGCAATGCTGCATTCTAACCACTGTGCACCATGGAACGATGGGAGGGAGGGAGGGAGGGAGGGAGGGAAGAAGGAAGGAAGGATGGAAGGAGAAGGGAAGAGCAATAGATTTATATATCGCTTCATAAGCGGTTTACAGAGTCATCACATTGCCTCCAACAACCTGGGTCCTCATTTTAGCGACCTCGGAAGGATGGACGGCTGAGTTAACCTTGAGACGGTCAGGATCGAACTGCTGGCGATTGGCAGAGTTAGCCTGCAATGCGTAACCACTGCATCACCACGGCTACGATGTCGTCACAGGGCTTGAAGAAATATTATGATTTAAAATCTTAAGTCTTGAGGGTCCGTGACCACAAAAGGTATTTGAAGGGGTTTCGTGGTGAAGAAAGGGTCAAGAAGTATTGTTATAAGGCATGAATGGTGATGATGTAGTTACTGTCCGATAGATTCTCTTTTCCCAAAACAGGGAAACGTGATTCTTTAGATGTTTAGTGACAGCAATGCTTGCGAAGTTCCGGATAGAAAAATAGAATCATGGTAGTTCATCCAGGAAAAGGCACGTGTTTTGTAAAACATTCCTAAAAACATCCTGATTGTCCTCCCAAAAGCACTAGATTTTGCTTGGCTGATTTCCTTCTGTTGGAAGGCAAGCTCGGTGAAGCATCAGAACTATGAGTAAGCCAACTTCTCCTTCATTTGGCCATGTGGAAGGACAGAGTAGACCCCGTTTGCTGGCTACTCGATTCCATCAACTGGACAGCGCAGATCAGATATGACCCTAGAAGAGGACAGAATTACAGATTTAAGTTGGAAAGGATCTTGTAGGTCTACGAGTCCAACCTCCCTCACCCAAGATGGAAATCATTTCTGACAATTGGCAGTCCAATCTCTTCTTGAAAGCCTCCAGTGATGAAACTCCTACAACTTCCGAAGGCAACTTCTGTTCCATGGGTTGATTGCTCTCACTGTCAGAAAATTCCTCCTAATTTCCAGGTTGAATCTCTCCTTGTTCAGTTTCCATCCGTTATTCCTTGTCTGGCCTTCGGGTGCTTTGGAAAATAGCTTGACCCCCTCCTCTCTGTGGCAGCCCTTGAAATATTGGAAGATGCTATCCTGTCTCCCCTGGTCCTTCTCTTCACTAGACTAGCCAGGCCCAGTTCCTGCAACTGTTCTTTGTATGTTTTAGTCTCCAGTCCCCTAATCATCTTGGTTGCTCTTCTCTGCACTTTTTCTAGAGTCTCAACATCTTTTTTATAGTGTGGTGACCAAAACTAGATGCAGTATTCTAGGTGCGGTCTTACTAATGCACCACTCAGGAAGATAGAGATGGATTTAGCTGTGTAGAAGTTAGAAGCAGAGGTATGTTTCAGCAGGTTCTGACCAGTTCTGGAGAACCGGTAGCGGAAATTTTGAGTAGTTTGGAGAACCAGTAGTAAAAATTCTGACTGGCCCCACCTCCATCTATTCTCTGCCTCCCAAGTCCCAGCTGATCAAGAAGAAATGGGGATTTTGCAGTAACCTTCCCCTGGATTGGGGTGGGAATGCAGATTTTACAGTATCCTTCCCCTGCCACGCCCACCAAGCCACACCCACAGAACTGGTAGTAAAAATTTTTGAAACCCAACCCTGGTTAGAAGATATCTCATTTGGGGCAGGGGTGAAATCCAGCAGGTTCTGATAGGTTCTGGAGAACTGATAGTGGAAATTTTGAACAGAGACCTGGCAAATACCACCTCTGGCTGGCCCCAGAGTGGGTTGGGAATGGAGATTTATATTGTTTTATTTAGTTTCCTAGTATGATTTATGTTGATTGCTTATTTAGTATCTATGACTAACACTAAGCACTGTACCTTATGATTTATGATGAATGTATTTTTATGATGACTATGGTCATGATTTATCTCTTATAGCTTTTATGTACATTGACAGCTTATGCACCCAAGACAAATTCCTTGTGTGTCCAATCACACTTGGCCAATAAAGAATTCTATTCTATTCTATTCTATTCTGTTCTGTTCTGTTCTGTTCTGTTCTGTTCTGTTCTGTTCTGTTCTGTTCTGTTCTGTTCTACTCTACTCTACTCTACTCTACTCTATTCTATTCTTATTATTGCTTTTTCCTTATCCTTATCCTTATCCTTATCCTTATCCTTATCCTTATCCTTATCCTTATCCTTATCCTTATCCTTATCCTTATCCTTATCCTATCCTATCCTATTTATAGTTGCCACGTTTGGAAACCCCGTGTTCTAGATCAACGTGAATTTTACCTGCTCCTGGATTGTCTGCAAGCAACTCATCGCTGGGATTCCTGTCCCCTCTCCTCAAATGGAGACGCTGCGGAGTTGTTCCATGCGGTGGCGGACGGAGGGTGTTCTTGAGGAAGGCTTGGCAAGGGGCGATCCCTGATCCAGTGAGCCAAAGAGGAGACGGTCTAAATGGGCAGCAGAAGGAATGGGTTGGGGTGGTGAGGAGATATAATTGGCATCGATGTCTTAGACACCCAGCAGTCCTATTCCCATGACAAAATATAGGTAGTCCTCGGCCTCAGCAAAAAAAAAATTCTCTGTAAACATAGGCTAACAAGTCTGTCCAGGAGGGAGATGACTAGTTGTCTGCCACATCTATTCATCTCCTCCCCTTGCCTGTTATCCCCAGAACTAGGATGGGGTTTCGCTAGCAGCAGTGGCTCTTCCGTCCCAAGGACTGGCCCATAGATTTCCACTGTTCTCCTCTCCTCTGCCTTCTGTGCATCTGCGCGTCAGGCACTGGACCCAGCTGTTCCTTCTCCTCCTCATCAGCCACCTCCAGTCCTGGGGGCTGTTGACTCTCCATCTGAGGGCTGACAGACGGCCCAGGCTCTGCCTATGTCTCTCTTTTTCTCTGACAGCTCCATTCCCTCTTCCCCCTCGGAGCTCTCAGGTTGCCTTGATGCAGGCCCTGACTCCCACGCCTCCTCCTCCTCATCGGATTCAGCTGCTGGAGGGGCTGGCGGCCGACAGGCCACAACAAGTTATTAATGGGAAGCATTGCAGTGGTTAAGTCGAGTTTAACACGGTTGTTAAGTGAATCTGGCTTTCCCATGGCTTGTCAGAAGTTTGCAAAAGGGGATCACGTGATCTCGGGATACCGCAACTGTCATAAATATTAGTCGGTTGCCCAGCGTTTGAATTTTGATCAGTTGACCACAGGGAGGCCGCGACGGTCATAAGCGTGACAAGCGGTCCTAACTCACATTTTTTCCAGTGCTGTTGTGGTCACTAAATGAGCTGTTGTAAGTTGAGGATTTCACTTACTTGATAGTCTGGAAGAGGAAGAGCCGGGGGTCTCTGCTGCAGGAGATCTAGTCTTGGGGGTACCGGAGGGGTTTGCAACACAGGGTCCAGTTTGGGAGATGAAACGGGAGCCGCTTTCTGGAGCAGAAGTGGGAGAAAGAACAGGCTCAATTCCTTTCTCCCCATTGATTTAACATCCTGAGGGGGAAAGCAATCTGTCGCGCTTCATGATCCACGCAAAGCAGGAGAATTGTTCGGATGGGTCAAGGCCTTGCATTCCGGACAGTAATTTCGCCACCGGTTCAGTTGATTGATGGGGACCCCCATTTCCACAGAGAAAAAACCTGACAGGGACAGGGAGGGGAAAAAAAAAACCAGGTTGGTGTACCCTGTTTCCCCCAAAATAAGACCCCCACCCCTGATAATAAGCCCAATCGGGCTTTTGAGCGCATGGCAATAAGGCCAAGCGCTTATTTCAGGGTTAAAAAAATATATAAGACAGGGTCTTATTTTCGGGGAAACACTGTAGTGGTTAAAGCACCAGATTAGAAACTGGGAGATGGTGAGTTCTAGTGCTGACTTAGGCACGAAAGCTGGCTGGGTGACTTTGGGCCAATTACCAGGTTACAGAGAGTTCTAATGTTGCCTTAGGCATAAAAGTCTGCTGAGTGACTGACTCTGGGCCAATCACCAGGAGACAGTAAATTCTAGCCCCACCTTAGGAACTGGGTGACTTTGGGCGAATCACCAGGAGACTGTGAGTTCTAGTCCCACCTTAGCCATGAACACGGGGGAATTTGGGCCGGTTCCTCTTTCTCAGCCCAATCCACCTCACAGGGTGGCTCTTGTGAGGAAAAATAGGCGAAGGAAGGAGTATTATCTAAGTTCCGTGCCTTGAGTTATTGATAAAAAAATAACAAAATCGGAATATACACTCATTAAATTAAATTTAAAAAAGGAAACCGACGTGTTGAGGAGGTTGCAATTTAGGCTGGGATTAAAAATATCAAAGAATGGCTCTGGCGAACATGCATTCAGGCTCCGCCGTATGTTACCTGGCTGCTCTTACGCAACACACATCTTAAAAGGGGCGGGGTTTCAATGCCCCGGTCCTAGCTGCCACCTTTTAAGCCCCACCCACCCACCTCTTCCCTCAGTGCCCCTGGCTGCAATAGTGATGCTCAAAAGCAAAATCGGGAGGCTCCTCTCATCTCATACTGACCCCTTGAGTCTGGCGCATGAGCATCAGCTGTTGCAACACCATGTCCACGTCCTCCAGATCTCCTTCGTCGCTCTCGTCCTTGGTTGTAGGGCTGCTCTCCTTGGAGCTGTAAGGGCTGACCTCGACATCTTCATGGCCCCAGATCGTCTGGCGGCAGAAGGGGCAGGTGGGGGATTTTGAAAGCTGGCAAGAAGCAGAGAGGGTCACGTTAGGATTTGTCCCCCACCCCCAGGACTCAAGGAATAAGGTTCTGATGGCTGGGGAATTCTGGGAGTTGAAGTCCACACACATCGTCCAGAGGCCAAGGTTGAGAAACATTGACTTAGATGCTTCCTAAGTCTGAAAAAAAACGGTCACAAGTTACTTTTTACCAGTACTGTTTGATCGGTCGCTAAATGGAATGGTCGTGAGTCGAGGACTGCTAGCATTTGACGGCACTGAAAAAAGTTGGAACTGTTAGGATATGATCTGAGCCTAACAGATGGTCCAGGCAATATATGTGTTCTGGGACTTTAAGTTTTAATGCTGCATCATGCTGTAATGCTGAGTCATGCTATAATTAGTTGTAAATGTATTTAAGAAAGGTACTGTAATGTATTCAGTTGATGATAAGCTGCTATCATTGCGTGTGTGGGTGGATGTGCTACCATCCAGGGTTTGTGAACCAGAGTGAACCAACTACTGTTTGTGTGGTAAGAAGCTTTTTGGATTTAATCGGTAAAGGCTTGGACTGTTTAGAAGACTACGAGATTGTTTATTTTCCACTATAAAGAAACCTTTTGATAATCCAGTTTGCACGTATCTCTTATTTTCATTGCTCTCAGCAACGTTTCTCTGTCCACTCTACTCTGCTAGTTGCTAACACAACAACAATATCCTTAACAGGAACTCAATGCTTTGTTCATGTTGTTCTCTTTATCCCTCGCTTTCTCTTAGCCCCCTTCCCACCCCCCTCACCCCCCCAGGCCTTTCCCTACAACCTTTCTCTTATTTGTATTTCATATTTCATGTTATCTTCTTAATAAAAACATTCTGAATTAAAAACAATGAAAAAAAACCCCCAAAAACCAGAAAGGGAGGGGAAGGAAATCACCTGCCACGACTTAAGGCATTCCCGGCAGAGCAGATGACCGCACGGCCGGATTTGAACATCTTTATTGTTCTCGGCACAGATTTTGCAAAGCTGGAAAGTGGATTCCACCTGGCTGTAGAGCTCGTACTGTTCCTGCAGAGGAAGAAGGGAGAGGCAGAGGTGTGAAACGGGAGTCAAAATACAGTGGCACCTGGGTACTCGTTGTTAATTGGTTCCGGGAGGAGCAAGAAGTACCAAACAAATTTTTCCCATCAGGAATAGGGAGTCGCAAGGCAGCTGACAACTGACAAGTTCAAGCTTGTGTGTCGAGTACTAAACAAATGATGAGTACTGGGACAAAATGTTCATGTCAAAATGTGTTGAGTACCAAGTTGGGTGAATTTCAAAGCAGTTGAGTACCGAGGTGCCACTGAAGCGAGAATGAGAAATTTTTAAAAACACTACTGTCTGTTGTTCTGCTTCTATAGTTCTCTTCCTCTCCTCTCTCCCCTTTGTTCTCTTCCCTCTTCCCTTTCTCTTCTCTTTTCACTGTGTTCTTTTCTCACTTCCCTTTCTCTTCTCTTGTCTTCCTTTTCCCTTCTGTTATCTTCTCTCTCCCCTTTTCTTGTTCGTCTCCTCCTCTTCCCTTTTTCTTTTCTTCCCTTTCTCGTGTTCTCTTCTCTTTCCTTTCTCTTTTCCACTTCCCTTCCTCTTCTCTTCTCTTTGTTTTCTTTTGTTTCCTCTTCTCTTTTTGTCTGTCTATCTCTCTCTGCCTGCCTGCCCTCCCATCCATCACCATCCATCCATCCATCCATCCATCATCTTTCATCTATCTATCTCTATCTATCTATCTATCTATCTATCTATCTATCTATCTATCTATCTATCTATCTATCATCTATCTATCTATCTATCTATCTATCTATCTATCTATCTATCATCTATCTTCTATATATCCATCCATCCATCCATCCATCCATCCATCATCTATCATCTGTCATCTGTCATCTATCATCTATCCATCCATCCATCCATCCACCCATCCATCCATGTCATCTTTCTGTTATCTATCTATATTTTTATATCTACGACTATCATCTACTGGAAAACAACGGAGGGTCATGGCATGAACAATTCCTAAGAGTGTGTGGCCTATAGCTCTTCCAGCCTTAAGACCTCTATATACACAACACCTGCAGGATTGTAAGGACTAACTTACCTGGGAGACCTGAATTCGGTTTCGAGCAGAGCCTTCCATCAATTCTGCCAGATCCGGATTCACGTTTTTCCCATCCGGATACAGGTAGCTACAAGACAGAGGCACCTTTGAAACCACTGTTTCTCAACTTTAAGATGTGTGGACTTCAACTCCCAGAATTCCTAGTTGGCTGCCTTTGGGCCAGTCCCTCTCTCTGTCAGCCCAGGTCACCTCGCAGGGTTGTTGTTGTGGGGAAAATAGGAGGAGGAAGGAGTACAGGTAGCCCTTGACTTAAGACCACAATTGAGCCCAACATTTCTGTTGCTAAGTGAAACATATGTTAAGTGAATTTTGTCCTATTTTACGAAGTTATTAAGTGAATCACTGAAGTTGTTAAGTTAGTGACACTTGTTAAGTGAACCTGGCTTCCCAATTGACTTTGTGTTTATCAGATGGTCAGAAAAAGGGATCACATGACCCCGGGACATTGCAACAAGTCATAAATATGAATCAGTTGCCAAGTGTCTGAATTTTAAACATGTGACTTTGGGCTGCAACAGCCGTAAGCATGAAAAATGCTTAGAAGTCCCTTTTTTTCAGTGTCGTTGTAACTTTGAACGGTCACTAAATGAATGGTTGTAAGTCAAGGACTACCTGTATTAGGTGTATTTGCCACCTTGAATTACTTAGGAAGTTATAAAGGCGGAGTAAAAATCTAATAAATAGATAAATACCGTGTTTCCCCGAAAATCAGACCCTGTCTTATATTTTTTTGCACTCTGAAATAAGCGCTTGGCCTTATTTTCAGGGAGATCTTATTATTTTGGGGCGCATGGAGCAAGACGGGGCTCCTCTTGCCGTCTTACCTGATTTCCAGCTCTGTCTCCCTAACCCTAACCAGAGGAAATGGCAGGGACTGGCTGCGCATGTGGTTAAATATTTTTGGGGAGGGCTTATTTTCAGGGACGGCTTATTTTCAGGGGGGTATTTGGGGGGGGGTTATTTTAGCGCATCCACTCAAAAGCCCAATTGGGTTTATTATCAGGGGATATCTTATTTTTTGGGGAAACATAGTAGAACTCCAGAGCTACATTATTCCATAAATCCAAATTTGGATCAACTCAAAGTCTTTGTTCCGGAGATTTTGACAGCTTGCCCATTCTGTTGTGTCATTGGTTGATCCAGAGGAAAGGTATTAGGACTCTGTTATGGATTTCTGATCAAGGATAATCCTCTTACGTCCACTTGCGTCTCTGATACTCACAAGCCTTCCTTGTGTCCATCCACCAGGGCCTGGAAGAGGGATTTGTTCTGTGGGATGGTTTGCAAAATGCCTCTATCTGCCGTCACGTAGCCGATCGCCCATTGGCCCAACCGGGTGCAACTGAGCCGGAAAATGTAGCTGTGGGAGAAAGACAGCAAGAATTTGAATCCAAAATTGGGGTGGCAGGGAGAGTTATGGCTACTGAGAATGCTTTGCAAGCATAGTTTGAATCCGAGTGGGGGCAAAGACAAATTTCCTGCAGAATTTGTAGTTCTCAAACGTGGCCACTTTAAGATGTCTAGACTCCAACTCCCAGAATTCCTCAGCCAAGGTGGTCATGTGATCACAATTTGCAACCTTCCATTCTGGCTTCCCACAATGTCGATGGGGAAGCCGGTGGGAAATCGAACCTTCTGATCGCATGAGGTCCTCACATACCGACCCACAGTGATTTGTTTAATGATAGTAATTAGGGACTGCTGGAACTCCCGTCGCTAAGCAGCGTGGCTATATGACATTCCGCTTTATGATCTCATTGCTTAACAATGGAAGTTGGAGTTCCCAATGACCATCGTTAAGTGAGAACTACTTTTAACAATATGTATGCAGTTTTACAGCGCTTCTAAGAAAAAATGATTTGTTAAAAAATATTTCATTAAAGTTTATTATAAGATCAACTTGCGCTGGCCTGAGAGAGCAGTTCTTTTGAGATCCAATTCCCTCCCCCCAGATTAATAAAATTCCTAGAGAGTTTACCTGCCCGGTTTGTTGACATACGCCTGCAGCCGTGCCTTCACCTCGTCGTAAGTGAGGAACGCCATGTAACCTGGGTGGGTTACTGCTAGATAAGTCCAGTTCTTCAATAGGGTTGGCCAAGGCTGTGAAGAGAAAATGGGAAAAGAATTAGACGCGGAAGGAAAGCAGATAATAGAAAATGCCACCTTAAATCCAGATTCACGTTCACAGCTTTTCGCAAGGAAAAAACTGAGAGAATCAACTGACAAGTTGAGAGCATTTAAAAAAAAATGTTTTGCCTCAAGATAAATCACAGTTTACTGTTCAGTTTTCTCATTTCACACAGCTGCTTGAGCCTGGTGAGACTGATCATTTTGGGGTGTGTTGTCAAGTGCGAACAAACAGGACCCTCCCCCCCCGCACAGAATTCGAGCTAACTACTTTATTACGTTCTGCCTAGAATTCAGGTTGTCCTTGACTTTACGACTACAATCGAGCCCAACAATTCCGTTGCTAAGAGAGACGGTTGTTAAGTGAGTTTTATGCCCGTTTTACGGCCTTCCTTTAACAGTTGTTAAATGAATCTGGCTTCCCCATTGACGTGCCTTGTCATAGAGTCTCAGAAGGGGGATCACGTGGCCCCCGGGACACTGCGACCGTCGTAAGTGAGAAAAACGGCTGCAAGTCACTAACTCAGTGCTGTTATAACTTCAAATGGTCACTAAATAAACTGTTGTAAATTGGGGAATACCCGTATTCATTTATTTAATAGACAGATTTAGAGAGTATAAGGGTGAAAAACGATAAGAGTGGTGCGGTGGCCTAGAGATGGAGCTCCCCTTGCAATCAGGAGGCTGTGAGTTCAATCCTAGGTAGAGGCAGATATTTCTCTCTCTCTGGGCACACTGAGAATATATCTGCTGAACAAAACTCTGCATTGGCAACAGGAAAGGCATCCGGCCATTAAATCACTCTGCTAGCTCCATTCAGTTGCCCAGACTCCACTCCGCAAGGGATTATGGGGTCATTAAAAGAAGATGATGAAGTGTGAATAACGATCATAAGTCCCTTTTTTCAGTGCCATTCTAACTTTGAATGGTCAGCAGCAGACAAACCGTTGTAAGTCAAGGACTACCTGTACAGGTATCTCCCAATCCAGCAGCCAATTCTTGGGAACAATTAGGTAAGGTTCCAAGGAATTTAGGAGGGATGGGCCCTAGCCTTTTGGGATTGTGCAGTAACTGCAAATTAACTTTACACTTGGTTCCTTCTCCCTGACAGGTGTTTCCTAAAATATGTTGAAACTACAAGCTATTTGTAAAAAAGGTATTTATTTATTAAAGGTGTATGCGGCTGATCTCGCCTAGAGGCGACTGCAAGATGTTGCAAACCCAGGGTGCTGAAGCAGTGGTGAAATCCAAATTTTTTTACTAGTGGTTCTGTGGGCGTGGCTTGTTGGGCATGGCAGGGGAAGGATACTGCAAAATCTCCCTCCCCACTCCTGGGGGAAGAATATTGCAATCCCCATTCCCACCTCACTCCAGGGGAAGGATACCGCAAAATCTCCGTTCCCTCCCTATTCCGGGGGGGGGGGGGGATTGCAAAATCTCCATTCCCACCCCATGCAGGGCAAGGATACTGCAAAATCCCCATTCCTGGGGGGAAGGATATTGCAAAATCTCCATTCCCACCCCACTCCTGGGGGAAGAATATTGCAATCCCCATTCCCACCCCACTCCAGGGGAAGGATACTGCAAAATCCCCATTCCCTCCCCACTCCTGGGGGAAAGATATTGCAAAATCTCTATTCCCACCCCATTATGGGGCCAGCCAGAGGTGGTATTTGCCGGTTCTCCAAACTTATTTATTTATTTATTTATTTATTTATTTATTTATTTATTTATTTATTTATTATTTCAATTTATAAACTACTCAAAATTTCCACTACCGGTTCTCCAGGACCTGTTGGATTTTACCCCTGTGCTGGAGGCGGCAGAATTTTTCCACTGTGATACCACCGATTGTCTGTGTGGCTAAAGTGTGGGGAGAGCACCTACTTCCTCACGGACCTCACGGTTTCCGCCACCAGCCAGCCCTGCCCTTATGCTCGCCTGCACCTCTAAAAATGTTGCCCCTGTTCCTTTTGGTCCTTTGATGCTAGGAGGGCCTGGGGGAGACCCAATTTCTGGCTCGTTCTGGAAATCCATCCAAAGGGGTCAGTTCCGAGGAAGCTGCCGATTTGAACCCCGGCGGTTCTTTTGACACACATTTTTTGCGGTTTACTTTTTGTGAATCGAGCCAAGAATTCAAGCACCTCAGTTCTCCACCCACGTTCTTTGAAGAAGGAGAGCTGATTTTCCACTCTCAGAAATGGAAACTTTTTTTGCCGCTCCGTCTCTGGGCTTGTTGACCCTCACTTTCCACCCACTCTGGCAGCCTTGAAGGATGGACTCTACAAAACCACATCCTGCCCGTGATCAACAAATAAACCGACTGATAGTCGAGAGAGAAAAGGGAGAGAAACAACATCAAACTTCAATGAGGATTTACGAGGCTGCACTCTTCGCCCCCAATTCAGCTCGTTTGTGCCTAAAAAAAAGCTTCCAAATGTCTTCTTTTTTTTCCAAACCCTTCGACTATCGTTTATCTGTGGCATGTTTCATTTTCAGTGTTAAGTAGAAACACTGCAAATAGCATGAACGCCAGCTGGGGGATTTTGGGCCAATCACCAGGTGACCATAAGTTCTAGTACCACCTTAGGAGTGAAAGCTGGCTGATGGGACTTTGGGCCAATCACCAGGTAACCGTGAGTTCTAGTCCCACCTTAGGAATGAAAGCTGGCTGGGGGAACTTTGGGCCAATCACCAGGTGACCGTGAGTTCTAGTACCACCTTAGGAATGAAAGCCGGCTGGGGGAACTTTGGGCCAATCATCAGGTGACCGTGAGTTCTAGTACCACCTTAGGAATAAAAGCTGGCTGGGGAGACAATGGGCCAATCACCAGGTGACTGTGAGTTCTAGTACCACCTTAGGAATGAAAGCCAGCTGGGGGATTTTGGGCCAATCATCAGGTGACCGTGAGTTCTAGTACCACCTTAGGAATGAAAGCTGGCTGGGGGGACTTTGGGCCAATCACAGGGTGACTGTGAGTTCTAGTCCCACTTTAGGAATGAAAGCTGGCTGGGGGAACTTTGGGCCAATCACCAGGTGACCGTGAGTTCTAGTACCATTTTAGGAATGAAAGCTGGCTGGGGAGACAATGGGCCAATCACCAGGTAACCGTGAGTTCTAGTACCACCTTAGGAATGAAAGCTGGCTGGGGGGACTCTGGGCCAATCACCTGGTGACTGTGAGTTCTAGTACCACCTTAGGAATAAAAGCTGGCTGGGAAGACAATGGGCCAATCACCAGGTGACTATGAGTTCTAGTCCCACCTTAGGAATGAAAGCTGGCTGGATGACCTTGGGCCAGTCCTCCTCTCTTAGCCCAGCCCCACCCCACCCCACTTACAAGGTTGCTGTTGTGTGGAAAATAGGAGGAGGAAGGAGTATCAAGTATATTTCTTATAAAAATAATAAAGGTGGGATGAAAGAAAAGTGAAATAAATAAATATAAATAAATAAATAGCTTCCCACGATCTACCTGGAAGAGACGAGTGAAGATGTCAAATTCAAATATGGAGATATGGCCACTGCAGGTCAGGTCAATGGTGGACTTTAGGGCTATAGCCATTGGACCAGAATCTACTAAGTGGACTTGCTGGAGACCTTTTTGAAATTCAGACCAGGAAACTAGGCTCCTAAAGAGAAGAAAAAGGAAAAGTTATAGCTGCCACAGTCCTAGGCTGCATTAACAGAGGGATAGAATCATTATCACAAGAAATATTAATACCACTTTATAATGCCTGTGGAAGACCACACTTGGAATATTGCATCTAGTGTTGGTCGCCATGATGTAAAAAAGATGTTGAGACTCTAGAAAGAGTGCAGAGAAGAGCAACAAAGATGATGAGGGGACTGGAGGATGAAACCTATGAAGAACGGTTGCAGGAACTGGGCATGGCTAGTCTAGTTGAAAAGAAGGACTAGGATTGACATGATAGTAGGGTTCCAATATCTGAGGGGCTTACCCAAAGAGGAGGGAGTCAAACTATTCTCCAAAGCACCTGAGGGTAGAACAAGAAGCAATGGGTGGAAACTAATCAAGGAGAGAAGCAACCTAGAACTAAGGAGAAATTTCCTGACAGTGAGGACAATTAACCAGTGGAACTGCTTGGCACCAGAAGTTGTGAAAGCTCCAACACTGGAAGTTCTTAAGAAGAGATTGGACAACCATTTGTCTGAAATGGTAGAAGGTCTCCTGCTGAAGCAGGGGGCCTTCAAGGCCTCTTCCAACTCTGTTATTCTGCTTATATGGGAACCCAAGAGTGGGACTGAGGGGAATTGTGATACTTATGGGCGTGAACATGCATGTTTCAGCATCCCATGAAGACGCGTGTAGAGAGAACTCTGAAAATTGTCCGAGACAGCAATAAGTAGACCTCTTTATAGATCTACCATTTCCAAGGTCTGAGAATCCAAGATATTCTAAGGCTTCTAAGGAGCCTTGGTGGTGCAGTGGACTAAACTGCTGTTAAATTAGCACTTAGCTGCCAGCTACCTGCAATTACTGCGAGTTCGAATCTCACCAGGCTCAAGGTTGACTCAGCCTTCCATCCTTCCAAGGTAGGTAAAATGAGGACCCAGTTTGTGGGGGCAATAAGCTGACTTTGTATAAAAAAGAAAGCCGAAAGCCCTACTAAGCCGGTTTATACAAAAGCGTGAAGGCTATTGCTTAATGCATTGTAAGCTGCTCTGAGTCTCTGGAGAAGGGTGGCATATAAATCGAACCAATAAATAAATAATAAATAAAATATCATTAAACCATTTCAGTTCAAAGATTGCTGCTCTTTCTTGTTATGGTCGGCCCACACACAATGCCTCATAAGGATGTATGAAAAAGTAATAACTTATTTATTTTTTATTTTTCTCGGCTGATAGGCCCTTTCCATCGAACGTCAGCTCTAAGAAGCTTTCAATCCTATCGATTATAGATAAACAGGATTAAAGTAGTGAATTTAACCAACCCTAGCGTCATAAAACATCAACAGGAAAAGCACTTAGAGTCCAATCGAAGCCGAAGAACAACAATAGTCAATCAGGTTCGTTAATCGAGAGAAAATTCAAATCAATTTGGACTTTTAAAAAGCGGGTTGCAATAATCTTGTATTGCTTTTCCCTATCCCGATAGTATTGAAAGTTTTTCCAGACAAAAGACGCAGCCTTGTTTGAAAGGCCGCCTCAAGAACTTGGAGAATAACATTTATATATTCATTTATAAGGGACGCGGTGGCTCAGTGGCTAAGACGCCGAGCTTGTCGATCAGAAAGATCGACGGTTCGAATCTCTAGTATAGCTCCCCTGCGTGACCTCCAAGGTCTCTTCCAGCTCTGTTACTATTCCTTGTCCCAGCTTCTGCCAACCTAGCAGTTCCAAAGCAGGTAAAAAAAAATGCAAGTAGAAAAATAGGGACCACCTTTGGTGGGAAGGGAACAGCATTCCGTGCGCCTTTGGCGTTGAGTCATGCCGGCCACATGACCACGGAGACGTCTTCGGACAGCGCTGGCTCTTCGGCTTTGAAACAGAGATGAGCACCGCCCCCTAGAGTCAGGAATGACTAGCATATAAGTGCGAGGGGAACCTTTACCTATTAATTTATAAAATTTATTGGCCACCCATCTTACCACAAGATAACTCTGGGAGGCTTTTTTTTTTTTTTAATTGATTTATATGCCGCCCTTCTCCGGAGACTCAGGGTGGCTTACAGTGCATTAAGCAATAGCCTTCATACTTTTGTATATATTTATACAAAGTCAGCTTATTGCCCCCACAAACTGGGTCTATAATGGCTTATGCTTATGTTCATTCAGGGTTTGTTTAGTCCTCGATTTACAACAGCTTGTTTCGTGACTGTTCAAAATTACAATGGCACTGACAAAAGTGACTCAGGACTATTTTTCACACTTACAACCGTTGTGCGCTCCCCATGGTCATGTGATCAAAATTCAGACCCTTGGCAACTGACTCGTATTTATGACGGTCGCAGTGTCCTGGGGTTGTGTGATCTCCTTTTTGCAGCCTTCTGACAAACCAAGTCAGTGTGGAAGCCAGATTCAATTAACAACCGAGTTACTAACTTAACAACGGCATCGAGTCACTTAACAACCCTGGCAAAACAAGGTTGTAAAATGGGACAAAACTCCCTTAACAAAGGCCTTGCTTAGCAACAGAAACTTTAGACTCAATTGTGGTCGTAAGTCGAGGGCTTCCTTTTCTACTGATGGAAGCAGAGACGGGATGCATGCAGAAAGGAAGAGCAAAACGTGTGATGAGGAACAGATCTCGTCTGCCTGGGAAGGCGTTGTAAAGGTCTTGTAAAACTGGTTTTCGGGGGCTCACCTTTCCTTCCAGGTGCCCCTCCAGAAGATCTGGGCCTCTTGCTTGCTCAGCTGGTATGTGCTGCCTTGGTCCTCCCCGTTGGGAAACAAGGCTTGTAGTTCAGCCAACATGTGACTGAAGATCAGGGAAAGCTTCGTTAGATTCCTCCTGCAACGAGAAGGGAAGGAAAAGTGGAATTAGAAGACCCATGAAGAACGGTTGCAGGATTTGGGTATCTCTAGTTTAATGAAAAGAAGGACTAGGGGGACATGAATAGCAGCTTCCAATCTCTCAGGGGCTGCCCCAAAGAAGAGGGAGTCAAGCTGTTCTCCAAAGCACCTGAGGGTAGAACAAGAAGCCATGGATGGAAACGAATCATAGAGAGAAGCAATCTAGAACGAAGGAGGAATTTCCTGACAGTGAGAAAAATTAATCGATGGAAAGGCTTTCCTTGAGAAGTTGTGGCTGCTCCATCACTGGGGGCTTTTAAGAAGAGACTGCCCATCCATTTGTTTGGAATGGTGTAGGATTTCCTGTTTGAGCAGGGGTTGGACTAGAAGACCTCCAGGGTCCCTTCCAACTCTGATATCCTGTTACCTACCAGCTTCGGCAAGCCTGCAAATCTATAATGGTTTCCAAACACTGCCGAGAGAGAGAGAGAGAGAGAGAGAGAGAGAGAGGGAGGGAGGGAGGAAGGAAGGAAGGAAGGAAGGAAGAAAGGAAGAAAGAAAGAAAGAAAGAAAGAAAGAAAGAGGAAGGAAGGAAGGAAGGAAGGAAGGAAGGAAGGAAGGAAGGAAGGAAGGAAAGAAAGAAAGAAAGAAAGAAAGAAAGAAAGAAAGAAAGAAAGAAAGAAAGAAAGAAAGAAAGAAAGAAAGAAAGAAAGACAGCATGGTTTTTATTGAACAGCTTTCTCGATATGTTTGGCCTGGAGAAAAGTGAATTTGTTCAGGTCCCACCTGTCTGCCAGAAGTAAAGAGATGAACTTTAACACGACTCTCTGTTTCCTTGGAAAGTCCTGGAAACTTTGCAATATGATGCTTATAGCAGCTGCAGAAGAGACAGGCACCAAATTTCCTCCATCACCCATGAATGGGTGTTAGACCGTCAATAAAGGGTAGAACTGACTCAAGGGACATGTTTGAGGAGGCGCATTAAAGGCCTGAGACCCCCAAACGTCATTTTTGGGGCCCCAAACGTCATCTTTAAAAGCATCCATTTTACAAACGGGTTAAACGAATCACAGACTGGCTTTCCTTGACCATCATTGTCAGATTTATCCAGAAGTGGGCAGCGTGCAACCCCGAACTTTCTTTTCTTGCAACCATTATATAATAACTAAAAACTGGAGAAAGAATTTATATTTAATAGGGAGGGGGGCACAATTTGAGGTTGAAAGGCCACAGAACCGGGTCGCAAGAGGCCCAAATAAGCCTTATAATAAAACTACAGAGACATCCTCCCAATCCTGTTTACGGGTCGGCTCAAACTGTTGGCGGAAAGCAAACATTGTGGGTTTGTAAAGCCGTTTATGGCTTAGCTCAATGCTAAGTTGAGGGCTTTGTCAGAAATCTAGGGTTAAGCAAAGCAGGAGTGCCCCTGAGGTTGACGGGTGCAGGAGAGTCAAATAAATCAAGATGGCAGTTGATTATTTTACAAATATAGTTCTGCTAACTGTATATAGAAATGACAGCAACAGACCTATTCTGAAGCAGGCTAACTACTTAATGCAGACCCAAAGTGTGCCAAAAGTAGTTTGATAAGCTGACACTCCCTTTTTTTTTTCTTTTTTTCAAAATCCAGTCTGGTTTCTCTCTCTTTCTCTCTGGCACCTGTGAATTTAGCTTTTTATCTCAGGGGGCCCCCAGGTGGGAAAGTTGAGGCTGTTTATCAAACCACCGTATCACCATTGATAAAGGGGAAACGGTGTAAAACAGGGTTCTTATTTTCGTTTATCAGCCCTTCCGCTTCTGCTTTTAACAATGGGTTATTACGCCTATATTAGCGAGCTATGATTTTTAAGCAGGATTTGGAGCCTCAAACTGCCTCAAACTGAACAATTTAACAAGTCAAGTAATAAAAGGTACTAATATTGAAAGGCTAAATAAAAACATTTTCTGCCCATCATTCCTTAAGTACCAGGCACCAACTAGCCGTCAAGATCTTAACACAGTCACAAAGATGAGGTGATTAGGATGAAACGGTCCATTTACCTTCTCTCGTGCACAAAAATTCCTCATTTTTTTTAAACTATTCTGGTTCTCTCCAATGTTTCATTTCAGATATCATTGTCTCCCATTAACAGTTCAACATCACATAGTTCAACCTCAGTTTCTATTATTACCAGCATTATTATTATTGTTGTTATTTGTTTGTTGTCATTTTGTCATTTTATTTTTTTTATTCATTAAACATGAAACTTAGTCAACTGAACATTTAAAATTACAAATAACATTGATTGGCGCTGATGGTTGATATGGATTGCTGCCAGCATCCTAGGTATCAAGCATCTTCTTAAAATTATTAATATAATAATAATAATAATAACAATAATAATAATTTTATTATTATTATTGTTATTATTATTTTATTCATTAAACATGAAACTCAGTCAACTAAATATTTAAAAATGTATCACAATTAAAAATTGTATCATCATCATCATCATCATCATTATCTATAATTAGATTCACCAAGACCGGGAACACTTCATAATTTAAATCCTAACTATGGACTGAAGAATAGTTATTGAGGAAATAGATACCCTGTTTCCCCCAAAATAAGACATCCCCTGATAATAAGCCCAATCGGGCTTTTGAGCGCATGGCAATAGGGCCAAGCGCTTATTTCAGGGTTCAAAAAAATAAATAAAATAAGACAGGGTCTTATTTTTGGGGAAACACAGTATATATTATTTATTTTTATTTACTGAATTTTTATGCTGCCCAAATTCCCTCTAAAAACGAATCTAGGCGGCTTACAAATTACAAAATAAGTAAAAAGATCATTAAAATATTAGAACGACAGCGTTTCAATTAGCTACAATATATAATTATTGCTTATTTATTCAATCAATCAATCAATAAATAAACAATATTGCAGCTAATTGAAACAGTGTAGTTTTAATATTTTAGAAGTATTTCTTTGGAGCGGCTTCCAGCAACATTAAAACAATACAGTGAGATCCTAAAGATAAAAAAAAAAATGCAATGAAAATAAAACGAACGGTTATAAAATATTCTTTTTTTTTTTTTACCTGGCAGCCGAGCCTTCCAGCAAAATCTCTTCCTTGTCTTTCCCTCTTCTGAACAGCCGTGTGGTTTGCTTAATCTTTTCCAGCAGATTCAGGAGAAAAATACGAAAGAAATCTGATTCCCAAACCTTGGCCAAACCGGACCCGTAATGCTCCCGGATAAGGTTCAGGTGCTGATAGATCGAGGGCAGGAGGGATGGCAGGTAAGGCGGGCTATTCCGAAGTGCCACCTGAGGTTGACACACCAGCTGTTGCAGCTTGGTTAACCCCTGGAGGGCTTTCTCCAAAGAACGGTGGGCTCCGGTCCGGCGAGGCATCCAAGCTGGCCCAGGTGCCATTGCCATGCTGGAATTCCCAGGTGAGAGAAGGAAGGAGGGAGCTTAGCAGTTTCCTGCTGCCAACCTGGAAGTTGGCAAGGGTACTGCTGTGTGCCAGGAAGGAGCCCAGCCAGCTCAAAAGAAAGACAGAGAGAAGGGAGGGAGGGAGGGAACTGGATGATTGAAGTGACAAAAGCAATGAGTAGTGAATTAGTAGTGGGGTGGGGGGGTGGGGGGAGAGAACCAAAGAGGAAATAACAAACAGATTTAGAGCATTAGAGTCCTGACAACACACCGGCCACAAAGAAAGGGGGAGAAGTCAACAAGTGTTGTGGACAGGTTGATGCTTGCAGGGAAGGGAGGGCAGGCTTCAGTTCAGCTTTGGGAACAGTGGGCGTGCCAGTGCTAGACAAATTGCAAAATAAAATCAATCCTACAATGTTCCTGGTCCTGAGAAGAAGGAGTCTGGAGCCCAGCAATCTTGGACAGAGGTTTCTGCTATTGTTTCATCCATAGAGCAGGTCGAGGCCTGGGGAAAAAAAGAAAAAAGAAGAAGAAGTCACGGTTTTATCTTTTGGTCGATTTTAATCAGTCTGGTGTGTTGCATTGCGACTCGAAGAGTGGCTCATATTTTCCCCCCTGTCCTGCTTTATTTGGGCCATGTCAAGTAGGATGTGATTCATGGCACGAAATCAGTGGCATGACCACAACATTCTGTTGTAATCCTGCTCCCCACCTCCAAAAAGCCTGAGCTGATAAAAAGCAGACAAAATGAAAAAATGTTGGATTAGTCCTTTGCTTTAGTCGGATTAGTCGGATAATGAACTGAATGGGGAGGGAGGAAGGGAAAGAAGGAAGGAGGAGAGAGGGAAGGAGAAGGGAGAAAGGAGGGAGGAAGGAAGGGTGAGAGGAAGGAAGGAAGGAAGGAGGGAGGGAGCAGGGGGAAGTGAAGGAGGGAGGGAGGAAGGAAGGAGGGAGGAAGGGAGGGAAGGAGGGAGGGAGGGAGGAAGGAGAAAAGAAGAAAGGAAGAAGGGAGGGAAGGAGCGGGGGAAGTGAGGAGGAGGGAGGAAGGGAGGTGAGGAGGAGGGAGGTGAGAAGGAGGGAGGGAGGAGGGAGGGAGGGAGGGAGGGAGAGAGGGAGGAGAGAGGGAGAAGAAGGGGGAGGGAGGGAGGGGGGAGGAAGGAAGGAAGGAAGGGAAAGACAGAAAAAGAGAGTGTGAAAGAGAGAAGAAAGAAAAAGAAAGAAAGAAAGAAAGAAAGAAAAGAGGACCGACATTTTAAAGTTATTTTTGCACTTTTAAAAAGATCCGAAAGTCCTCCCTTTTGAGCTTGGGAGAAGGAAGTGTGATGCAGACAAATATAACCCTAGCTTTCCTCCATCAGCCCTGATGATGGGCTGAGCTTATTTATGTCTTTATCAATTGAACATTGATTAATTTTTAGTACCGAGACGCATGTTATTATTTGGGGTGCTTATTTTGTAAACAATGCTGTTCTTTTTGGTTTTCACTTTCTGTGCCTGGCTTAGAAGAAATGTTCTGATAATGAGCAGCTACAAGCGTTCTTTAAATAAATGAAAATAACTAAATAAAAGTGAACCATGTGATCTCAAACCATGTCAGACTAAAGTTTATTTTTTACTGCAGCTTCATTGAACAAAACAATTCTGTAGGAACCAAAGTCCAATATATCTTGAAATTTCATGGCCAAGGTTCAACAATAATGTTCTTCGGTAAGTTGCGTTTACCACAAGAAATATGAAAGCCGTTAAAAAAGGAATCCCCAAAAGCTAGATATTTTTGTACGGAAGTCTACCAAACTTTTAGAGGACCCGTAAATTATATCAGTTGTAGGCTACTGGCACACAGGATGTCCACAGACGGTGTTCAAAAGAATCAAGATGGCTACTTTAATCACACTGTGAGGGACCCCATTTTGACTTTTTTGACCTCACCCTGCAGAAACTTCTGCTGTGGCTTGCCGGTAATCTTGATAAGTGGCTAACGAATTCACTCACTTGCCCAGGTTGCCGTGCCATGCTTTATGGTAGTGTTTCTCAACCTTGGCAATTTAAAGATGCATGGACTTCAACTCCCAGAATTCTCCAGCCAGCCTGGGGAATTCTGGGAGTTGAAGTCCACATGTCTTATAGTTCAGTGTTTCTCAACCTTGGTAGCTTGAAGATGGGTGGACTACAATTCCCAGAATCCCCCAGCCAGCAGCGCTGGCTGGGGGTTTCTGGGAGTTGAAGTCCATCCATCTTCAAGCTACCAAGGTTGAGAAACACTGTTATGGCTGCTGAGGTTGTGCAACACAGCATTAAACCTAACAGGCCACAAGATGGCGGAAGAGAATCCAATTACTTGTCATTTATAATCAACTAAATAAGGAAACGATGATTTAATCGGGTACCCACAAGAGGCAAATCACCAAATTAGCCCTGTAGAATCATAATGCCACTCTACCCTATTTGTCCAAAAACTCCTCGACTTACAATAGTTCATTTAGCAACTGTTTGAAGTTACAATGGCACTAAAAAAAAGTGACGTGACCGTTTTTCACACTTATGACTGTTGCAACATCCCTATGTTCACGGGATCAAAATTCAGACGCTTGGCAACTGACTCATATTTATGATGGTCGCAGCGTCCCGGGGGTCACACAATCCTCTTATGCGACATTCTGACAAGCAGAGTCAATGGGGAAGACAGATTCATTTAACAACCGTGTCACTCACTTAACAGCTGCAGTGACTGGTTCCTTAACAACTCTGGCAAGAAACATAAGTGAGTCTCGCCCTGTCGTAAAACAACTGTCTTGCTGAGCCACAGAAATGTGGGGCTCCGTTTACTCTTTTAAAGAGTAAAATTTCGGGCTCCTGTACTCTTTTAAAGGGGGCGCGGTGGCTCAGTGGCTAAGACGCTGAGCTTGTCGATGGAAAGGTTGGCAGTTCAGTGGTTCGAATCCCTAGTGCCGCGTAATGGGGTGAGCTCCCGTTCCTTGTCCCAGCTTCTGCCAATCTAGCAGTTCAAAAGCAGATAAAAAATGCAAGTAGGAAAATAGGGACCACCTTTGGTGGGAAGGGAACAGCGTTCCGTGCGCCTTTGGCATTGAGTCATGCCGGCCACATGACCATGGAGACATCTTTGGACAGCTCTGGCTCTTCGGCTTGGAAACAGAGATGAGCACCGCCCCCTAGAGTCAGGAACGACTAGCACATATGTGCGAGGGGAACCTTTACCTTTTACTCTTTTAAAGAGCTTATTGGCCAATTCTCTTTGCAAACGGGGGATGAAATAAAAATGGAATTCAGTGAAAGGCCAACCCAGCACTGACTGGGACTTAATCTTTGCCGCCAGAGGTGGGGCTTCTTGGATAAAGTTCAGCCTGGTCTAACAATAACTACTGTGAAACTAAAGTACCTTGAAGCGCCAGGCATTTTTCTCCACCACTGTAACCCGTCATACAACCTCTGTGGTTAGACTGGGATGTGATCCCACAATTTTTGGAGATAATCCCTCGGGGCAATCTTGAACTTGTTTGCTTCTCCAGATTACAACATGAGCCTTGAGCAAGAATGTCCCAGGAAGTTAAACTTTCCCCTAGGACTCGAAGAACAGGGAGTAGAAAAGGCCCTTTTGTACGTGTTCCAAGATGCATTTTTTCCCCCACCCAGATAAGTCAATGGGGCTCTATTTCTCAATCTTAGCCATTATAAAACACGTGGACTTCAACTCCCAGAATTCCCTAGGCAGCTTGCTTAAGATCTTTAAGATATGTAGACTTCAACTCCCAGAATTCCCCAGCCAGCAAGTTAATGATTTTTTTAATTGCGTGGATGTCAACTCCCATAAGGAAACATGCTTATGAATTGTAAGATGTGTAGACTTCAACCCCCAGAATTCCCCAGCCAGTAAGCTGATGATCTTTAGGATGTATGGACTTCAGTTCCCAGAATTTCCATCCAGCTTGCTTGTGAACTTTAAATGTGTAGACTTCAACTCCCAGAATTCCTCAGCCAGCATGCTTGTGAACTGTAAGATATATAGACTTCAGCTCCCAGAATTCCTCAGCCAGCATGCTAATGATCATTAATATGTGTGGATTTCAGTTCCCATAATTCCTTAGGAAACATGTTTATGAATTGTAAGATGTGTGGACTTCAAATCCCAGAATTCCCCAGCCATCAAGCTAATGATCTTTAAGATGTATGGACTTCAATTCCCAGAATTCTCTAGCCAGCTTGCTTATGAACTGTAAGATATATGGACTTCAGCTCCCATAATTCCTCAGGAAACATGTTTATGAATTGTAAGATGTGTGGACTTCAAATCCCAGAATTCCCCAGCCATCAAGCTAACGATCTTTAAGATGTATGAACTTCAATCCCCAGAATTCTCCAGCCAGCTTGCTTATGAACTGTAAGATATACGGATTTCAACTCTCAGAACTCCTCACCTAGCATGTTAATGATCATTAAGATGTGTGGGATGTCAACTCCCATAATTCCTCAGGAAACATGCTTATGAATTGTAAGATGTGTGGACTTCAAATCCCAGAATTCCTCAGCCATCAAGCTAATGATCTTTAAGATGTATGGACTTCAATTCCCAGAATTCTCTAGCCAGCTTGCTTATGAACTGTAAGATATATGGACTTCAGCTCCCATAATTCCTCAGGAAACATGTTTATGAATTGTAAGATGTGTGGACTTCAAATCCCAGAATTCCCCAGCCATCAAGCTAACGATCTTTAAGATGTATGAACTTCAATCCCCAGAATTCTCCAGCCAGCTTGCTTATGAACTGTAAGATATATGGATTTCAACTCTCAGAACTCCTCACCTAGCATGTTAATGATCATTAAGATGTGTGGGATGTCAACTCCCATAATTCCTCAGGAAACATGCTTATGAATTGTAAGATGTGTGGACTTCCCCAGCATGGGCTGGGGAATTCTGGGAGTTGAAGTCCACACATCTTAAAGTTGCTGAGATTCGTAAGTACTGCCTTAGGTGACAGAGTCAAGTTGATGGCCTTCCCTTCTTTAGATGTGATTGTCCCCCTGCCATCTTGACTTTTTTGACCCCCCCAACCCCCCACCCCCTCCCCACCCCCCGCAAATATTCCTTCCTGGGATTTTTCTGTCCCAGAGCTAAGCATGTTGGTAAGTGGAAAAGGGCTTGGAAGTTTGAAAAATATTTGTGGTTGGCAATTTTGAATTAGCTGAGCCTGCCCTGGGCACAAACCTCAAAGCCAGCCTTAAAATACCAACTCCACAAAGGCAACCTGTGGGATTTGTTCTCCACCACTCCTTCCCTGTCCTCAGTTTACCTGTCTTTTCTTCTGTACAGGTGGACCTATTTCCAGAGACATTTTGGATGATAGCCATACACTTCAAATTAGCCACTGGGAGTTAGTTTTACACAACTGTCGAAAGGCTGACTGACAGCTTGCTCTCTCTCTCTCTCTCAAAAGAAAACCCCCAGCGGCCTTATTCAAAATGGGACACGAGCCTCCCAAATGTGACCTCGGGCCTTACAAGTAGTCCTCGACTTACGACCATGATCGGATCCCAGAATTTCCACGGCTAAGCGAGGCAGTGGTTAAGGGAGTCACTCCCAAATACAAACTTTTTTCGGGGGGGGCCACCGTTGTTAAGGAAATCACTGCCGTTCTTAAATGAATCACAAAGTCATAAAGCGAATCCTGATTCCCCATTGGCTCTGCTTGCCGGAAGCGAGCTAGGAAGGTAGAAAATGGTGATCATGTGACTCCGCGATCAGTGGTAGGTTTCCAATATTCTTACTACAGGTACCACATGCACACCTTCAGCACATACCTCCAGCCTTCCTCACATATGCTTTGCTCACTCGCATGCCCTCTGTACATGCCCCGGCTGTTGTGGTCCGCCAGCAGCCAGTGGAGCTGGCAGCGGAGTCGGACAGCGATGAGGCTGAAGAAGAACATGGGCCAGTCCTGGAGGCTGGGGAAGGCCCGGATGAGAGCTCTGCGTTGGAGGCAGAGATGGGGCCAGGGCCATCGGGGAGTGATGTGCGGACTTCGGAGCACCAGAGGCTGACAGCAGAGAGGCAGAGGAACAAAAATGACCCCACAGTTCAACTCTGAGCTATAAATAGTGGTGGCTCAGCAGACTAAAAGCATTGTGATTAACATCAGCTGTCTGCAATTACTGTAAGTTCGAATCTCCCCAGGCTCCAGGTTGACTCAGCCTTCCATCCTTTCTAAGGTAGGTCAATTGAGGACCCAGTTGGTGGGGGCAATAAGCTGACTTTGTATAAAATATACAAAAGTATGAAAGCTATTGCTTAACGCATTGTAAGCCGCCCTGAGTCTCCAGAGAAGGGCGGCATGTAAATCTAATTAAAAAAGAAGAAAAAGAAAGGAAGGAAGGAAGGAAGGAAGGAAGGAAGGAAGGAAGGAAGGAAGGAAGGAAAGAAAGAAAGAAGAAAGAGAGAGAGAGAGAGAAAGAATGAATATTCAGCTGTCTGCAATTAGTGCAAGTTCGAATCTCCCCAGGCTCCAGGTTGACTCAGCCTTCCATCCTTTCTAAGGTAGGTCAATTGAGGACCCAGTTGGTGGGGGCAATAAGCTGACTTTGTATAAAATATACAAAAGTATGAAAGCTATTGCTTAACGCATTGTAAGCCGCCCTGAGTCTCCAGAGAAGGGCGGCATGTAAATCTAATTAAAAAAGAAGAAAAAGAAAGAAAGGAAGGAAGGAAGGAAGGAAGGAAGGAAGGAAGGAAGGAAGGAAGGAAGGAAGAAAGAAGAAAGAGAGAGAGAGAGAGAAAGAATGAATATTCAGCTGTCTGCAATTAGTGCAAGTTCGAATCTCCCCAGGCTCCAGGTTGACTCAGCCTTCCATCCTTTCTAAGGTAGGTCAATTGAGGACCCAGTTTGTGGGGGCAATAAGCTGACTTTGTATAAATATACAAAAGTATGAAGGCTATTGCTTAACGCATTGTAAGCCGCCCTGAGTTTTCGGAGAAGGGAGGCATATAAATCAAATTAATATATATATATATATTTTCTTCCATCAGTGGGACATATTTCACTGTACCTGTATAACCAATAGCTCGCCTGTGAACCCCACTTTTTCTCCATTCTCTTGAATGAAGAATGTACGCTGTAGTTATTTACAAACCCAACAAAGAAACGAAGTGGAGATATAGTAGTGGCCCAAATTGTGGAAACCTTTTGGCAAAAGTGTATTTTTGAGGTTTGATGGCTAATAACACCACTTTTTTTTTTTTTTTTGGAGTTTCATGATAATCTTATTCCGCTGCTGGAATGGCCTGGGAATAGCCCAGATCTTCTTCACCCAATTGAAAATCTATGGAGCCGACTAAAGAAACCTGTTAGTCAGAAGCGACCCAGCAATAAAACCCAGTTAATAGAAGCCATCCTTCAATCTTGGTTTCACATGATAACAGCTGCAGAACTCAAAGACTTGGTTCACTCCATGGGAAGACACTGTAAGGCCCTCATTCATGCTAAAGGTTACCCAACGAAGGATGAACTGATAATTTTTGTATATCTCGTTTTTTCTACGTGTTTCACTTTTCTCCTTTCTACCATAACTGCTCTTCTAATAGCAAATAGCAGACTAAGAGCCTGGTGGCGCAGCAGCTTAAGCAGCATCTTAAGTGGTGTTTAAATGACACCAGCTGCCTGCAGTTATTGCAAGTTCGAATCTCACCAGGCTCAAGGTTGACTCAGCCTTCCATCCTTTCAAAGGTAGGTAAAATGAGGACCCGGATTGTGGGGGCAATAAGCTGACTTTGTATAAAAAAGAACACTGCTTAGGGGGGCCCGAAAGCCCTACTAAGCAGGTATATACAAAAGTATGGAGGCTATTGCTTAAAGCATTGTAAGCTGCTCTGAGTCTCCAGAGAAGACTCGGCATATAAATTAAATTTAAAAAAAAAATCCTTCATAAAAGTTATTGCATTACATTCTTGATGAAATTATCTTTCCATTGATACATACTTTTATGGTATTACTGCAAAAAAAAAAAAAAAAAAAAGGGTGTTATTAGCTAGTTTTAGAAAATACTTTTCCCAAAAGCTTTGCACAATTTTGGCCACTACTGTACAATCACATTGAGAAGTCCCTTTACTATTGCTGTAACCACCAGGGGGAAATATTGTTCTGGTTTTTCCTACTGTTTACAATAGAGGATAGTGCTAAATCTTTTTTCTCTGCTCATCCAAATAATAGGCTGAAAATAAATGTGTATTATATAGGATGAAATGTATGTGAAATGCGAACTGTTTTTAAAAAAAATATTACGGTAGAAGAATCCTGGATCCCCACGTTGGGCTAAGCCACAATCTACATGCGATAGGGATGGTTTAACATGTGAATGAACTCCTGCCCACCTTGCAAGTTTGTTGTTGTTGCGTAGGCAATGTTTACTTTTGTAGCTAAGTCAGTGGTGTGAACAACCGTTGTCTGGGGATGAAATTTCTCCTGGCTTTCTAATCCTTTTTCTAAAGTTGCTCCATCATTTGCAAATCAACCACACAGACCATAACACAGGCTGACTCACATGTAAATAAATAATTTGTCTCCTAACAAACTGAGGATCCTGTAGAAATGTTTCCCAATCTTAGCAGCTTGAAGATGAGTAGACGTCAGCTCCCAGAATTTCTCCCCCGGCCATGACTTTATAACCCTTTTTACAATCACCAGGGTCATTGCAATTGTTAAAACGAATGACACGCTTGCAAATTGTTGTCGATTTGCTGGAAACCAGCAACAAGGGTTACGATTGGCAATCGGGTGTTCTCTCAGAACACTACAACCAGTGGCTGGCCGGTTGCCAAGCCTCGACTTGCAATCACGTGACCCTGCAGGGTGGTGTGATGGTTATAAGTGCGGGAACTGGCTGTAAGTCTGAGGACCAGACTTTTCCCAGCACTGTTGTAGTGCCAAAGGAAAGGTGGTAAATTGAGGACTAGGTGCAGGGATGGGATTGAAAAATTTCAGCAACTGGTTTGCTGTCCGGTTGCTGGGGGGGGCGTGGCCATGGGGGCGTGGCCTACTTGGCCTCCTGTACCACGGTGGAGGCAGGGCGTTTTTGCCCTCCCCAGGCTCTGGAGGCTATCCTCGAGCCTCCAGAAGGGCGAAAACGGCCTCTCCTGGGCACCGGAGGCCCTCTGGGACCTGGAAATAGGCCTGTTTCTGGACTTCTGGTACCTCCAGTAGGCCCATTTTTCATCCTGAATACCACCTCTGCTACTCAACTGTACTCAACAGAATTAAGCATTGTTTCTTTAAACTGAATTTGGCCACGCAGCTGATAGAACGGCTGGGAAAACACAGCAGAAAAGTATAGTCCCCAAAAGTTCAGGCTGCTTGAGTACGTGACCCCAGACAAGCCATCTCCTCCCTTTTCAGGACCATGGAAGGGTGGTCCCCTGACTGAAGAAGCTCTGAAGAAGATCCATTCCAGGGTAAGAGACTCTCCACCTAAAGACAGTAGGAAGAACTGGAACTCTCACTGGATCTTCACTGCCCTTCTTGTCTTCCAGATTTCATTGTTGGAAGAAATGTCCATCTGGGTTCTGTTCCAAGTGAGGAGAAAGACACTCGAAACATGGAGGCTGCTTGGAAAGATGGTTTATTGGTGAACAGGACCACATGGGTGTAGAGTGTAAGAGTTATTTATACCCTCTCTTGGGCCTTGCCCTTGAGCTTCCTGTTCCTGTGCAAGAAATGTATCCTATTGGTTGTGACAGACTCCCAGGGGGACTATGCGGGGGTCTTAGCTAACTTTGTAGGCTGTCTATGTCTTAGGCTTGGTTGAACCTTGCTGGATGATGCAATGAAGGGCTTGGTTGTGCCATGGGGTGAGTTTTGCTGATAGATAATCCTATTACGTCCTGGAAGGTCATGCCTTAATCGCATCACCCTGGAGCTGAGGTCTTCTGTTTTGTAAATAGGCTGGCCCAGTCCTTCTCAATGGGCACCAAATATCTGCTGGGGGGCAAGGAGCTGAATTTCTGTCTCCCTTAAAATTTCTATTTCTCTTTTTAGGGGAAATATTCTGCTTTTTTTAAAATATCGCCTAAAATAATTTCATTCTTTTAGGAGGGGTGGGTGCTAAATTTCTTCATCATCAAGCCTACTATACAGTTGTATTTCCTTGGGACCTTCCCAATGGTGGGATTCAATTTTTTTTACTACCGGTTCTGTGGGTGTGGCTTGGTAGGCGTGCCATGGCTTGGTGGGTGTGGCTTGGTGATACTGTAAAATCTCCATTCCCTCCCCACTCCAAGGGAAGGTCACTGCAAAATCCCCATTTCCTTCCGATCAGCTGGGACTCAGGAGGCAGAGAATAGATGGGGGCAGGTCCAGTCAGAATTTTTATTACCGGTTCTCCGAACTACTCAAAATTTCCGCTACCAGTTCGTCAGAACTGGTCAGAACCTGCTGAAACCCACCTCTAGGCCTTCCTGGCAGCAGGAAGATCTTTTTGGGAACCAGGCAGGTCATACAGAGCAGGCACACGCCCTGGGAGGAAACAGCCTGACAGATTAAGGATTTGCATGGGCCCTGGCTGGCAAGGAATTATTCAAATCTCTCAGAATGCTGCGGCAAGCATTTGTGCTCATAGAATGACGCGCGGCATCCTCAAAAGAGTCCAGTTCCAATGAACTCGCCAAGAGGGTGTGAATTCACAGAATTGCTCTTCTGCTAAAACGAAAAGAAGAGAAAACCCCTAAGGTTGCATCATTTCACTCCCCTGGGGCTGCTCTTCCTTTCTCTCCATGACAAGAAAAAAAACACCCCGCACAGCTGTGAAAGTAGAAAAAAATAATATTTTATTGGCAAATTTCAATGATAAACACAAGGCCTCCTCCGATGATCTTATTTTTTTCAAGTATCAAAATACATCCAAAGGACAAACGCTATTTATTTAAGGCAAGGGAAGGGCTGCTTAGGGAGCAGAAAAGTTAATCGCAACCAGAACAGCGGACACGGCACTAAATGAGACAAATCCTTGGTCTGCCTAGCTAGTCCAGCGACCCCCCAATTTTGGCAACGTTAAGAGGTGTGGACTTCGACTCCCAGAATTCCCTAGATAGTATAGTGGCTGGGGAATTCTGGGAGTTGAAATTCATGCATGCCGGCTGGGGGATTCTGGAGCTGAGGTCCATGCGTATTGGATAGCGGGATTCTGGGAGTTGGAAGTCCATACAAGTTGATTTAGGAATTTGGAGAGTTGAAGTCCGTGCATGCTAATTACGAATTCTGGGAGTTGGAAATCCAGACATGCTGGCTGGGGAATTCTGGGAGTTGAAGTCCATATAAGCTGACTTGAGAATTTGAAGGTCCATGCGTATTGGATAGCGGTCCGTGCGTATTGGATAGCGGGATTCTGGGAGTTGGAAGTCCATACAAGTTGATTTAGGAATTTGGAGAGTTGAAGTCTGTGCATGCTAACTAGGAATTCTGGGAGTTGGAAATCCATGCATGCTGGCTGGGGAATTCTGGGACTTGAAGTCCACATATTTTAACATTGCAGAGATTGGGCAAACTAGCCTCTATCTACTGCTACCAAATAGGACCACCTTCCCAAAAGGCAATTCTTCACAAGATAACCCAAGATGGACAACCTAATGAAGCCAAGGTGCCAACTGTACTTAAGGGCCCTTTTTAGCCCTACCCAGATGGAAGGAGTGTGTGAAGGGAATAGCCAAACAGCCTAGCCACCCGTTTCATTATAACTAGCCACTGATGAAGTTGCTTGAATGAGCACCAAAACGTCTCAGATTAACAAATTAATCAATTCTGGTCCTGTTGCCATGATTCAACCTTTTGGGTACTTTTGGCCTGGATGATTGAGTCTACATTGACAAATTGCAATTCATTTTGGGGAGAAACCCTTGAAGTTGGTGTGGTAAAGAGTCGGTACATTCCAACAACTTTCTACCTATTTATTTATGTTTTTATTTTGACTAATGAAGTTGCTTGGATGAGCAATGAAACCCCTCAGGTTAACAAATTCCAGTTGCCAAGATTCAACCTTTTAAAATACTTTTGGCCCGGGATGATGGAGCCGACATTGCCATACATATAACTAGCCACAATTCTCCAGAATTTGTGTTTCCCACGGCTTCCCGGAGATGTTGAATCTAGAATCCCCTGCATACAAAATGGACGCCATGGTCAAGATGTTACTGACTTCGTATCAGGGCATCCCTATTTCTCCCATGTACAGCCATTCCATTGTTTTTTTTTTTTAATTCCTTTCCAATCATCGCAACCGCACTGACTCACACTCCAGCTCTACAACTTCCTCCAATGACTAGGATCGTAGCCTGGGAGTTTCTGAAATTTCACGGCTTCAAATGCACCCAATATTCCACCTAGCCGGTGTTTTGGAAATCCCCCAACTCTCCCCTTCTTTTCCAGATGTTTTATCGTGCTGGTCCTTCCCCCATTCCAATTTCAGGGCAGCTCAACCATATTTCTTCAACCTTGTGGGTGACAAAAGAGCCGGGAGAACTGAGAAAAATGAGTCAGCCTTTCTGGGTCTTCTCGGGAAAAGATCGACTTTGAAAGAGTTGGCTTCCTCCTGCCTCTGGCTCCATTTTGACTCACAGCTGTTGCAATTCACGGTCTTGCCATTGGTCGGAGACACAGCGCCACTGATGCTGGCAGCTTTGGCAATTTCAAGGAGGACTCGTAGGGCACAAAATAACTGGGGACCCTATGCCAGAGGTGTCAAACTCGATTTCATTCAGGGTTGTGTTTGATCTGGAGGGGGGGCAGGGGGGCCGTGGCCAAGGTATGTACGGTCAGCTCGACGTCACTCATTGAGGCTCCATTTTTAGCTGCGGCAACCTCCTGCAGCCCTCTGCCAACGAAAACTGAGCTCAGGGAGGCGGCACATGGCCCGCCCGAGTTCCGTTTTCGGCCACGATGGCCTCCTGCAGCCCTCTGCCAGCGGAAACTGAGCCCGGGTGGGTGGGCCGTGCGTGGCCCTCCCAAACTCTGTTTTTGCTGGCAGAGTCACTGTGGGCTGGTCCTTCAGGGATCCCTTGAGTTTGACACCCCTGCCCTATACCATTCCAGACAAATGGATGTCTGCAAACCTCCAGTGATGGATTACACCCACAACTTACTCCCACTGATTAATTCTTCTAACTGTCAGGAAATTTCTCCTTAGTTCTAGGTTGGGTCTCACTTTAATAAGCTTCCATTTGTTCCTTCTTGTCCTGCCTTCAGTTGTGTTGGAGAACAGATTGTCTCCCCTCCCCCTCTCCTTTGCGGCAACCATTCTGATATTGGAAGACTGCTATCAGGTCACCCCTAGTCCTTCTCTTTATTAGACTAGACGTATGTAATCCCTCAGTCATTCATCATATACAGTAGTGGCCAAAATTGTGGAAACCTTTTGGGAAAAGAGTATTTTCTAAAACTAGCTAATAACAACTAGCTCCCCAACTTTTTTGGGGAGTAGTACCATAAAATTATATATCAATGGAAAGATAATTTAATCATGAATGTAATGCAATAACTGTTATGAAGGATTTGCTATTCGAATAGCAGTTACAGTAGAAAGCAGTTACAGTAGAAAGAAGAAAAGCGAAACACATAGAAAAAACGAGATATTCAAAATTGATCACCATGCCACTTAATCCTGAGTTGGGTCACCTTTAGCATGAATGATGGCCTTACAATGTCTTCCCATGGAGTGAACCAAGTCTTTGAGTTCTTCAGTTGTTACAATGTGAAACCAAGATTGAATGATGGCTTCTATTAACTGGATTTTATTGCTGGGTCGCTTCTGACTAACAAGTTTCTTTAGTCAGCTCCCTAGATTTTCAATTGGGTTAAGAAGGTCTGGGCTATTCCCCGGCCACTCCAGCAGTGGAATAGGATTACCTTGAAATTCCAGGAAAAAAAGGGGTGCTATTAGCCACCAGACCTCAAAAATACACTTTTCCCAAAAGGTTTCCACAATTTTGGCCACTACTGTAATTCACCCAGACCCCCAAACATCTTTATTGCTCTTCTCTGCACTCTCTCTTGAGGTCTTTCTTTCTTTCATGCCCCCTTAGCTGTAGCTACTGCTGGTCGTTTCAATTTTGATCATGTTGAAAGCGGATAAGATCAAGGATGGTGAAAAGGAATCAACTTATTAGGGAAGGGGGGAATTAAAGTAAAGGGATTTAAAGAAAATAGGATTTTTACTCTGGGAACACCTAGTTTCCTGATTGATCGCGCTCACTTTCCTTGTCTACCAAGATGTCCCAGATGATGCTGGGACAAGGAATTGGCATTTGATCCCCACAAATGCTATGTGTGTTAAATACAGATAGTTCTCGACTTACAACTGTTCATTTAGGGACCATTCAAAGTTAAAACAGCACTGAAAAATGTGAGTTATGACCGGGGGTGAAATTCAGCAGGTTCTGACAGGTTCTGGAGAACCGGTAGTGGAAATTTTGAGTAGTTTGGAGAACTGGCAAATACCACCTCTGGCTGGCTCCAGAGTGGGGTGGGAATGGAGATTTTGCAATATCCTTCCGCTGGAGTGGGAGGGAATGGGGATTTTGGGGATTTTGCAGTATCCTTCCCCTGGAGTGAGAAGGGAATGGGGATTTTGCAGTATCCTTCCCCTGGAGTGGGGAGAGAATGGGGATTTTGCAGTATCCTTCCCCTGGAGTGGGGAGGGAATGGGGATTTTGCAGTATCCTTCCCCTTCCACGTCCACCAAGCCACGCCCACAGAATCAGTAGTAAAAAAATTGAATTCCACCACTGCTTATGACCATGTTTCACCGTTACAACCTTTGCAGCCTCCCCATGATCACCCGGTCAAAATCTGGATGCTGGGCAACTGACTCATATTTATGACGGTCACACTGTCCCATGTGTGTGTGTGTGTGTGTGTGTGTGTCACGTGATCCCTTGGCGACCTTCTGACAAGCAAAGTCAAAAGGGAAGCCTGATTTCACTTAACAACCGGGTTATCGACTTATGAACTGCCGTGATTCGCTTAACGAGAAACGCCGTAAAATGGGGGGCAAGGCTCACTTAACAAAGGTCTCACTTAACAACGGAATTTTTTCGGGCTCAATTGCAGTCGTAAGTCGAGGACTACCTGTACACACTCATGCAATTTGGGGTGCCTTGGGGAGAGTCTCACATCTGCAAACTTTCACCCCAACTACAGATGTCCCTGTACACAATTCAACCTGTAAACAGGCCACCCTAGAAACCCCATGGAAGGTGCCATCATTATATTGCAATCCTGAATACAATACACGCCACAAGGCTTAAATACACACCGTACTAACTTCACTCAACTTAAATTAATGCCTATTAAATACAAAGAACACCGTCAATGGATGTTTACCCCACTTGAGCGACGCTTCCGGCGTTTTGTCAAAAGTCACGTCTGGCCCTCAACTGAGAGAAGCGGATTGGCTTTCCATTTCACAGCGGCCTCTTCCTTGTGCTAAAACACGATCCCTGAACAAAAGATAACGTTTCCCTGTCCAGTCGTGTCCGATTCTAGGGCACGGTGCCCATCCCTGTTGTCAAGAGAACCAGTGTTGCCCAAAGACATTTTCCATAGTCATGTGGCCAGCATAATTCTATGACAAAGGCAGCATGGAAGGCTGTTATTTTCCCACCGAAGTGGTACCTATTTATCTACTCGCATTTGCATGCTTTCAAATGGCAAGGTGGACAGGAGCTGGAGCAAGGAACAGGAGCACACGCATCGTGCGGTGCTCGGGTCTCGAAGTGGTCAGTTTCCCAGCTGATAAACTCTGTGTCTTTAACCACTGTGTGCCATTGCCTGTCCCCTGACACTCACCCCCAAATGGGTCCAACCCAGATTCTGCTCAGACAGTGGTGTGAGGTACATTCAAAGAAATTGGGTGAGAGGAAGATGCTGCTGCATGAAGAAGGCCACTGTTGAGTTTTTGACATCTGAAGGGTCATCTTAGGCTCTGCTACATCATCATCTTTTAACGACCCCATAATCCCTTGCGGGGTAGAGTCTGTCTGGGCAACTGAACGGAGCTGAATGTTTACTGGCCGGATGCCCTCCCTGTTGCTAATGCGGAGTTATATTCAGCAGATATATATTCTCAAAGTGCTGCTGGGCTCTGCTACATGTCAATTTGAAAATGAAGGTAGTTTCAAGTCTGCAGCAAACATGGAGAAATGTCAGGCTGGGAGCAGCAATGCCTTGACTCATTCTTCTGCCTTGTGAAATGGTCCTTGAGAAATCTTCCTGTCTCACAAAGCAGCTGAAGGCCTCCAGACTTCCTCTCGTCAGCTGCCACCAGGGCCGCCGTCACTGCTGTGCAGCCACTGCCCTTCGCAGCCGAGACCCACCGGACCTTCCGAACCCAGTAGCCTTTGGGACTGGTCCATCCCTGGGTACCTCATGGACATCCGATTGGCCAGAGTCCCTGGGGGCATGGATATGACGGGATGGTTCAGGCTTATCGAAACCAACTGGAGAGGATGGGAGGAGACATGAGGGCTGGACGGAGAAAAGGGGTACAAGGGAGTGTGGAAGGCAGGATCAGTCATGTTCTCATGATGGAGAACCTTGGAGGATCTCGAATAGCCCATCGGCTGCTCCAGGGTAGATGAATGGGAACTTCTGTCCAATTCCACGCCAGGCAATGGGGCGGAGGTTGAAGGTCCATTCGTCACGATAATGCTTTCTGGCCTCAGAGTGGCTGTGTTGGGAGAATGGCTTGCTCTGTGAGGCTTTGGGGTCTGATCAGGGCTGGGGATGGTGGAGCAGGAGTCAGGTGAAGCATGGAGCATGTCTGAAGGGAGATAAAAGCACTGTTAGAGCGGCAATCCACTGATTATTAAATCGATACAGATTAAATTTTATGGGCCGGGTTGCTTCTAGAGCAGGGGTGTCCAACCATGGCAACTTCTAAGACTTGTGGACTTCAACAAGGATAGGGCTCGCAACTTGGGCGTCTTCCTGGACTCACGACTGTCTTTAGAAGAGCATATGACGGCCGTGGCCGGGAGGACTTTTTATCAGGTCCACCTGATTCACCAGTTGCGTCCCTTTCTGGATCGGGACTCGTTACGCACAGTCACTCATGCCCTTGTCACCTCATGCCTGGACTACTGTAATGCTCTCTACATGGGGCTCCCCTTGAGGAGCACCCGGAGGCTCCAACTGGTCCAGAATGCGGCCGTGCGGGTGGTGATGGGAGCGACATGGCCCCCCTCCTGCGCGAGCTGCACTGGCTCCCGGTGGTCCTCCGGGTGCGCTTCAAGGGTTTGGTTACCACCTTTAGAGCGCTCCATGGCTTAGGACCAGGGTACTTACGGGACCGCCTTCTGCCACCAATAGCCTCTCACCAACCAATCCGCTCTCATAGAGAGGGTCTCCTCAGGGTGCCGTCGGCCAAACAATGTCGCCTGGCGGCCCCCAGGGGGAGAGCCTTCTCTGTGGGGGCACCCGCCATCTGGAACGAGCTCCCCCCAGAGATAAGGAGGCTTCAGGACTTACGCATCTTCTGCCGCGCCCTAAAAACGTTTTTATTTCAACAGGCTGGTCTGGCCTAACTCTTCCCTTTTAAATTGGATTTTAAAATGTTTTATATAAATTGGATGTTTTAAATTTCTTTTCTAAGCCCAAATTATTTAATCTATTTTAAATAACTTTTAACTTTTATATGTTATTGTATTTTATCTTGGCTGTTCACCGCCCTGGGTCCCTTTTGGGAGTAGGGCGATATATAAATTCAAATATAAATAAATAAAAATAAAATAAAATAAACTCCCAGAATTCCCTTGTGAAGACCTCTGGATTTCAACTCCCAGAATTCCCCAGTCCATGTTGCTGGCTGGGAAATTCTGGGAGTTGAAGTCCAGAGGTCTTCACAAGGGAATTCTGGGAAATCCACAGATCTTAAAGTTGCCAAGGTTGGAACACCTCTGAGATGGAAGAAAGATTTACCATGCACTAAATCAGAATTAATTCATGTATATCGTTCTTGGGAGCAAATTGTTTTGAGGAACATCAACACGGTCCATATTTCTTCTTCTCATAGTTGTTCCCACTCATGGGAAAGCTGGATTGGTTCAGGAGCAAAATAGAATCTTTTCTCGTTCCTAAATTCTAAGCTCCAAAATAGGAGTCCTCTACTTACAACCACAATTAGCAGAATTGCGTTGCTAAGCAAGATGCCTGTTAAGTGACTCACGTCCAATTTTGCAGTCTGGTTCCCCCCCCCCCCACCCCAGTACTTATGTGGATCACTGCAGTGGGGAAGCGAGCCATGCTGTCGTTAAATGAATCCAGGGTTCATTTAACTACGGCACAATGCATTGACTTTGCTTGTTGGAAAGCCAGCTGGAAAGGTCAGAAATGAAGATCCCATGACCTCAGGCTGTTGCAACTGTCCTAAATACATGCCAGTTGCAAGCCCCCGAATTTTGATCACTTGATTGTGAGGATGTTGTGATGGTTGTAAGCTGGCCATAAGTCACTTTTTTTCAGGATCGCTAAATGAATGGTTGTAAGTCAAGGACCGTATCCAGAGCCGTCTTCCCTTCCCATCCAGTTTTTAATCAAGACCAAGCAGGCAGTTGAAGCACGGCACGAAACCCCGGCTGCCTATTTGGGGAGGAAGTTACTTACGGCTGTGGGTCCGAAGGCCAGGAGAGCTCGCAGCGCTGACGGTGGGGGACGATCCATCATGGCTGCTTTCAGGATGCGGAATAGGCCGAACAGCTTTTCCTCTCAGGATGTCGATCGCCTGAAGATCAGAAAGCGGAGGAGATGGTGACAGGTTGTATTGTTTCTACCGAAAAGACTGTATCTGGCGCTCCCAGTCGCCGTCGCTAAGCGAATTACCACAGGTTCCTTAAGCATGAGGTCACGTGACCACATCTTCAACCAGGGGTGAAATGCTCCCGGTTCAGACCGGATTGCCCGATCCGGTAGCGATGGAGGCAGGTGGTTCGGAGAACCGGTAGCAAAGATCCCTGCCCCCCACCTCCCGCCATGCCCAGCTGAGCCGCACAATCATCAGAGGCTTTTTTTTTTTTACTTTTAAAAGCATTTTTTCTACAACCTCTTCGGCTGAAAAAATGCTTTTAAAAGTAAAAAAAAAAGCCTCTGATGATTGTGCAGCTCAGCTGGGATCATCAAAGGCTTTTAAAAGAAAAAAACCCTTTTTTTCTTTTAAAGGCCTCTGACGATCCAAGCTGAGTTGCCTGATCATCAGAGGCATTTAAAAGAAAAAAAGTTTCTGCTGATCAGGCAACTCAGCTGGGATTGTCAGAGCCTTTTGAAAGCATTTTTTACAACCTCTTCACCGAAGAGGTGGTAGAAAAAATGGTTTTAAAAGTAAATGCATGCAATACAGGAAGTCCTTGACTTACCACAGTTCATTTAGTGACCGTTTGAAGTTACAATGGCGCTGAAAGAAGTAATTTACAACCAATTTACAACCGTTGCAGCATCCCTACCAGAGGTGGGTTTCAGCAGGTTCTGACCAGTTCTGGACAACCGGTAGCGGAAATTTTGAGTAGTTCGGAGAACAGTAGTAAAAATTCTGACTGGCACCACCACCATCTATTCTCTGCTTCTCTAGTCTCAGCTGATCGAGAGGAAATGGGGATTTTGCAGTAACTTTCCCCTGGAGAGGGGTGGAAATGGAGATTTTACAGTATCCTTCCCCTGCCACGCCCACCAAGCCACACCCACAGAACCGGTAGTAAAAAAATTTGAAACCCACCACTGATCCCTACCGTCACTGACTCACATTTTTGACGGTTGCCATGTCCCTGGGTCATGTGATGTGATCCCTTCCAACAAGCAAAGTCAGCGGGGTGGGGGTGGGGTAGCCAGACTCACTTAACAACCATGTTACTAATTTAACAACTGCAGTGCTTCGCTTAACAACGGCGGCGAGAAAAGTGGGCAAAACCTACTAAAGATCTCGCTTAGCCATAGACATTTTGAACTCCATCATGGTCGTTAAATCCGAGGACTTCCTGTGATGAACCTGGGTCACCATCCATGGAGGAAATCACCTACGAAGGACCCACTACATTTACACCAAAGATGTGCCTCTCATATCCCCCGTTGTTAATTTTGAGGAAACGGTTTAACCAGTCCAACCTGAATGACGTCTGTCCCCTTGTAAACACCACTTTCTGTTCCTGTCCTTTGTCCCAGAGAGAAAATAATTGTCTTGTGTTTCTCTTGAAGCCCTTGTCTGTATTTTGGGGATAATATTTTCCTTAGGCCAGTGGCCTCCAATGTCAGGACATAAGTTTAAGATTGAAAACCAGGCTTGTCGGATGCTACATCTGTACTCTCCTGCTCTATGGGGGGGAGAGTTGGTCTTTTGACAGAAAGCCACTTGAAAGGACTAGATTAGAAGCATTCGAAATGTGGATTTACACATTTCAAATGCTGTGTTGACAAAATCAGAAATGAGGACGGGATAACCCGCCTGGGAAAGCCAAGGGAAATCATCAAAACCATAAAAAAAAAAAGCAAAAGTTAGAATATTTCAGACAGGTGAATGCAACCCCCAGAAAAATATGCCATCCTTCATTTAATCCTCCCAGGGAAAGATTGAAGGCAAACGAGGTCCAGGCAGAAGAAGACCGTCATGGCTTCAAAATCGAAGGGACCCGTTTGGGCAAAACTCAGCAGCCCTTTTTCATGCAGAAATAGGATTGTCAAAATGATCGCCAACATCTGATGATGGATATGGCACAAGAAGAAGCAGCAGCGGCCCCCGAACGACCGTGATGGTGGACCTATGGCAACTGTGCCACAGGTGCCACGCAGCACCCTCTCTGTGGGCACACGAGACAATCGCCCCAGTTGAGCTCTGTCGCATAGCCGCTTCGAACAGCCGTTAAACCGTTGTAAGTCAAAGACAGCCTCAAATTCATGGCAGGGAGGTTCCTCATCGGCTCCCAGCCAGTATAAAATCTGCTCCATTATCCCGTTCAGAGTATAGGTACTCCTCGACATACAACCACAATTGAACCCAAAATTTCCGAGACATTTGTTAAATCAGTTTTATACCAATGTGTGACTTTTCTGGCCACAGTCGTTAAGTGAATCGCTGCAGTTGTTAAGGGAGTAACACCGTTGTTAAGTGAATCTGGCTCCCACGCTGAGTTTGTTAGAAGGTCGCAAAAGTTTAGTTTAGTTTAGTTTAGTTTAGTTTATTATATTTGTATACCGCCCTTCTTCCGAAGGACTCGGGGCGGTGAACAGCCAGCAAATAAAATACAAAAAATACAAAATTTAAAACAGTGTTAAAATCCAATTAAATTAATTTGGCCCACAGTTAAAATCCCTATATTAAAACCCATAATTTAACAATGTAAGTTAAAACAATTTAAAGGAGTAGGTCAGGTCAGCCCGGCTTGATGAAACAGAAATGTCTTAGGGCACGGCGGAAAGTGTGCAGATCCAGGATCCGCCGTATCTCCGGGGGCAACTCATTCCAAAGGGGATCGTGTGACCCCTGGGACACTGCAACCGTCATAAATGTGAGTCAGTTGTCAAGCGTTTAAATTTTGGGCACGTGACCATGAAAAATGGTCATAAGTCACTTTTTCCAGTGTTGTTGTAACTTCAAATGGTCACTAAACGAACCGTGGTTAAGTCGAGGACTACCTGTACTGTGGTTCTTAATCAGACATCGGCAAATTCACTCCGTAGTATCATCTCTCACCCTTTTGTTCTTTGCTACCATCAAGGCAGTGTCGTTGTGGTAATTTTTCAGGCTGCCATCCGCCCCGTTCCTCACCAAAAGGCGCAACATGTCCAACAGGCCCCTTCCGCTAGCCGTGTGGAGTGCCGTATTGCCCCCGTAGGATTGAGCATTCACGTTAGCGCCGTGCTGTAAAATGGGCACAACACACATACACACTTTAAGGATGCACAACAACTGAGGTTGTAGAAATTCTGCATGCATGCTTGCAAAGATTTCAGGGCCTTTTGAGGACATGAAAATTTAAGATGAGCCTTATGGAATGGAAAATATTTGCTCGGGGTTAAATTTTGTATTTGCCGTATCCTTACGATTCTAGGCTGGATTGGTTTACAACACCCCTTCCTGTGCTGAAAAACAGCTTTACAACTTTTCTGCCACACGGCGAGAACCTTGGTCAATATTAACAATGGTTTATTACAAACAAGCAGCATTTAAAGTCATGGTTACTGAGGTGCGGTATCGCTACATGGTTTATATGATAATCGTATTCATTGACCCAGATGACAAAATGAATTATGGTTTGCAGTAGAGGCTTGTCAGTGTTTTCTCAGGTTTGAGTACTCTAAGCTGTGTGGACTTCAACTCCCAGGATTCTGGAAGTTGAAGCCCAAGCAGTTTAAAGTGGGCAAGTTTGACAAACACTGTTTTACTTGCGTTAACTTAATCTTCTATATAACTTGTGCTAAACTACTGTTTATTGGAACTGAACAATTGTCGTCAATGCATTTTTCTTGTGTTTCTTTTTTTTTTTAATAGTTTGAGGCTAAAAGAGGATTTTCTGAAGAAAGGCAAACCATCCTTACCTGTAGTAGCAGCTCCACCATATCCAAATTATTGTTCTCCACAGCATGAAGTAGTGGCGATCGGCCACTCTTTATGTCCTAAAAAGAGGAGTCAATCAAGGTTGGTTACAATTGGCATTAGGTTGGGAACATTAATGAAATTTACAATTCCAAGACCATGATTCTTTCCCTTTCCTCCATTTATCTTTTTAAAAAAAACAGTAGTTAACATTAGCACAGCTTTCTGTGATGCTCTGAAGTCTGAATTCCCATACAAACAGTGGGGAACACGGTTGGAAACCAATAACTCTGAAAGAGACAATGTATGAAGGCTTAAATTCTCATGGAAAAAATAATATTTTTGCTCTATAACAATGTAATTCTGTTGTACAGCAAACTCCCAATCTTGCACACGAGCAATTTATTTTAAATTCATTAACTCCTCATAAAAAAATTATCCAAAGCTCTGAAGACTGAATTCCCATAGACATAGCGGGGAACACTGTTGGAAACCAATAACTTAGAAACAGGTAAAAGTTCTCACGGAAAAAATAATAATTTTACTATATTCCAATGCAATTCTATTGTACAGCAAATTCCCAATCTTGCACACTAGTTCAAGATGCAAGTTTGCCAATAGGCACACTAGAAAAATGGGGAGCTAAACTTGAAGGATAAAGATTTAACTTTATTAAAAATTCATTAACCCCTGATAAAAATTATCAAAGTAAGATGGCATCACACCAAAATGCAGCCACTCAAGTCTATTGTGGGCCTTTTTTGGGGTCTGTTTTCCTCCTTAAGTCCTTTCCTCCGCCTACTCAAACATTCCCTTGTTAAAATTCCAATCCTCCGCAATTCAGTTGTTTAAAATTGTAACATCCTATTCCACAACCTCTTTCCCGGAATGAAAAAGGAATTTTTCCTCTGCTTATTCATTTAAAGTTCTCTTCGTTTACTTTTGTAAAACAAACTTTCCCATTAATCAGAACCACCTCCCGAGTTTCATTTAACCATCCCGAGTTTCACTAAAACCATACATGCAAAAATATCGTGTAACTTTACGGTTCACCAACAGGTCTCTACATTTCATCCTTCATTATTCATAGCTTGCAATCAAATGCAGATATCAGTGGAGTTTTCATGCAATTTCCCCAGTTCATTTCCTCCTTCCCACATCGTCAAAATGAATAATACCCAATATCTGCAAGAGATGACCAAGCTGAGCCTGAGGGAAGAGTCAAACATGTCATAAGTCACCAGTCCTGGCATGCCCGCAAGAGATCTTAGTCCAGCCTACTGTTAGAATGCTCTCTTATCTCCTGCTCATTTCCCTTAAAGGCTAGTTGGCTGGATTCTTGAAGACAGTTTAAGCTTGCAATAAATCTTTATGCTCATTGAACTGCCTGAATCGCCTGATTTCCCCCGGCGCTTGACCATATCCTCTTGAACTCTGTGCTTACCACAGCATCTACATCTGCCCCGTGATCCAGCAAAGCAAGAACGAGGTCATGGCTAGAGGCGGCAACAGCTAAATGCAACGCGGTAAAACCTAGTCAAAGACAAAAAGGGGGACACAATAGCGACATTTCCAAAACAAACCCAAAAAACAGTTTTTGTCCATTTGTCATTTGGTCAATGATTCCAGATGCCCTCGACTTACGACCACCAATAAGCCCAACATTTCTGTGGCTAAGTGAGGCAATTGAGTTTGACCCCATTTTACAACCTTTCTTGCTACCGTCATTAAGTGAATCATTGCAGTTGTGAAGTTAGGAACACGGTTGTTAAGTGAAGCTGGCTTCCCTGTTGACTTTGTCAGAAGGTCGCAAAAAGGGATTATATGATCCCGGGATGCTGCAACCGTCATAAATACGAGTCAGTTGCCAAGGGGCTGAGTTTTGATCACGTGGCCATGGGGATGGTACAACAGTCATGTGAAAAATGTCGTCATAAGCCAGGGTGGGTTCTAAAATTTTTTACTGCTGGTTCTATGGGTGCGGCTTATTTTTTGGGTGTGGCTTGATGGTCATGGGACAATTCTTTAGGATTTAGCAGAGGTACTGGTCTACCAGGCTTTTAACTGCTTGCAGAGCTGTACCGGTCTACTCATTTATTTTTGCAGACACTGATCTACTCATTTATTTTTGCAGGCAATGGTCTACTCATTTGTTTTCTTTTAACACTGATCAGCTGTTGGGCGGCCCTTTGAAGCCCGCGGCAAGAGTTTAAACAGTTTTTTTCCTTCTAGCTGATCAGCTGGGACTCGGGAGGAAGCAATAGATTGGGGATGGGGCCAAATAAAAGGTAAGTATAACGTGGGGGGGCGAAGACGGGGGCGACAGGAGGGCCCAGCTCCTGAACAAAGAGAACCGGTTCGGTGATATCATATTGTCACCGTTACTGGCTCGGCCGAACTGGGCTGAACCCACCACTGGTCCTAAGTTACTTTTTTCAGTGCTATTCTAACTTTGAACAGCTACTAAATGAAGTGTTGTAAATCGAGGTCTACCTGTACTCACATAACGGAAAAATAAAGAGTAGCTGGTTTGTAGGGTTTTGATATTAACTAGTATCTCAAGGAATAATTTTGAATATCTTATTCTGGGTACAAAACCTCGCGGTGTCTGTACAGGTAGTCTTTGCTTTACCGCAAATGGGAGTCGAATTGAGACTTGCTAAGCAAGGCGGTTGTTGAGTGAGTCACACTCTATTTTGCGACCCTTTTTTCCGTTGTCGTAAAATGAATCACATGGTTGTTAAGTGAACCCGGCGCCGCACACCCCCCCCCCCGACTTGCTCATTGTAAGCCGGCTGGGAAGGCCGCAAATGGTGAACATGTGACGTAAAGATGCTGCAATTGTTGTACATACATCCCCCAAATTTTGACCGCGTGACTACGGGGGAATGCTATGATGGTTTTTAAGTGTGAAGACTGGCCTTCAAGTCCCTTCTTTTAGTAGCGTTTCGAATGGTCAGTAAACGAATGGTTGTAAGTTGAGGACTCTACTACAAACTCTTAAGTCAGTGTTTCTCAACCTTGGAAGCTTGAAGATGGGTGGACTTCAACTCCCAGAATCGTCCAGCTGGCTGGGGGATTCTGGGAGTTGAAGTCCACCCATCTTCAAGCTTCCAAGGTTGAGAAACACTGACTTAAGTGGTCTGGAATTTTTGAATTATCTTATTTCATTATGTCATCCTATTAAGCTTCCATGCTCACCCTCGAAATTCCGGGCCTCGAGATCCAGTGTGGCGGGAGTTCCCTCCAACAACTCTTGCAGGCAACGGAGGCTGTTATGTTCGCAAGCCAGATGCAGAGAAGTTTGTCCATGCCGGTCCAGCACCATGGGGGATGCGCCATGGGACAGCAGGAGTTTCACCAGGGAAGGCTGAGCTATGATGACCGCCAAATGTAAAGGAGTCTAGAAATAGGGGGAGGAAAAGGGGCTGATCACTGCCAGGGAATACATGGAGATTTATTTTCTTTCTTTCTTTCTTTCTTTCTTTCTTTCTTTCTTTCTTTCTTTCTTTCTTTCTTTCTTTCTTTCTTTCTTTCCTTCCTTCCTTCCTTCCTTCCTTCCTTCCTTCCTTCCTTCCTTCCTTCCTTCCTTCCTTCCTTCCTTCCAATCCAACCTCCTCCCTTCTATTTTCCTCAAAACAACAACCCTATGAGGTGGATTGGTCTGAGAGAAAAGGACTGGCCATGTATAAGACAGGACTAGAATTCACCGTCTCCTGATTATTGGCCCAAAGTCACCCAGCCGGCTTACATGCCTAAGGTGGGACTAGAATTCACCGTCTCCTGATTATTGGCCCAAAGTCACCCAGCCGGCTTACATGCCTAAGGTGGGACTAGAATTCACCATCTCCTGATTATTGGCCCAAAGTCACCCAGCCGGCTTTCATGCCTAAGGTGGAACTAGAACTCACAATCTTCCACTTTCTAGTCTGGTGCCTTAATGGCAGCTAAATTTACGGTATTCAGTTAAAGCCCCTGGGTTTTTCTCTAAAGGGTTGATTTACACACACCAGAAGCACCTCGACATACCCAAACCGCTCTAGAGTTTTTATTAAAACTTTTTTTTAAAAAGTGATGCAAATTAATCTAACGTAAGCAAGAAAAAAAAAAAGGAAAGAGATTTTAAAAAGAGAAAAAGTGCAAGAAATGAAAAGAAAAAGAGCTGCATTTTGTCACTTGCTCAGATCGGCGGCCATAAAAATAAAATAAAATAAAATAAAATAAAATAAAAATCTCAATCTAAATTCAACCCCTGAACTGAACATGCAGAATTCAAGGTTTCCGCTGCAGGAATAGACCTTTTCATGTGCAGCGTCTCGCCACGCTTGATAGGCGGAGAAAGCTGTTTGGGCTACTGGGGTCATTTCTGGGTAATGGCACCGGTTTGCAGGGGAAGTCAAGACACAACAAACTGAGATGCCCACAAGGCAGAACCCACTGTTCTTGGTGCTCTTCCCTGGAACCACGGCCACGCCGTTGCCCGGCACCCCAGCTTCGTCTCAACGGCTCTTACTCACCCAATTCGGAGGAAACCAAGCAGCTGAGTTCCCATGATCAAACCGCATCTCTTACACCTGCTCGTGTTCATGCAGCCGGAGGTTTCTCAGAAAAGGCGGGGAGAAGGGGGGACTGGGTCCAAAGCAAGGTTTATAAGAAATAGAGAAGGAAATGATGGCGGGGGGGTGGGGGGTGGAATGGGACTCACGTGGGGACGGGGGCAGCCCAAAGATGTAGCAAAGGCTGCCTTCTCCCCACTTCCCAGTAAGCTCGCCGGCTTGCAGGAAATGCAGGCAAACTTCTGTCAGGACGGTGCAGCTTGCCTTTGCAAACAAAATTTCATTCATTTAATCATGCATTCATTCATGCACGCACGCATGCATGCATTTACTGAAAATAAAGGAAATTTATGAAATAAATGAAGCTTTATTTGCCATCCATCTCGTATCCAACGACTCTGGGAGGCTCACAACATAAAAACATCGAAACCACCATTAAAACCATCAATTGTAAAAACAACAACAACAATTCCGGTCTTCCGGGTGCGATTCAAGGTGTTGGTTACCACCTTTAAAGCGCTCCATAGCTTAGGACCCGGGTACCTTCGAGACTGACTTCTGCCACCAGTAGGCTCCCATCGGCCAGTCCGCTCCCACAGAGTGGGGCTCCTTAGGGTGCCATCGGCCAAGCTATGTCGGCTGGCGACACTCAGGAAGCTCTGTGTGAGCTCCTGCCCTGTGGAATGAACTGCCCCCGGAAATGCACAAGATCTCCAACCTCCATGTATTTCGCTGTGCCCTCAAGACCCTACTGTTCCACCAAGCAAGGCTATCAATGTAAATGATTTTAAATTGGGTGTTTTAAATTTTGGGTTTTAATTCGGGCCGAAATTATTTAATAATTTTAATTATTTTTAATTGATGACTGTATATTTTTGTGTTTTTAATGGGCTGTACACTGCCCTGAGTCCTTCGGGAGAAGGGCGGTATAGAAATATTATTATTATTATTATTATTATTAGTAGTAGTAGTATTATTCCACTGCAGATTAACACATTTACGAAAGTTAACAAAACGGAAGGAGTCCTCGCTTAGCGACCATAATTAGCCACTTGGTCATTAAACGGAGCGGCCGCCAAGTGCAAAAATCACGATTTTCGGATCCGACTTCAGCTTTCTTTTTGCTTTGACAGACCCGGGAAGGTTGTAAATGCGAGGAATGGTTGCAGAGTTATTTTCTCCCTCACTGTCAGAATAGTTGCCGAAGGAGATGGTCACTAAATGAGGACTAGTGGTAGTTTGTTTCCAAACCCAGAGGCCATGTGCTGCTTAGGAGTCCTACTTTACTGGATATCTTTTTAAGGTAGGAGTTAGAGTGGGGAAACAGGCTAGCAAAACACACCACTGCCCCAAGTGCTTCAACGACCCTCTAAAACACTCTAAAACAGTGTTTCTCAACCTTGGTAGCTTGAAGATGGGTGGACTTCAACTCCCAGAATCCCCCAGCCAGCAGCGCTGGCTGGGGGATTCTGGGAGTTGAAGTCCACCCATCTCCAAGCTTCCAGGGTTGAGAAACACTACTCTAAAAGGATGTAAATGACCTGTTATCTACAAGGAGTATAAACCCTTCCATTCTCCACCATCCAGTCAGAGTGGAAGAAGCTTCTTGGATGAGAAGCAAAACGTCTTCAAAAGAAAAACCAAGAGTCCAGTTGCCTCCTGAAAAAGCACCTTTGGGACAACCATGACCTGGATGATTGAGAATCTCTACAAAAATTTGAGGAACACTGGTCTATCTATACACCTTCAAAGATCAGAACTGTGCAAGCCATGGGATTCCCTACCATGCTCTCAGAAAGTGAAAGTTGAACTTCAAAGAAGAAGGAAAGAATGAGTCGGCCTTTGATGTCAGGAGAGGACTTCCCTGTGGATGGCCAAGGAAAGAAATCAATGGGTCGTTCATCTCAACTCAGCCTTCTCCTTCAAGAGGAAAAAAGACCAGGTTCAAATTATCCTACTTTGAACACCTTATGTGAACGTAGCACGTAGATAATGGAGAAGGCCGTGATTCTCGCTCAGCCAGTGGTCCATGGACCTCTGGATGGGACAATGACATGAAGTCATCTCAAAGGCTTGAAGGAATATTATTATTTTGGTTGAGAACTGCTGGTGCAATGCACGTACAATGCAACATTCCTATTTCATCAGGCTGGTCTGGCTTAAACCTCCCCTTTATAATGGGTTTTTAAACGTTTTATATCATTGGATTTTAAATTTTTCAGCCTAATCATTTAATTTATCTTAAATATTTTTAACTTTTGTATGTTCTGTATTTTATTTGGCTGTTCACCGCCCTGAATCCTTTCGGGGAGTAGGGCGGTATACAAATTTGATTAAATAAATAAATAAATAAATAAATAAGGTAAGGGTGTAGATTAGAATCTCTTGCTTGAGGAAGGGGTTGGACTAGATCAGGGACCACTACATTCATAATTTTAAATCCCATGGACCACTAATATGCATTTTTTTAAAAAAAAAAAAGATAAATAGTATTTAGTGCAATATTGAAAAATGCAAATAATTTTTCCACGGACCACCAAAATTTTCTCACGGACCATCAGTGGTCCACGGGCCACCAGTTGGTGACCACTGGACTAGATGACCTCCAAGATCCGTTCCAACCCTGTTGTTCTATGCTCAAAACGAAGACGTCAGAACAAAGCCGCGAGCTCTGACCCCAATTTCCTCCTGTCTCACTGCTGGTTCGGCGTTTATAATCCGGCTTCGCTGACCGTGAAGCAAGTTCTCTTGAGCAATAGTTTGAGGAAGTGACTCTTGAGTTTTTTGCCACGAGCAGCTCAAGGGAAAGTCCCAGGGGTGGAGAGAGAGAGGAGTCGGGAGTGGGGGTGGGGAGCGCAGAGCCCAAATGGTTGCCAGGAACTAAGTCAACAATTTGTGCTCTCTGTCCGATCCAAAAAAAGTCAAGAAGAGGGATGGCAAGGATTGCAATCGAAGAAGGAGGAAGGGCAGGGTCAAAGAAGTCAAAATGTCTTCAAAATAAAGTCAATCAAAGCTCCAGGGAAGGGTCAAAGAAATCAAAATGGCAGACGCAATGAGGCAGCCAAAGCGCCCGCTATGGGTCAAATAAGTCAAAATGGCGGTCACAATGAGGCAACCAAAGCTTTAGGGAAGGGTCAAAGAAATCAAAATGGCGGCTGCAATCAGGCAATCAAAGCTTTAGGGAAGGGTCAAAGAAATCAAAATGGCGGTCCCAATGAGGCAATCAAAGCTTTAGGGAAGGGTCAAAGAAGTCAAAATGGCAGTCGCAATGAGGCAATCAAAGCTTTAGGGAAGAGTCAAAGAAATCAAAATGGCGGTCCCAATGAATCAATCAAAGCTTTAGGGAAGGGTCAAAGAAGTCAAAATGGCGGTCGCAATGAGGCAATCAAAGCTTTAGGGAAGAGTCAAAGAAATCAAAATGGCGGTCCCAATGAGTCAATCAAAGCTTTAAGGAAGGGTCAAAGAAGTCAAAATGGCGGTCGCAATGAGGCAATCAAAGCTTTAGGGAAGGGTCAACGAAGTCAAAATGGTGGCCACAATGTGGCAATCAAAGCTTTAGGAAAGGGTCAAAGAAGTCAAAATGGCGGTTGGAATGAGGCAATCAAAACTTTAGGGAAGGGTCAAAGAAATCAAAATGGCGGTCCCAATGAGGCAATCAAAGCTTTAGGGAAGGGTCAAAGAAGTAAAAATGGCGGCCGCAATGTGGCAATCAAAGCTTTAGGGAAGGGTCAAAGAAGTCAAAATGGCAGTCAAAATGCTTTGAGACTATCAACTGTCACTTGTGTAGAACTGATTTCCTTCTCTCGGTCATAGAAGCACAGAATTATAGGGCTGGAAGGGGCCTTGAAGGTCTCCTAATCCAACCCCTGCCCAATTGCAGATAGTCCTCAACTTACGACTGCAACCGAGCCCCAACACTTGTCGCTAAGTGACACAATCGTGACGTGAGTTTCCTCCCATTGTACGGCTTTTCTTGCCACAGTTAAGTTCACGGCAGTTGTTGAGTGAGTAACACGGTTGTTAAGTGAATCAGACTGACTTGGCTCATGGGAGGACACAAAAGGGCATTACATACCCCCACCCCAAGACATTGCAAGCGTCATAGGTACGAGTCAGTTGCCAAGGGTCTGGATTTTGATCACATGACTATGGGGATGGTACAGTGGTTGTTAAGTGTGAAAAACAGTCATTCTTCACTTTTTTCAGTGCCGCTGAATGATCACTAAATGAACGGTTGTAAGTCAAGGACTATCTGTATACCGTCCTGGACAAATCCTTTTCTTGAAAACCTTTTCTTGATGGCGCACCCACAACGTGGGGAGGCCAGTCGTTCGGCTGCTTAATAATTCTCATTATCAGGAAATTCCTTCTTTATTTTCCAGATTGGATCTCCTTCTGACAAGCTCTTGCCTCTACCTGCTCCAACAACGTCCCAGTTTCCTCCTTGCACTGGTTCCCAGTTTCCGTTTTGAAAAACACCGTCCCGCGCCAGAGGAAGCAGTCTGTTACAGAAATTCAGCCCACTGGCTTCAATTTACCTACAAGCTATGATGCAACTTTTCCTTGAAGGGTGGGGCAGTACCAGGAAACAAGCAGTATGCCAAAGCCGCACCCCACAATAGAAATCTCCTTCAGCTGCCTCTCTGCTTCTGTGCATTCAAGCCTATCTTCTCAGGCTTAAGGGCTAGGAACTTGTTGTTTTTATTTAAATCAATACCAGCGGCTTTCTGTTTGTGTCATGTACTTTGAGGAGCCCTTCCTCCCTCGATCAGGAAGGGTTGCAGATCAGAGCTTCAGCATGCAACAGTGTTTTCCATGCAAGGAAGTCCCAGGTTCAAAATATCTCATACCAGTGCTAGGGCAGCACTATCTTAACTTAAGGTAAATGTAAAGTTAAAGATTCCCTTTGCACATATATGCTAGTCGTTCTTGACTCTAAGGGGCGGTGCTCATCTCCGTTTCAAAGCCAAAGAGCCAGTGCTGTCCGAAGACGTCTCTGTGGTCATGTGGCCGGCATGATTCAATGCCAAAGGCGCATGGAACCGTTACCTTCCCACCAAAGGGGGTCCCTATTTTTCTACCTGCATTTTTTTTACGTGCTTTTGAACGGCTAGGTTGGCAGAAGCTGGGACAAGGAACAGGAGCTCACCTTGTTATGTGGCGCTAGGGATTCGAACCGCTGAACTGCCGACCTTTCCATCGACAAGCTCAGCGTCTTAGCTGCTGAGCCACCATGTCCCTTAGCATTACATAAAAGCTGCCCAGAAACTCTCTGACACTGGAGGCTCAGATTAGAAAAACACCCTCCCTGCTTGTCACTTGCACCCACACAAACCTAACTCATCCCTTTGTAAAGGGAGCATCCTACACAGCCGTTCTCTTCTTGTGTTGCACTAACCTGTCGTAGGTTGTTGAAAATATCCAAGTCCCGGTGTCCATGGTGGAAAAGATTCGCCAAATGCTGAGCGGCCGGCAGGTTCCCCTGAGCTACAGCAATGTGGAGTGGCCTACAAGAGAGCAAAAGACGTTTTCAGCGACCCTCCCAAAGCTCTTTAGACATTCACCTGAACAGGTGGGGTCCTCGGTGCTCTCTGAGCTTGATGGTTTTCTTGCAGACGTCTTGTTACCCAACTAGGTAACATCATCCGTGCTAGAAAGGAGTGGGGTTTGTTCTGTTTATGTACTAGTGGCTTGCCCTGTTTAGTGTCAATGGGGGTGGTTCCTTGATTAGGTGATTGATAGATGATAGACAGATAACAGAGATAGATAGATAGATAGATAGATAGATAGATAGATAGATAGATAGATAGATAGGATAGATAGATAGGATAGATAGATAGATAGATAAATAGATAGATAGACAGACCGACTATAGATTGGGTGGATGGATGGATGGAGGGAGGGAGGGAGGCAGGCAGGCAGGCAGGCAGGCAGGCAGACACAAATGCCGAGATGTGGACTTCAACTCCCAGAATTCCCTAATCACCATGCTCTTAAGATGTGTGGACTTCAACTCCCAGAATTCCCTAACCACCATCTTTTAAATGCATGGACTTCAACTCCCAGAATTCCCTAGCTAGCCACTATCTTTTAAACATACAGACTTCAACTCCCAGAATTCCCTAACCACCATGCTCTTAAGATGTGTGAAGTTCAACTCCCAGAATTTCCCCAGTCACCACTCTTTTAAGGCATGGGGACTTGCTGGCTGGGGAATTCTGGGAGTCGAAGCCTCTATAAGCGCTGAGGTTGAAAAAACACTGTTCTGGGGTTTCTCGCCTGCTGAGACAGCTGTCAAAAACTCGCCTCCTTTTGCAAAGGGGAGCTCAAACGAACCAAGAGGACCTCCCTCCCCTCCTCCTCCTCCTCCTCCTCCTCCTCCTTTGAAATGTGTTTTGCTCACAGATGAGTCCCTGCCCTCAGGGCCCCAACCACACTTCCGGGCGTGGGACAGCGCTCTCTCTCTCTCCCAAGGTCATGCATGCCGCATCGCATCGTGTGATTTCACAAAAGCTCTCCGGCACTCCGTTTACAATAAAGCGAAACTGTTCTGCCGGCAGAGCCCCATTCACAGCAGCGGGAAGGGCTCCCCAGGCGAAGCCTTCCAGTAAGAACCACCGGCTCTCGGCTGGCTGTGAACTTTGCTTCCTGCCTCACCACGAAGGCAGGCAGCCAACTTCCTCACCGGAGCAGCCAAGCCGAGTCAAGCATCCCCCAAACTCACACCACCACTCTTCCAAGAAGGTTCGCCGGGATTCTGCTTCCCATGGCCAACCCATCTGGCTGCAAGGAAAACCAATCTTTTTCTTGCAGCCAGATTTTCCTCTGCAATTCTGCAGGGCAGGAGGAGAAGGAAAAGGGTGTCTCTCTGTGTGTGTTATGTGTGTGTGTGTATGTGTGTGTTCGTGTGTTGGCAAGAGAAGATCTCCCGCCTTGCCTTCGGGGCCAGCCAACACCCTTTGCCCCATTCCTGTAAAAGGAGCAAAGTTGCCAAGGGTTACGTAGCAGGGAGGGAAAAGAATTATTTAAAAAAAAAAACCCAAAAAACGCCAGCCGGCTAGGGAGGAACAGGCTTGTGAGTGTGTAAGAGAGACATTCAGCTGTAACAGAACTGGGGGATTTCCCCTTCCAGCTTAAGCTCGCTTTGATTCAAAAGCAGCAGGAACTGTTCTTAGGGTGACAATAGCATTAAGCATTAAGGGAAAAAAAAAAACACCCTGTTGGCTTTAAATGTGGCTTTTGGCCCAGAACAGGAAGCGAAGAGAGGATATAACTTGCAGGTTATTTATTTGTAAATAGATCAAAGCTGGCTTGTTGGGCAGAGCTCGAAATTTACTGAAAGGGGGCTGTTTCCAACCACAGTCCACTCAAGGCGAAGGGTCAAGAGATAGCAGATTAGTCCTCGCCTTACGACCGCAACTGAGTCTTAAATGTCTGGTGCTAAATGAAACATTTGCTCAGTTTTACAAATTCTCCCGCTGCCGTCATCAAATTAGTCAGAGGGTTGTTTAAGGGGATCTGGCTTCTCCCATTGACTCGGCTGATCGGAAGGTCGCAAAAAGGGGACCAGGGTGACCGTCGTAAGTATGAGTCAGTGCGTCTGAATATTGATCGCGTCATCACGAGGATGCTCCCGCGGTCGTAAGTGTGAAAAACGCTCCTAAGTCCCTTTTTTTCCTTCCGTGCCGTTTTAACTTTGAACGGTCACTAAATGAGCTTGTTGTAAGTTGAGGGCTACCTGGAATTACGACCGTAGTTGAGCCCTATGATTACAATTACAAGTTCTGATGGTCGTACAGCAGATCATTGCATGACCAGATCCCGATTTTACAGCCGTTTCTGAAGAGGTTGTAAAGTTGAATGCAACGGCTGTTAAGGAAACCTGTTGTTTGCTCTGGGGTGGTTTTGTCAGAAATCAAAACTATCTGCCAGTTTCCAGCAAAAAATCACAACTATCTAATCATGGAGGGTGGCAAACAACTATAAATGTGAGCCGGTTGCCAAGAGACCAAAATGCAGTTGTGTGACTGTGGTTGTGTGTTTGTCTCAGAAGTTGGAACTACGGATCTTCGTAAGATCCGTAGTTTAGGGCATTCGTTGAAACTTCGAACAGATGCTCAGTGATCAAGTCGTAAGTCGAGAATTACCTGTGCAGGTAGAGCTTGAATTGCAACTATTCATTTAGTGACCATTCGAAGTTACTACGGCACTGAAAACAGGGACTTATGACAGGAGTGGGCAACTGTGGCCCTGTTACAACCTGTGGACTTCAACTCCCAGGATTCCTTAGACAGCTTGGCTACAACCTGTGGACTTCAACTCCCAGAATTCCTGAGACAGCTTGGCTGTCTCAGGAATTCTGGGAATTGAAGTCTACAGGTTGTAAAAGGGCCACAGTTGCCCACCCGACTTATGAGCATTTTTCACACTTATGACCATTTGCAACATCTCCACGATCACATGATCAAAATTCGGACGCCTTCTGACCAGCAAAGTCAACCAGATTCATTTAACAGCCAACCAGCCAAATAAGTCCTAGTGTCATTTTTCAGGATGCTCAAACGTAAGACCTACCCCCAAATACGCCCGTTAAGATTGTCAGCTGGATGGATGCATTTAGTACTGTATTTCCCCCAAAATAAGACCTCACCAGAAAATAAACCCTAATGTGCCTTTTGGAGCAAAAATTAATATAAGACCCTGGTCTTATTTTTGGAGAAACATGGTCTCTCTCTCTCTCTCTCTCTCCCTCTCTCTCTCTCTCCATTCCCTTATTTATTTATCATGTCTGTCTATATCTATCTATCTAATTCATATGGATTAGATATCCATCTATCCATCCAGATATCCATTTTTCTATCATCTATCTATCTATCTATCTATCTATCTATCCATCCATCCATCCATCCATCCATCCATCCATCCATCCATCCATCCATCCATCCATCCATTCCCTTATTTATTTATCATGTCTGTATATCTATCTATCTAATCCATATGGATTAGATATCCATCTATCCATCCAGATATCCATTTTTCTATCATCTATCTATCTATCTATCTATCTATCTATCTATCTATCATCTATCTATCTATCTATTCACCCATCCATCCATCTGTCCACCCATCCACCCATCCATCCATTCCCTTATTTAGTTATCATATCTGTCTATATCTATCTATCTAATCCATATGGATTAGATATCCATCTATCCATCCAGATATCCATTTTTCTATCATCTATCTTTCTATCATCTATCTATCTATCTATCTATCTATCTATCTATCTATCTATCTATCTATCTATCTATCTATCTGTGTCTGTCTGTCTATCTATCTATCTATCTATCTATCTATCTATCTATCTATCTATCATCTATCTATCTATCTATCTATCTATCTATCCATCCATCCACCCACCCACCCACCCACCCACCCACCCACCCACCCATCCATCCATCCATCCATTCCCTTATTTAGTTATCATGTCTGTCTATATCTATCTATCTAATCCATATGGATTAGATATCCATCCATCCATCCAGATATCCATTTTTCTATCATCTATCTACCTACCTACCTATCTATCCATTCCCTTACTTATCTATCATGTCTGTCTATATCTACAATATCTATCTATCTACCTACCAACTACCTCTCTCTCTCTCTCTCTCTCTCTCTCTCACTCTCTTTCTATCTATCTTCCTTGACAAAATTTGGTTTTCCAGGACTTAAACCCATGGGTTTTTCTTCTCGCTGCCTGTTTCCTTCTGGATTTCCCCTTGCAAAAAAAATTCTCCTCTTACGTGTCTCCATCTTCATCTTGTTGCGTTGCCACGGTAATGTTCAAAGCCAGCTGGGTTTCTGCTGGGGGCATCAAGGAATAAGTCGGCAGGATTCCCAGCAGCGATGGCCCCGTCAAAGGTTGCAAAAGGGGAGGGAGCTCTGGGTTCAAATAGTGGCTGGCCAGACCTGAGGATTTGAAAGGAAGAGAGGAGAGAAGATTACAATGAGAAGCAAAGTTGGTTTGTTTGTTTATTTACTTCCGTCCTGCCTTTATTATTTTGATCAATCACTCAAGGCGTGGAACATATCCAACACACCTTCCTTCTTCTATGTTGTCCTCAAAACAACTCTATGAGGCTGGTTGGGCTGAGAGAGAGGAATCGGCTCAAAGTCACCCAGCAGCCTTTCATGCCTAAGGCTGGACTAGAACTCACCATCTCCTGGTGATTGGTCCAAAGTCATTCAGCCTAGGGGTGAAATCTACTTACCTTCCTTACCGGTTCGGAAGTACATGCACCGCGCATGCCCAAAACCTTCTGCGCATGCACAGAGGGTAAAAAACACATTACTTCCTGGTTAAAACCAGGAAGTAATGACAACTGGGCGGGTGGACGGAGCCATAGCTATTAGTTCTTCGAACCACCCGCCACAATCGCTACCGGATAGGCCAAATCGGTCAGAACCGGAAGCATTTCACCCCTGATTCAACCGGCTTTCATGCTTGAGGTGGGACTAGAACTCACCATCACCTGGTGATTTACCCAAAGTCACCTAGTTGGCTTTCATGCTTGAGGCAGGATTAGAGCTCACCGTCTCCTGGTGATTGGGCCCAAAGTCACCCAGCCAGGTTTCATGCCTAAGGCTGGGACTAGAACTCCCAGCCTCCTGGTTTCTGGCCAGGTTTCTAAGGTCATCTTTGATTCCCCTCAACCCAGAGATGGAACCAGCTTCTCACTTGGTCAAGGCATCTCTTGGCTTCACTTAGGAAGTAGCGCCAGGGACGTATCCACAGAAGGAAGGGAACAGAGGCCTCCAAACTGCATCAGGATTTGGCTCAACTGCCCCCCGAGGACAGTTGATGTCCTTCCTCCAGTTTCTATAAGTTTCAAATTTCCGTTGGGCATCTGACCTCTTGAACCAGTATGGGGTGTCTACATTGGGCATATTCAATGTAACGCAGAACGGAAGAGAAACTATCGTAACTATCTACCACTTGGATAAAATACGCGGAGTCCTCGGTTAACAACTGCCCTGTTTAGCGACTGTTCGAACTTAGTGTGAAAACAGACTAATTAAGGAACCGCCAAGAACACTACATCCAACACTGACAGAGCGAGCCACTTATATATATAAATAAACAGAGAGCAAATCCTACTCCCTTTTAGGACTGATGATGTTACCTAGTAGGGTAATGAAACGTCTATAATCGTGATGGCGAACCTATGGCACGCATAGCCATATTGGTGGGCATGTGAGCTCAGCTCCGGCACGCGTATGAGCACCAGCCAGCTGATTTTTGGGCCTTCTGGGCCCACCAGAAGTAAGGAAACAGGCTGTTTTCTGCCTCTGGAGGGCTTCGGTGGGGTGGGAGGCTGTTTTTGTCCTCCCCAAGCTCCTAGAAAGGCTCTGGTGCCTGGGGAGAGAGAAAAACAGGCCTACCGGATCCACCATACCATCACGTTCCAGGAGCGGGGAGGGAGGGGGGTCATACACACGGGACACATAGAATTATGGGTGTTAGCACGCGTGTGTGCAATCCCCCCTGTTCCCCCCCCCGCTCCTGGCACATGATGGCAAAAAGGTTAGCCATCTCTGGTCTATAAGAAAACAAAGAGCATCAATGACTCCACGGTTCAACCCTGAGCTTCAAATAGCCCCCTGCTTTTGATGCTGAAATGGTAGTTTTATGACCAGTCCTTGAACTTATGGGCGTCTCAGCAATGGGGAAGCCAGCAGGAAGTTACAAGTTTCTACTCACATCATGCTGAAGAACGGCAGGTGATTCGCTTTAATCACCACAGCAGAACTGAGGCCATAAATTGGGCGTGGTCATGGGTCGTTTCACTCTTTCAACCTCGTCCCTCGGCCACAGAGCGGCCGCTCTTGATTGCAGTCGCTTAAGCGAGGGCCATGGGGAGACATCAAGCCGTCGCAAGCGGCAATGGAGAATGGAGGATAGCCTAGGACCTCCAGGAGCTCTCCTTGATGTCATTTCATCTGGGGAAGGAGTTGCTGATGGTCCCGCCGATCCTAATATCCATCCCACTGAGACCACCTGCCCCTCTTCCCCTGCCCCCCCCCCTCCAATCAGGGAAGCCTGAGGTACTGCTCAGTGAACTGCTGGTTGATTGATAGCAACCTCTCTCGCAAGAAATACATTTTTTTAAAAAAGTATCTTTACAGCGCAATCTCTCCCAATCTCTCTGACTCTCTCCCTCCCCCCTCTCCCCCTTTCTCCCTCCCCCTCCCCCCCTCTCCCACCCTCTCTCCTCCCTCCTTTCTCCCCCTTTCTCTATCGCTGTCTTTCCCTCCCTCCCTCCCCTCTCCCCATCTCTCCCCCCTTTCTCTCTGTCTCTCCACCCTCCCCCACTTTCTCCCTCTCCCCTCCCCTCCCCCTCCCTCTCTGCTTCTCCCACCTCCCACCTCCCTCTCCCCCTTTCTCCCTGTTTCTCTCTCCCCCTCTCCCCCTCTTTGTTTCCCACCCTCTCTCCTCCTATCTCTCCCCTTTTCTCTCCCTTTTTCCTTTCTTTCCTCTCCCTCCCTCTCTCCTCCCCCGTTTCTCTCCACTGTCTCCCTCTCTTTCTCCCCTCTCCCTCTCTTCTTCCTCTCTCCCTCTCTTCCCCTCTCTTCCTCCTTTTCTCTCCCTCTCTCCTTCCCTGCCAGCCTATCTCCCAGAGGAAATATTGGGTGTGTGGGGTGGGTTTAGGTATAATTAAAGCAGATCACCTTTACTTATTTATTTACTTAACCCTCCTTATGCCAGGTTAACAAGAAAGAACTAAGAAAAACCTAGGTTGTGTGTGTGTGTGGGGGGGGGCTGTCTCTCTCTTAATGATTCCTTATAGCCTAGACTGTCCTTGTTCCATGTTGTTGCCTATAATATATTGAATTGTTTTAGTTTCCTAGCATTTATTATAAGCCACCCTGAATCCAGGCTATAATAGATTGCATGAAATACATAAAGAGATTGGATGTATTTCTAAGGGGTACCAGAAAAAATGGGAAGCTGCCCTGAAGTACGGATGAGGTGAGGGGGAGAAACACCTGGCTATCGAGAAGGAAGCTGGCAGGGTAAAAATTAGGGGGAGAAAAGGGAAGGAAGGAAGGAAGAAGAAGAAGAAGAGAAGGTGCTGTGTCCTTACCTTGATAACAGGAGACAGGTACCCTGGGGTAGGGCATGGAAACATAACAAGGGTGGTAGCCATTACAGTGGGGTGACCGGGCACCGTTCCCCTCCTGCCCACTCTCTGTCTTGGGGACTTTGCCAGCCAGAGGTCCCGGCGTGTCCCCATTTGCCCCCTCCATGGCATAACGGCGCTTTCTCAGAGGCAAATACATCTCGGGTTTCTTCTCCTCCTGCAGCCCACCCTTGGGGGACTCTGCGTCTCGAGTCCTCGGTCGGGGCTCAGGCTGACCCATCGAAGTGTCTCTGGCCACAGGTTCCCGCAGCACGGTGGCTCCCGAAGAAAGACAGCGGGGCATCTGATGGCCCGAGGGATTCAGAGGAGGGTCTCCGTGCGAGGAGGGGGGGTGCTTGTCTTGGCCCCCATCTTTCCGCCAGGTACGCAGGTCCACCGGAAACTCTCCAGCCATCTTCCTGATTGCCTCGTGAACCACCTTGGCCAGGTGGCTCAGACACTGAGCTTGTCTATCAGAAAAGGTCGGCGGTTCGAATCCCTAGGATAGGTCTCCTGCGTGAGCCCGGGGGTTGGCCTAGATGGCCTCCAAGGTCCCTTCCCACTCTTGTTACGGTTCAATAGGTGAGCCGCAAAGTTTACCTGCCCCAGCTTTTTTTTTTTAAGGAGAGGTTCCTCCTCCTAGAGGCAGGTGGGGGTTGGGGAGCAGCCGCCTCTCAACCCCCCCATCTTCGCAAGGCCGACCTCTCTCTGCGCTGTCCAGCTCTGGATCTCCCCTTTCTCCCGACCCCCCCAAAAAGTCTGCCCGCTTCAAGCAACCCCCTGCACGGTTTTCAGCTGATGGGAAGAAGAAGATCGGGACAGCAGCGTCTTCCTCCTTCTCCGAGCATCCCGGCTCGGTGGTCCAACTACGACCCCCTCGGGGGTAGGGGTGCTGATTTCCTAGGTGGGCTCCCCGCCACTCCAAGAAACCACGCGCCCCTTCCCCAGCGGACCCTCCCGAGAGTTAGCGCTTTTCCAGGGGAGCCCACAGCGGGCAGCCCCCCTCTCTCTTCGGTGGGTCCTGGATCTGCTGCAACCAATGGAGCGCAGGGTGGGTGGGTGGGTGGGGGTCCCCGAATGCCTCTTCCAAGCTTCTTCTCTCCCAGCACCTCGTTGGATCCCTCGCCCGGATTCCTGCGAAGGGAGTCACCCGTCCAACGCCTCCCGACCGTCTCGCCTCTGCCTTTGCCAAGTCATCCTTTTGCTTGCTTGCTCGCTCGGGCGAAGGAGGGAAGGAGGTGGGAAAGGATGAGGGGGGGGCGGGCTGTGAAGAAGCTCCCCCCTCCCGGCAGGAAGGTCGGTGGGCCGAGCCGGGGGTCTCCTTGGGGCGCCCACGAGCCGATTCCCCCCGTCGGCGGCAGCGGTGACAGCCGCTTCGCCCAGCCTGGGAGGTTGGAGGAAAGGAAACCGGGACTTCCCCGATCGCTCAGCTGAATTAGAGGGACTTTCACGGAGCGGCTCTTACCGGCCTCCCTTCCCCGGGGGAGTTCCGCCTCCAGCTCCTCCTCCTCCTCCTCCGCCTCCTCCTGGCCGCCTGCCTCGGCCCTACCCGCCGGCTTCCAGAGCCGAGGGAAGCCCCGGCTCCGGGGCGCCCGGGGCGCGTGGCTCAAGGCTGCCAGGTGTGCCCGGGCACTTCGCCAAGCTCCAGGTAGAGCAGAGGCAGGCCAGCTTCCCTGGAAAACATCCTGCGCTGGACTTTGGGCCCCGTTGAACCCACCTCCCCACCCACTGGCTTGGCCCCGCTGCCCTTGGCAGCAAACCGGGGCGGGGGGGGGGGGGGGCGAAGCAGCTTGCAAGGCGTCGGGGGGGGGGGAAGTGGGGGGGGGGGTCTCCGGCTGCTCGACCTGAGAGGCGCCTGCTTCCCCGGGGCAGGTGTGACAAGTCCCCGGGAAGGGACGATCGCGGACGGTTCGGAGATCAGGGCAGGAGGGTGGGTGTGTGTGTCTTTGCGTGGGCGGGTGGGTGCGTTGGGTTCTCAGTCAAAGCCGCCCAGCACGTTTGCAACTTGGGGGTTGCAACGTGGAAGCTGTGAGCTGCCTACTTTTGGGGGGGGGGGGCTTTTCCAACGCCATTTATCTATTTATTTACTTACTTACTTACTTACACTTAGTTTTTATACTGCTTTACTTCCATATTTACTTATGTATGTATGTATGTATGTATGTATGTATGTATGTATTTATTTATTTATTTATTTATACATACTTATTTATACTTCTTTATTGACTTCTTTATACTTGCCTTCTTTATTTTATGTTATTTTCTCTTATTTATTTATTTATTGTTAGATTTGTATGCCGCCCTTCTCCCCTAAGACTCGGGGCGGCTCACAACAATAAAAACAACCCGACAATGAAAATTATTTAACTAATATTAAAACCAAATAAACTCCCCCCAAATCCCCAACATTAAAATCAGCAACAGATAAGTATAAATAGGTATTTATACGTATTTTTTATACTTCTTTACTTCCATATTTGTTTGTTTGTTTGTTTGTGCGTTTGTTTGTTTGCTCATTCGTTCATGCATGCATGCATGCCTGCCGTTCTCGCCCCTTTTCTGACCGGAGCCCCCAGTTCCAGATGCTGGCAACCCCAAGCGACCTGCCTGGGGGAAGATGCCCGAGGCCAGCTCTGCAGCTGGAGAGGGTGGGGTGGGGGGGATTCACGTGGGAATCTGGCTCTTTTCCCTTCCCCATAACCTGGAGAGAGAGAGGGGTGGGGGGTTGAGTGGGGTGGGAAAGGACGAGAGGAAGATGCTTCCCGACCGATGCCAGACCGTCCGGTTCTTTCCGGGGAAAGGAAGGGGCAGGAATAGCGCGATCGAGGCTGCAAATGACGTGGGGGCTGGCGGTGGGGAGGGCGGGGCGCGGAGGACGGGATTTCCCCCCGCCCCCCCCTCCCCAGGACCGGATTAAAGGGGGTGGCGCTGTCTCCGGCGGTTTTGGAATGGGGGCCCCCTGGTGGCTGAGGAAGAAGTAACAGTCCATGGATTTTGGGGTGGGGGGCAGGAGGGGTGTCCTTGGATTTCAAGCCCATTTATAGGGGCTACAGGTAAGTTCTTGGCTTACCACCATTCGTTTAGTTCACACTTACGATCATTGCAGCATCCCTCCTCCTCCTCCTCCGCTCCCTTTTAGCACTGATGATGTTACCTCGTTGGGTAATGGAATGTCTGCAAGAAAACAACCAAGTTCAAAGAGTACCGAAGACCTCACAACCATCCTCCTTCTTCTCCTCCTCCTGCTCCTCCTCCCTTCAAACCCCAGTCCCTTCTTCTTTGCACTGATGATGTTACCTAGTTGGGTAGTGAAACGTCTACACAAGAAAACCACCAACTTCAGAGACCACCAAGGACCCTACAAATGTCCCTCTTCCATTGGATATTCCCAACTTTTTCAACTCCCCCCACCCCCCACCAGTCAGTTCCAGAGCTTTGAGCCTTCAGGGAAATCAAAGGTCGCTGGGAATACCGTGATGAGGGACGGAAGCAAACCGAGATCTGTTTATTTCTTGGGGGTTCCAAATATGTGATCATCGCCAGCTGAAATCATTTCCTTGCAGCATCCATGGGTGAGTGGGTGTGGGGCTGGATTACGGATTCCCTTAACCTCTTGGAAATCCTGGTTTTAGGGAAGAGGGGAAGCAGCGTGGGCCGCTGGGTCTTTGAAGCTTCTTCTGTTCCTCCATGGACTTTTCCCTCGTCTTCCCACAGCAGGGATTCCTGTTTGAACTTGTGGCTGCTGGGATTTTAGCTCACCGATGTCCTACTGAGATGATTGTGCGTTTCTCCTCGCAATTGGGAACTGCGAGTGACTCAGGGGCTTCTGGCTCTTCCCAGCTCGGCTGTGGGAAACTGAGGACGTGAGTCACGGTGCAGCTTACGCAGAAGGCTGCATGAGGGGAGCAGGATGGGAGTCAGAAGGAGCGTTGTGGAACGGGCTGGGTTGCCGAGAGAAAAAAAACCACAACGATCTTGCCCCCAAAGGTGCTTTTTCAAGAGGCCACTGGACTTTCTTGGTTTTCCTTTTGTTTTTTTTCCAGGTATAAATATTTTTGTATTGTTTTATATCACAAGTTGCACTTCTATATTGAACAGTGTGATTTCTAGGTGTCCAAAGTGTTAAAATATAAATGTCATCATCATCATTATTTGTTGTTGGTGTTAGTCACAACCCCATGGACAATGTTTCTCCAGGCCTTCTACTGTCCTCCGGAGTCCATTTCAGCTCACGCTGACTGCTTCAGTGACTTCATCCAGCCACCTCAATCTCTGTCATCCCCTTCTTCTTTTGCTCTCAGTTGTTCCCAGCATGAGGCTCTTCTCCAGTGAGTCCTTCCTCCTCATGAGGGGGCCAAAGCATTTGAGTTTCCTCTTCAGGATCTGGCCCTCTAAAGAGCAGTCAGGGTTGATCTCCTCTAGGACTGACCGGTTGGATCGCCTTGCAGTCCAAGGGACTCGCAGGAGTCTTCTCCAGCACCAGAGTTCAAAGGCCTCCATTCTTTGGCGCTCAGCCTTCCTTATGGTCCAACTTTCACAGCCAGACATTGCAACTGGGAAAACCATCGCCTTGACTATATGCACTTTCTGCTTTATTAAAATTGGACTCACAAGTAATTTGTCTTCGATGTATATACTCTCAGTGTATATAATCGAGACTAAAAAGATACAACACTTAGTGATAGTCAAGGTTACTAATAAGCTATCGAATCGTACTAGGAAACAAATAAAACAATATAAATTGAAAGATACAAACAACGTGGTTATAGTAATACCCGTGTTTCCCCGAAAATAAGACCCTGTCTTATATTTTTTTGAACCCTGAAATAAGCGCTTGGCCTTATTGCCATGCGCTCAAAAGCCCGATTGGGCTTATTATCAGGGGAGGTCTTATTTTGGGGAAAACAGGATAGATAGATAGATATAAATGATAGATAGATAGATAGATAGATAGATAGATAGATAGATAGATAGACAGACAGACAGACAGACAGACAGACAGACGGATGGATATCTGGATGGATAGATGAATATCTAATCCATATGGATTAGATAGATAATATAGACAGACATGATAGATAAATAAGGGAATGGATAGATAGATAGATAGATAGGGAGAGAGATGATAGAAAAATGGATATCTGGATGGATAGATGGATATCTAATCCATATAGATTAGATAGATAGATAGATAGATATAGACAGACATGATAAATAAATAAGGGAGTGGTTAGATAAATAGATAGAAAGATAGATAGATAGATAGATAGATAGATAGATAGATAGATAGATAGATAGATAGATACCGTGTTTTCCTGTCTTATATTTTTTTGAACCCTGAAATAAGGGCTTGGCCTTATTGCCATGCGCTCAAAAGCCCGATTGGGCTTATTATCAGGAATATTGCAAAATCTCCATTCCCTCCCCACTCCTGGGGAAGGATACTGCAAAATCCCCATTCCCTCTCCACTCTGGGGCCAGCCAGAGGCGGTATTTGCCAGTTCTCCGAACTACTCAAAATTTCCGCTACTGGTTCTCCAGAACTTGTCAGAACCTGCTGGATTTCACCCCTGTTGCAGCTGGACTCAAACCCAGCCATTCTTAAAATTCCCATTCTCTCTCTTTTTTAAATTTTTATTATCTCCCACTATAAGGTGGGAAGTAGAAAGGGGACAGCAAAGAGAGGTCAGATTATTCTAATCCTGCCTGGTCCCCCCCCCCCCCCCCCCGCCTTGGAGACCAGAATTTACCATGGTTCCTGTACCCTCCCCCTGGAAAGATCAAATTTCCCAGAAGTTTTGATGCCTTGGAAAGTCCCGTTTCGCACTTCCACAACCTATGCCAGAAAGCGATTGGAAAGTGATAACAATGTGGGGTGGTGTAGTGCAGAGATCGGGGATTTAGCCTGCCTGCCTAACATTTGCTTAAAAAAACCCCCCACAACCCCAAGACAACAGACAAGAGGAAAGCCTCAACGAGGAGATTATCCTTGTCAAACGCTAGATCCACCGCTCGATCGGCAAAGACAAGATCCCTAGGAGATCCTTTGAAATAGCTTTGTGCAGCTTTTTCAGGCTGAGGGAATAAGCTCTTATCCCTTATCCCTTTAAAAAAATAATAATGACGTTGTAAAATACACTCATTCCATTCAAAAGAGGTTATTTTCCTTCTTTTGGGGACTCATCTCTGGGCCGTGACGTTATTCTGACTTGCAGAAAACTAAACTTTGGTTATTTTCTAACTAATTAATTTAACTAACTTTATTTATTGTCATTGTACGTGTATACACAGGATACCCATACAAGGAAATTCACTTAACAACCAAAGACCAGGTCCAACACACATAACAATCCCCAAACACACTCCCACCCACCACAAATTCCCTGCCCCTAAACCATCCAAACATCCACACAACAGACCAAGTAATGCTGTCCAATAGCTCACTGATGGTGGCCCTTTAGTTCAGTGGTCGCCAACTGGTGGTCCATGGACCACGGGTGGCACACAAGAAAATTTTGCTGGTCTGCAGAAAAATTATTTGCATTTTTTATATTGCACTAAATCAGGGGTCCTCAAACTATGGCCCGTGGGGTGGATACGTCAATGAACGCTTGTGTTGCTGCAAAGAGTCTCCCCCTTCGGGGTCTTTTTGTATGGGTTGGAGGGGGCAGAAATTCCGACTTGGGGTCTGCTTCAGCCTCCTGGTGGGGGGCTTTGGGCGAAGGCTGGAGGGAAGCACCACTGGTGGTGAAGAGCCAGAGGGCCTCGTTCCAGTGGGACTGCATCATGGCCTGGAACTGGCTGACCATCTCAGCCAGGTGCCGGTACCTGGCCTCGCATTCCTGCAGGTCTTCCCTCTGCTTGGAAAGTCCATGCTCGTAGTCCTCAGTGAGGGGCTTCTCCTGAGCCTCCTTCTTGGCCAGATCTGATTTGAACTGATCCAACACTCCTTCATCTTCCTATTTTCCCCTCAACGACAACCCTGTGAGGTGGGTTGGGCTAAGAGAGAGGGGACTGGTTAAAGTTATCCATCTACAGTATCTGTTGTGTCTATGATGGGACTAGAACTCACAGCTTCCTGGTGCTTGGCTCAAAGTTAATCAATTGGTTTTCATGCCTAAGGCAGTACTAGAACTCACTATTTCTGATGATTGGCCCAAAGTCACCCAGCCAGCTTTCATGACTTAGGCAGGACTAGAACTCACCATCTCCCAGTAATTGGCCCAAAGTCACCCAATCAGCTTTCATGCCTTAGGTGAAACTAGAACTCACTATCTCCCGATGATTGGCCCAAAGTCACCCAGCCAGCTTTCATGCCTTAGGTGGGACTAGAACTCACCATCTCCCAGTAATTGGCCCAAAGTCATCAACTGAGTTTCATGCCTTAGGTGGGACTAGAACTCACCATCTCCCAGTGAGTGACCCAAAGTCACCCAGCTGGCTTTTATGCCTTAAGTGAAACTAGAACTCACCATCTTCCAGTGAGTGGCCCAAAGTCACCCAGCCAAGTTTCATACCTTAGGTGGGACTAAAATTTACTGTCTCCAAGTTTCTAGCCTGGTGCCTTAACCACTAGCTCAAACTGGCTCTATAAATACATGGCTATAAATAGATGAAAGTGTAAGTTAAACACACCATTAAAAACAGGTTAAAACTTCCAAGAAAAGATAAAAATCAAACGGAAAAAAAAGTGAAAAGGCGAGGAGGTTAACATGGCCCTGGGAATCTGCTGAAGGTTGAAATTTCGATGTGAATAACTTTTGTGACCTCTGGTGGCTGATTGAGAGATGGTGTTAGATCCATGGCAGGCTGAAATCCTCTACAACAGTGGTTTTCAATCTTCCTAATGCCCCGATCCTTTAATACAGTTCCTGAAATCTAAAATTTGTTACTACCAGTTCTGTGGCGTGGCTTGGTGTGTGTGTGTGTGTGGGCGGGGTAATGTGACTGGGTGGGCGTGGCTAACTTTTTTTTTTACTTTTAAAAGCATTTTTTCTACAATCTCTTCCACCGAAGAGGTTGTAGAAAAAAAAAACTTTAAAAGCCTCTGACAATCCCAGTTGAGTTGCCTGATCGTCAGAGGCTTTTAAAGGCATTTTTTTTCCTACAACCTCTTTGGCTGAAGAGGTTACAGAAAAAAATGCTCTTGGAAGCCTCTGATGATCTCAGCTGAGCCGCGCGATCGGACCCGCCTGGAGACAGATAGAGGAGCGGTGTCTCGGTTCCTAAGACCATTGAAAATATGGGTTTTCCGATGGTCTTAGGTGACCCCTGCGAAAGGCTCGTTCGACCCTCAAAGGGGTCGCGCTCCTAGAGATCGTTGTGAGCTTTTCTTCGCTTTCACTGGTGGCATTTGAGAGATTGCAGCAGACAGACGAGGAAAGATAACACAGCTGTGGTGATCCTAAGGGATAAAACACATGGTTTTTTTTAAGGAAATACATTTATTACACTAAAGCAAATGTGTGGTTTAACTTAAATAGATTCACAAAATGGGTTAACACATCACAATATTGAGGTTTTCTTTGTACACGCAGCCAGAAACAACAAAGTATTGCAACCAATTTTCTTTTTTTCTTTCTTTCTTTTTTTCTTTCTTTCTTTCTTTCTTTCTTTCTTTCTTTCTTTCTTTCTTTCTTTCTTTCTTTCTTCCTTCCTTCCTTCTTTCCTTTCTTCCTTCCTTCCTTCCTTCCTTTCTTTTCCCCTTTATCCCTTCCTTCCTTCCTTTTCTCTCTCTCTCTCTCTCTCCCTCCCTCCCTCCCTCCCTCCCTCCCTCCCTCCCTTCCTTATAAGATGACTCCTTGAATTTTCTCCCCTGAGAAAAGACACCCCACTACAGCCAAATGCATTCAAAGTAACTGACCTTGGCATGTTGTGAAAATGCAGCCTGGATGTTTGCAACTGACCAAGTTATCTGCTGCTTGAATGCTGCCCTGGAATATGGAGAGATTTCTTGGGAGAGCTTGCAATCCCAGCCAGTAGGTGGCAGCAGAGATTGTGGAATCTCCAGCAGCTGGGCAGCTGTTCCCCTCTAGCAAGGGAAAGGGGAAAATTGGGCTATTTGAGGAATAAAATAAGACATGTGGAACTATCATCATGGCTGGCTGGGGATTTCTGGGAATTGAAGTCCACATATGTTAAAAGTTGCTAAGGTTGGGAAACTCTGTGTTAGAGCGACTGAACGTATTTCCAGCAATTATTCCATCCAACATCTTAATAGATACGTCAAGACAATGGAGAGAAGAACTAGGGATGATATGATAGCAATCTTCCAATATTGAGGGGCTATCGGAGAAAAGAGGGGAGTCAACATATTCTCCAAACCACTTGGTTCTGGGGAGGGAATAAATTGTCCCCCTCAGAATGGGCTTGCAATCTTGGTGTCCTCCTAGATTCACAGCTAAGATTATTTATTTATTTATTACATGTATTTATATGCCGCCCTTCTCCCGAAGGACTCAGGGCGGCGAACACAAGTTAAGAAACATGTACAATAAAATCGTATTTTAAATCAAATATCTAATTAATGATAAATAATAAACCCAGAATCAGAGTCAGCCTATTTGCTTGAACAGCCAAGTCTTCAGCTCCCGATTAGAGTAACATCTGGCAGCTGTGGCTAGGGGGACCTTTGCACAGATTCCCCTGGTGCACCAATTGCGACTCTACTTGGATTGGGAGGCTCTCCTCACAGTCACTCATGCCCGGGTCACCTCACGGTTAGATTAATGCAACAGGCTCTACATGGGGCTACCCTTGAAGAGTTTTCAGAGACTACAGAACGCAGCCGCGAGAGCTGTTGTGGGTGCACCTAGGTACACCCACATTACACCAATTCTCCACGAGCTGCACTGGCTCCCTATTGGTCTCCGGGCACAATTCAAGGTGTTGGTTATGACTTTTAAAGCCCTACATGGCTCAGGGCCAGGCTATCTTTGAGACCGCCTTCTACCGCATACAGCGACCGGTAAGATCCCACAGAGTCGGTCTTCTCCGGGTCCCATCAGCTAAACAATGCAGGCTGGCGGGCCCGTGGGGGAGGGCCTTCTCTGTGGCTGCCCCAGCTCTCTGGAACTAGTTACCTCCTGAGGTCGGGACCATCCCCACCCCATTGGCCTTCCAAAAAGCGGTGAAGACCTGGCTCTTCCGGCAGGCCTGGGACCGTTGATCTCGCTCTTGCGATCTTGTGAGATCTGGCCATGCATGGTGTGAATGGATTTTAATGTTTTAATTTTTAAATGTTTTTATAATGGTTTTTTTAAAAAAAAAATGCATTGTAAGCTGCCCTGAGTTTCCAGAGAAAGGCAGCATATAAATTGAATTAATAAATAATAAATAAATAAATAAATAAACTCGAGGGCAGGACAAGAAGTAATATGTCAAAGAGACATCCAGCAGAGAACTAAAGAAACTAAATTTCCTGACAGTGAGAACAATTCACCAAGGGAACAGCTTGCCACCAGAAGTTGTGGGCTGCTCCATCACTGGATGTTTTCAAGATGAGACTGGACAGTCAACTGTCTGAAATGGTACAGGATCTCTTGCTCGAGCACAGGGTTGGTCTAGAAGACCTCCAGGGTCCCTTCCAACTCTGTTATTCTATATTCTGTGTTCTGAATGATTAGCAAATAGGTCTCGCGAGAGATCCTAATTCTTCTGCAAATTCGCCATACAACTGCAACCGAGCCCAAAATTTCTCCTGTTGAGCAATGCAATTGTTAAGTGAGCATCACCCCATTTTACAATCTTTTTTTTTGACACAGCAGCTGTTGTTACTGCACAATCACTGCAGTATTTTAAGTGAGTTTGTGTGGTCATGAAGCAAATCTGGCTCCCCCCCCCCCATTGACTTTACTTATCCAAGATTGGGTGTGAGGGTCACAAATGGCGAACATGTAACCCTCCTGGATATATTCCCCAAGATGAGGGGGGGCAGTAAATTGGGGTCCCAAAGATGTTTTTTCAAAAGGCAACTGGACTTTCTTTGCTTTTTCCTTGAAGACGTTTTGCTTCTCATCCAAGAAGGTTCTTCCGTTTTGACTGAATGGTCCTTCCCAGTTAGGGAATTGGATTAGAAGACTTCCAAGGTTCCTTCCAACTCTATGATTCTATGATCTGTGGGAAGCAGCGCCCCCTAGAAGAATGCGATATTTTGGGGAATATTAAAAGAGGCAGGATGTTATATTTCCCCAAGATCAAAATTCAGATTTTTGGCAACTGGCTCTTATTTATGACGGCTGCAGTACCCTTTTTGAGACCTTCTGACAAGCAAAGTCAAAGGAGAAGCCAGATTCACTTAACAACCGAGGCAGGAAAAGCTCGTAAAATAGAGCAAGACTCACTTAACGCCTTTCTTGCTTAGCAGCAGAGATGTTGGGCTCAATTGTGGTCATAAATTGAGGACTATCTGTAGCGGAAGACGTGGCTGTAGCTGTTTGCCAGGACATGACTACACCATGGGTTTATGTAAGGGCATTGGTAATTGTTTTTTTAAAATGAAGTGGCGAGAACAGAACAAAATGTCAATATTGACTAAGCAACGTGAACCACACAAAGCTAAGAAACAGGGGAAAACCCGCAATTGATTTGTGGGAAATCAATTCCAGAAAAATATAAGGAAGGAAAAAAAAGAAAAAGAAAAGGACCCTCAAAATGCCAACAGGAATCTCTTCTGTCATAGATGCTTGAAGTGTTACCCCTTTTGAGGAGCTGATTTGGACTGGCCCTCAACACCAAGACCAGGGGTCTGCAACCTTAAACACTCAAAGAGCCATTTCAACCCTTTTCCCACAGAAAAGAAAACACCGGGAGCCACAAAACCCTTCCTCTGCCTGACTATTTCTTGAGCGGCCACAAAACTAGCATATGCAGTTGAATTAAACGTTCTGTTTTCTTCTGAAACTTTTCTTTTCTTGGATTTATCCTTGGTTGGCCTACCCGGAGTTGAAAAGCTCGATAAATCGCGTGCCAGCAGGTGTCGCACATTGGTGGTTGTGACGTATATTTTGAGTGACAGGGAGCCGCAGCAGAGGGGTGACAGAGCCACATGCGGCTCCAGAGCCTCAGGTTGCTGACCCTTGACCAAGACATTCGCAAGATTCTTTTTTCTCGCCAGGTACATGTATCCTCCGAACTGGACTGTGTTAAAAGTCTCTAGAGATTCTCAGTCCTCCAAACCATGGTTGTCCCAAAGGTGCTTTTTTCTTTTTCCAGGAGACAACTGGACTTTCTTGTTTTTTCTCTGAAGACGTTTCGCTTCTCCTCCAAGAAGCTTTCTTCACCTCTGACCAGCTGTCTGCAAGGAGTATCAAGCCTTCCATGCCTCACCATCCAGTCAGAGCTGAAGAAGCTTCTTGGAGAATTGAAACGTCTTCAAAGCCTGAGCCTGAGTAGCGTAGGGGGCTAATGCCTCCTACTAAAGGCAGCAATTAACATTCAGCTGTCTGCAATTATCGCAAGTTCGAATCTCCCCAGGCTCAAGGTTGACTCAGCCTTCCATCCTTTCTAAGGTAGGTCAATTGAGGACCCAGATTGTGGGGGCAATAAGCTGATTTTGTATAAATATACAAAAGTATGAAGGCTATTGCTTAACGCATTGTAAGCCGCCCCGAGTCTCCGGAGAAGGGTGGCATATAAATCTAATTAAAAGAAGAAGAAAGAAAGGAAGAAAGAAGGAAGGAAAGAAAGAAAGAGAGAGAGAGGAAGGAAGGAAGGAAAGAAAGGAAGGAAGAACATTCAGCTGTCTGCAATTATCGCAAGTTCGAATCTCCCCAGGCTCAAGGTTGACTCAGCCTTCCATCCTTTCTAAGGTAGGTCAATTGAGGACCCAGTTGGTGGGGGCAATAAGCTGACTTTGTATAAAATATACACAAGTATGAAGGCTATTGCTTAACGCATTGTAAGCCGCCCTGAGTCTCCGGAGAAGGGTGGCATATAAATCAAATTTAAAAAAAAAACAAAACAAAAAAAAAACAATCCAAGAAGGTCCAGTTGCCTCCTGAAAAAAAAGCACCTATTTGTCGGAATATCTGCAACCAGCAACAGCTCCCCATCGCCCGGGGCGTTCTCACAGGGAAGGCCTACTCAGGGTGCCGTCGACTAAACAGTGTCGACTGGCGACCCCTAGAGGCAGAGCTTTCTCTGTGGGTGCACCCAACTTCCGCTTGGCTCCTGACCTCCGCACCTTCCGCCGCGACTTAAAGACATGGCTGTTCAACCTGGACTGGGGGGGGGGTGTTTAACATCTATTTTAACACACCTTTATTCGGATATTTTATTGTTGTGAGCCGCCCTGAGTCCTATGGAGATAGGGCGGCATATAAATAAAATAAAAAATATATAAATAAAAATAAATAAACCTTTGGGACTAGACCGTGTTGTTTCTCTGTGTCATATATGTGGGTATATTCATAATTTTGTATGCATTTATGTTGTCATGGTTACGTAGTGTATGTTGGAAGTGGTGACCCTTTGAGAGCTGTAGGCAACGAAATTTCATTTTATTTATTTATGTATGTATGTATTTATTTATTTATTGGTTCGATTTATATGCTGCCCATCTCCGGAGACTCAGGGCGGCTTACAATGCGTTAAGCAATCGCCTTCATACTTTTGTATATACCTGCTTAGTAGGGCTTTCGGCCCCCCCAAGCGGTGTTCTTTTTTATACAAAGTCAGCTTATTGCCCCCACAATCCGGGTCCTCATTTTACCTACCTCGGAAGGATGGAAGGCTGAGTCAGCCTTGAGCCTGGTGAGATTCGGACTCGCAGTAATTGCAGGCAGCTGGCAACTAAGTGCTACTTAACAGCACTTTAGTCTGCTGTACCACCAAGGCTCTTAATGTGTGCCGATTAGTGTATGTTCAAAGTGACAATAAATTTATTCTAAGTTTCTAAGTTTTAAGTCATAAAAAAAAAAGGCTCAGCAGACCGTGGGTTATGCGGCAATCGCCAAACTCTGGTTCCCTTGTCCTGTGGGCCATGGGAATGCAACAGTAGTGGTTTTCACTTACCTTTGCTATCGGTTTGGAACTGTGAGCATGCCCGTGTGTGTGTTTGCTTTGTTTCCACGGCGTGCTTCTGTGCATGCAGAGAGCGTCCGTGATGACGTCCGGGCGGGTGAGTGAAGCCTCCCGCTGCCGTCACTACCGGTTTGCCAAACCCAGGCTAACCGGTAGAAACCCATCACTTGGGTTTCTCAGTTTGATTGGAATGCAATCAAACTGAGTCTTGGCAAATCCTTCAGGGAAATTCTGCCCATCTGGCCATGCTTAAATTTTGGCTGGCAGCCCATTTCTGGTGCCCGAAAGATAAACTTTCCCAAAAGAGTTGAGAAATGGCTCTCTAGCTCTTGCCCAATCTTTAATTCCGGTTATTCTCCCTTTTCCTGCATCTGGCAGGGTCTACCTGGAATTTCCCACCCCTGTAAGTGTGTTGGAGGCTATATAAGGCTAAAAAGTCCACTTTGGACCTCAAACGAAGCTCATCTCAATCTTGGGAACTCCTTTCTCCAACACCTTCTCTCCATCCCACCATGAGCTGGATCGGGCTAATCCTGGCAGGTGAGAAGGGACATTGGGAAGGCGGAAAGATTGAATGATGGTACTATTAAACATGCATTAAAATATTATGATTAGCAGTGAAATGATAAAATTAAACAATGGGTGATGAATGAAAGAATATATTTTAACATAAACATGTAGAGTCACTCGGATTGGATGACTGGAAAGAACATGAATAGATTTACTCTCTCTGTTTTAAATGATTGTGCTTGGTACTCGAAGTGTACATTGAAATGCTGAACAATGAAAGAAGGAAGGATGAAACTTCAATATAAATAGAGGTGAAGAGCTAAATAAGGGAAATATGAATAACAAAGCAGGTGAAAGACGGAAGATAGAAAAGAAACGTCTTTGAATATTACGGTGACATGAAAAAAAGTTAAAATAGAGATAGAAATAAGAAAGAATAATAGTGTGTGTGTGTGTGTGTGTGTGTGTGTATATAAATATAAATATATATATATATTAATATATATTAATATAACAAAATATATGTAACAACAAGAGGGAGATCTAGAAATTGAAGGGCAATAGTATTAGGTATGTTTAAACAATATGAAACAATGAAAATGAAATGTAATAACTATGAATAATAATATTATGTTTATTTGTACCAAAATGTATGATCACACTATTCAGGCATTGATATGTATAAATAATATAAAATAAAAAACTTGAAAATGGGAGGGAGGAAAATTACAGAGCAATTGACCATTCAGAAGTTTCAAAGAGCCTGCAATCCCCAATTACCAGGGGCCTGGTGGCTCAGCAGATTAAAGCATTGTGATTAACATGAGCTGCCTGCAATTACTGTAAGTTCGAATCTCACCAGGCTCAAGGTTGACTCAGCCTTCCATCCTTTCTAAGGTGGGTAAATTGAGGACCCAGTTTGTGGGGGCAATAAGCTGATTTTGTATAAATATACAGAAGTATGAAGGCTATTACTTAACGCATTGTAAGCCGCCCTGAGTCTCCGGAGAAGGGCGGCATATAAATCAAATTTTTTAAAAAATTACATCTTGGGTGGGAGTTTGGGGGTTCTAGATCTGTCGCAATTTAGGGACACTGAATTGGAAGGCTATTGAGCAGAGGAGTTAAGGAGGTGAGTCATGGTCCATCCATTCCCCTTGATACATGGCACCACGGTTGTCCCAAAGGTGCTTTTTCAAGAGACAAAACTGGACTTTCTGGTTCTTCTTTGAAGACGTTTCACTTCTCATCCCAAGAAGCTTCTTCAGCTCTGAATGGATGGTGGGGAACGGAAGGGTTTATACTCCTTGCAGACAGCTGGTCATTTGCATCCTTTTAGAGAGTCATTGAAGCCACTTGGAGGTTTGTCTGTGTCCTTGGGGGTCACCTGAGGGTGTAAATGGGTGTGGGACCTTCTTGGATCTGCTGAAATAACTGTGTTGTAGAGTGGAGATAGATGTTGTGTCCCTCCCCCTCTAGGGAGGAATTTGGAATTGGGGTTGTTAATCCAAGGGCCAAGATTGTCTGTGATGGTGTTTGATTGCACATCGAGGGTTTGGTTGACAGTGATAGAATCCATATTGACCTTCTCATGTTTCCTGCTTGCTGTCCAGTTTTGGCCTTAGCGTCCAACTTCCGACCGTCCGAAACTGTCCGCATTATCCAATTCCCACCAAACGCCCTTGTTGGACAAACCGTCTTCCTTCACTTGGAAGGTGCCCAATTTCCTATCCAGTGCGACTGGTTCCGAGGCGATGAGCCAAACAGAAACAGACAAATATTGAACATGGAGCCTAATCAGGTCACTGCAAGAGGGCCAGCCTACACAGGACGGGAAAATCTATGGAGAGGATGTTCCTTAATGATCCAAAATGTCCAAGCCTCTGATTCTGGACCTTACACGGTCCAAATATTGGAATTCCGGGGAAGTGAATTCATAACTGCTGTGGGACATCTACAAGTTTCTTGTAAGTGCCGAGGATGGTGACTATAAAGGTTTTGGAGAAAAATTGGGGTGGGGTTAGGAGGTGGAAACTATTAGTAAGGGCCAATTGAGAGGTGAAAGGGAGTGATTTGTGTCTCCTGCCTAATCTATCTGGTAAGGCTGACATTGGATGGAAGAACGGATGGAGGGATGGAAGGATGGAGGGATGGATGGGCAGATGGAGGGATGGGCGGATGGATGATTGGTGAGAAGGAAGAAAGGCAGGAGGGAAGGTAATGGGTAGGAAAGGTAAGGAAAGGAAGGGAGGGAGGGGGAGGAGGGAGGGAGGAAATGGGAATTCAGGAAGGAAGGAAAGGAAGGAAGGAAATTGGAATTGGGGGAAAGAGCAAAAGAAAGAAAGAAGAAAGAAAGAAGAAAAGAACCAAGGGCCAGAAGATAACAGAATCGATACCAAAAGGCAAATCTGAAGAACTAATAATATTCATCCTCTCATTTACTTTGCAGTCTAAATTTGCTTGGAAGATGCTTCTGTCCATTTGGCCGTCTTGATCTTTGGATGAGAAACAAAGGAGCTGCAGTTCGTCAGCTGTGAGGGATCCCCAGAAGGCATCAGCCATTCACTTTCTCTGTGTTCCCTTCCTCGCTTTTTCCCTTCACCCACAACCACCATTAAAATGTCTTCTGACAAAACAGACGTGTCTCCTAGGAACAATTCCTTGCAATGCAGTTCTCAGGACCCAAATCCAAATTCACTTCTGTGTGGGCCGATGTAAAATAGCTCGGAAGCTTGCAGTTTGCAACAAGCAATCTCCACCCCCCCCCCCCATTATTCTGCACTGCCAAATGCTTGATCGCAATGTCCCCTCCTCAATCAGGTGGCTTATATGTTGTAGCTGGCCATCACCAGCCATCAAAGCCTATGAAGCACGTGTATCATTCAACATGTGACATGAGAAGGATGGGTGATGGGGACGTCTTTTTGGAGTTGAAAGCTAAAAGTTGCTTTGGAATAACAAATACTTGGATGTGTTGGAAGAAATATCCATCTGGGTTCAGTTCCAAGTGGGGAGAAAGACACTGGAAACATGGAGACTGCTTGAAAAGATGGCTTAATGGTGGACAGGACCACATGGTTTTGAGGTCCTGGGCAAAAAAAAGCACCTGGGTGTATGTGTGAGAGAGATTTATACCTTCTGTTGGGCTTTGAATTTGGGTTTGTATTCTGATCGGTTGTTAGACTCCCATGGGGCCATGCAGGGGTAACTTTGTAGGTTGTCTTTTAAGTCCCAGGCTTGGTTGAGCCTTGCTGGGTGATGCAATCTCCCCAGGTGCCATGTGGTGAGATCTGTTGCTAGATGGATAGAGGGCTAATCCTACCTTTGTTGGATCTTGAGTGAGGGCATTTGCTTATGAATAGAGCTATCTATCTCTTTATCTCTTAAGTGCTTACATCTGCTGGGGGCTATTGAGGAGGGTGGGTCTGCTTCCTGCCTCAAAAAAACATGTTTCTCCATTTCTCATTCAGAGAGGTATAATATTCTGCCTTTTTAAATATTTCCTAGAATATTTCATTCTTCTAATAGAGGGGTGGGTGCTAACTTCTGGAAAGTTAGCAAAACCTCCATTCCCATGCCACACCTGGGGTAAGGATACTGCAAAATCCCCATTCCTACCCCACTCCAGGGGAAGGATATTGCAAAATCTCCATTCCCATCCCACTCTGGGGCCAGCCAGAGGTGGTATTTGCCGGTTTTCCGAACTACTCAAATTTCCCACTACCGGTTCTCTAGAACCTGTCAGAACCTGCTGAATTTCACCCCTGACAATATCTGACCATGGCATGTTGTGAAAATAAATGTGGCCCAAAGGTTTGTAATTAATCAGGTAATCTTTTGTGTAAATGCAGTCCCACGTAATGATGTGGGGAGATTACCCTGGGAGAAATGGCAGTTTCAGCCACTAGGGAGCAGCAGAGATTGTAGAATCTCCAGGAGTTGGTCAGAAGTTTCTCCTCACCAAGGAAAGGAGGAGAATTGGGCTGTTGTAGGAATCAAGGACAGGCAGTCCTGGACTTATGACCACAATTGAGCCCAACATTTCTGTTGCTAAGTGAGTCGGTTGTTAAATGAGGTTTGCACCATTTTATGACCTTTCTTGCCACACTCGTTAAGCAAATCACTGCAGTGTAGCATGGTCGTGGAAGTAAGCTACTGGGATGGTTGGCCAACCTGGACGAAAGCAGACTGGGGTTTGCGGTACAAGAAGACACAACCGTTGTCTTCACACGTTTGGTGAATGTGAAGCCATCCTGTAACTTGGGCCTGGCACGGTGCGTGAACACCTTGTTCAAACTGCAGTTTTGAGAATTTGGAGAACCATCCATGAAAACCATCGAGAATCATATCCGGAAGTCAGAAATCATGAAACCAAGTTGCCAAACTCTGTAAAAAAAGGTAAAGTTTCCCTGTCAACCATGTCCGATTCTTAGCCGAAGGATCCAGCGTTATCTGAAGACAATTTCTGTGGTCCTATGGCCAGCACGGCTATACGCCGAAGGCTCATGGAGCATTGCTCCCACTGAAGTGGTACCTATTGATCTACTCACATTCACATGCTTTTGAACTGCTAGGTAGGCAGGACCTGGAGCAATGAACGGGAGCCCACACTATCTTGCAGAGTGCGGGTCTCGAACCTGGAAGATTCCAGACCCTATAGATTCCCACAAAAACAACAACAAAAAAAGGGAATGAAATTGCCAACATAGTAACAGATTTGGGGATCTTCATGCAGCTTCAATGCAGAGACCTCTACCGCCGTATAATAATAATATTTTATTTTGGTCACAAAATAAATTTGGCCTGCTGTTTCTTGTAAAGTCTGCTGCTGTTGCTGTTGTTTTTTTAAAAAAATGATGATGATGATGGCAGCGAGGGATGTTACGTGTAAACCTTCTCCCTGGGCATGGCCGGCACAGTACCTTGGCATGCCAAGGGTTAACCAGACTGGATGAACCTGACCCCTCCTGCTTCCCCCTCCCATTACCTGTAACTCCACCTCCTGGGTATTTAAGGTCATCCCACGTCGTTGCCACGTTCGTTCCTGACGATACCTGTAAAGAAGCAGATGTAAATGAATAAAGACTTGCTTGTGTTAATGATCCAGTGTGTCTTTGTATATTATTGGGCCCCAAATCGATCCAATCTAACAAGGGAGGCCTTTGTACTTTTTGCAGCTGGGAAATAGCCATATTATGGTGGGAGACATGGCTGTATCTGGGCCAAAACATAATTGCACCATACCTTTATATAAGGGCATTGTTATATTTTTATGTAACAGCAAGAACAAAAGGGAAAAGGTCAACATTGATTAAGCAATTCGAACCACACAAAGCAAAGAATCGGGGGAAATCCCTGAATTGATTTGGAAGGAAAAAAATGTTCCAGAACTAAGTAGAAAAAAAAAAGAATTAACCCTATATTGTTTATAGCAGTGATGGTGAAACTTTTCGGCACCGAGTGCCCAAACCAAACCAAAACGTGCGTGCATGTGTGTGCATGTGTGTGCATGTGTGCGCGCCAGAATGCTGGAAACCCAAAGACCAGCTGGCCGGTGAGCATGCTGGTTTTTTGGCTAGTTTTGGCCATTTTTTCGGCCGTTTTCAGGGCATTCTTTTGGCTGTTTTCAGGCCACTTTTTTGGCCATTTTTCAGAGCCAAAGTCTATAAAGCTCTAGTAAGACCACACCTAGACTACTCCATCCAGTTTTGGTCACCAAACTCTAAAAAAGATGTTGAGACTCTGGAAAGAGTGCAGAGAAGAGCAACCAGGATGATTAGGGGACTGGAGGCGAAAACATACGATGAACGGTTGCAGGAACTGGGCATGGCTAGTCTAGTGAAGAGAAGGACCAGGGGAGACAGGAGAGCAGTTCTTCTAATATTTGAGGGGCTGCCACAGAAAAGAGGGGGTCAGGCTATTTTCCAAGGCACCTGAAGGCCAGACAAGGAATAACGGATGGAAACTGACCAAAGAGAGATTCCGCCTGGAAATAAGGAGAAATTTTCTGCCAGTGAGAACAATCAACCAATGAAACAGAAGTTGCCTTCAGAAGTTGTGGGAGCTTCATCCCTGGAGGCTTTCAAGAAGAGACTGGACTGCCATCTGTCAGAAATGGTGTAGGGTCTCCTGCTTAGGAGGGGGATTGGACTAAGTGACCTACACAAGGTCTCTTCCAACTCTGTTAATCTGTATCTGTAAAGTCTTGCAAAGCTGCCAGCAAAAAGTTGGAAAATGAGTTTTCTTTCCAGGAACTCACGGTTCTTTATCTTTTGCCCAACCTTTAATTCCGGGGTTCTCATATCCCCTCCGTTTGGCAGGATTTACCTGGAAACACCCCCTGCCCTTTTGAAATGAGTGTCTAAAGCTATATAAGGTTTAAAAAAACACCATTTTGGACCCCAAACGTAGCTCGTCTGTCTTGGGAACGTCTCTCTCCAGCACTTTTGATCTGTCCCATCATGCGCTGGATCGGTTTAATCCTGGCAGGTGAGAAGGGAAAGGTAGAAGTAAGGAAACCCCAAGAGCCATCGACCGTACAGAAGATTAAAATGGGCTGCGGTCCCCAATTTCACCTTGGATGGGAGGGGTGGGGGTGTTTGAGGGCTCTGGACTTGTCACACTGTCTCAGCTTATGGGCACCAGGCTGGGGGAGCCTCCTGGGAAGGTTGTAGAGCGGAGGAGTTGAGAGGCGGTGAGTCATTTTCTATCCATGGCACCACAAACGTATCTCTGATGCTCTTGCGTTGGCTCTGGTGTGTTCAGAGGCCGACAGAGGATACTGGGTGGGATGCAGGGGGAGGGAGCAGCGGTGAACTTTGGACCGTCATCCTAAAAGCTGCTCTTGTCCTTTGGTGCATCGTGGGAAATTCCCTGTTGAAAGTTTACTGGTCAAGAGACTGAGGGAGTCACAGGAGCAACAGTTGGAAAAAGTTGATAGCTCCACAGGGGATGTCACATCTCCTTCAGCTTCTCCCTCTCCTTCTCTTCTCCTTCTCTTCTCCTTCCCCTTCCCCTTCCCCTTCCCCTTCTCATCCTCCTCCTTTCCTCCTCCTTGTCTATATCCTCCTCCTCCTCTTCTCCTTCCTCTTCTCTTTCTCTTCTTCCTTTCCTTGTCTACATCCTCCTCTTTCCCCTTCTCCTTCTCATCTTCCTCCTTTCCTCCTCCTTGTCTATATCCTCCTTCTTCTTCCTCTCCTCCTCTTCCTCCTCTCCTCCTTCTCCTTCTCCTTTTCCTCCTCCTTATCTATATCCTCCTTCTGCTTCTCCTCCTCTTTCTGCTTGTTATATCTTCCTCCTTCTATCTTCCCCTTCCCCTTTTCATCTTCCTCCTTTCCTCCTCGTCTATATCCTCCTTCCCCTTCTCATCCCCTTCTCCTCTTCCTCCTCTCCTCCTTGTCTATATCCTCCTTCTGCTTCCCCTTCCGCTTCTCCTCTTCCTCTTTTCCTCCTCATCTGTGTCCTCCTTCCCCTTCCCCTTCTCCTCTTCCTCTTTTCCTCCTCATCTGTGTCCTCCTTCTCCTTCCCCTTCCCCTCTTCCTCCTCTCTTCCTCCTCCTCCTCCTCCTCCTCCTCCTCCTCCTCCTCCTCCTCCTTTTCCTCCTCCTCCTGCTTAATAAATCCTCCTTCCCCTTCTCTTCTTCTTCCTCTACCTCCTCCTCTCTTTCCTCCTCTTCTTCCTGCTTGTCTCTTCTTCTTCCTCTTCCTCTTCCTCCTCCTCTCTTTCCTCCTCTTCCTCCTCTCTTTCCTCCTCCTCCTCTTCCAATTAAGACTTCTGGTGAACACAGAAACAGGCACCTCTTGTTAATTTGAGTGATCCTAATAAAGTTATCACCCAATTAGGAATTTGGATGGATAGTCTGTTTTTTTCCCCCTCTCTCCAAGAAGCAAAATAGTTATGTTGGAGTTTGATCGTATATGAAGTGTTCGTTTCTTCGTTTAATTTGTAAGCTGCCCGTCTCATAATTCAGGGCAATTGTGAGTGTCTTACAATGTAAAAGTGATTGAAGCAACAAGTTCACTTCCTTGTGTTTCTTTCTGGCTTTCCAGTTTTGGCTTTCGCCGCCAACTTCCCACTCTCAGAAACCATCCACATAGCCCAATTCCCACCCGACCCCCGTTTGGGGAAGCCGATCCTCCTATTTTTAGATGACAACCAATCTCCTACCACCTGCAACTGGTTCCGAGGGAGATACCCAAGTGAGGAAAATCACATCTTCAGAACGGATTTTGATTCCACTGAGGGAGTCCATAGGATCAACCGAACAGGGGCAGCCTACACAGGACGGGAAAATCTGGCGAGACTCAGAGGGTGCTCCTTAATCATCCAAAAAGTGCGGCCCTCGGATGCTGGCCCTTACACCGTCTCCATGATGGGACTGGGCGGAAGTGGTCCCGTAACTGCAGTGAGAAACCTGCAAGTTTCTTGTAAGTATCAAAGATGGTGGCTGCGAAGATATTGGAAAAGAATTGAGTAGGGATCTATTAGTGGTGGCAACTGAAGGGTGGAAGGGAAGAATGGCCTCAGGGACTCCCCTCCCCTCCAATCCTCTTTCCTTCCTTTCCCTCCCCTTCCCCTTCCTTTCTTTCCATTGCTTCCCCTCTTTCTCTTTCTTTTCCTTCTCCTTCCTCTGCTTTCTCTTCCTTCTTTCTCTTCCCTTCCCCTCCATCCCCTCCCCTTCTCCCCTAACCTCTCCTCCCCACTCCCCTCTCCTCTCCATTGTTCCCCTTTCTCTTTTCCCTTCCTTTCCCTTCCTTTCCTTTCCTTCTCCTCTATTCCCTTCCCTTCCCTTCCCTTCCCTTCCCTTCCCTTCCCTTCCCTTCCCTTCCCACTTCTTCCTTTCCTTTCCTTTCCTTTCCTTTCCTTTCCTTTCCTTTCCTTTCCTTTCCTTTCCTTTCCTTTCCTTTCCTTTCCTTTCCTTTCCTTTCCTTTCCTTTCCTTTCCTTCCCTTCCCTTCCCTTCCCTTCCCTTCCCTTCCCTTCCCTTCCCTTCCTTCCCTTCCCTTCCCTTCCCTTCCCTTCCTTCCCTTCCCTTCCCTTCCTTCCCTTCCCTTCCTTTCTCTTGTAATAAGTTACTTTTTAAAAATGCCCAATCCAGCTGTTGTTAAGAGTGGAAGGACAGCCCAATCTCCCCATCAATCAGCAACCTCAAATAAAGTGTGTGCTAAAATCGCATTCGATACTTAAAACTGAAATATTAGTTCCAACCTCCCCCCCACCCACCCTCCATCCCACCCAATATGTCAGAACTAAACCTTCCATCCTGCCAGAATTGATGAAGCTTCTTGGATGAGAAGCAAAACATCTCCTTCAAGAGAAAAAACAACTCTAGTTGCCTTTTGAAAAAAAAACCTTTGAGACATCTACGCCCTGGATGAATGAGAATCTCCGCAGACACAGGGTATTGTTTGATTGCAAAGACAGTGTTTTGTTGAGAGAAATTGAAGTCGTGTTGAACTCCTCGCTTTTCTATCTTATTCCAGATTCGCCTTCCTCCTTCCATCCCGAAGGCTCCCGCATGGTCCAATTCCCACCGAACCCACGGGTTGGCCAATCAGTCTTTCTATACTTAGACGATATCCAAAATCCTTCCGAGTGCAGCTGGTTCCGCGGGAAGGAACAGCGCGAGGAAGGACGGATCTTCACTGCAAAATTTAGTGGAATCAGCAGATCCTATCTCATCGATCTAAAAGGAGCAGCCCACAGAGGACGGGAAGAGGTGTGGAGAGCGTGCTCCTTAGTCATCCGAAAGGTGCAGGCCTCAGATTCTGGGCCTTACATGGTCTCCATGAGGGATGAGTGGGACACCCGTCCCATAACTGTGGGGAGAGAGTTGCGAGTTTCGTGTAAGTGCCAAAGATGGCGGCTGCTAAGATATTGGGAATGAATTGAGTGTGGGGGAGGGGTAGGAGGTGGAATCTATTAGTAGGGGCAACTGAGAGGTGAAAGGGAAGAGCAGTACCAGGAACAGGATAACCCTGAAGTCAGTGGTGGGATTTAAGTAATTTAACAACCGGTTCTCTGCCCTAATGATTTCTTCCAACAACCAGTTTGCCAAACTGCTCAGAAAGTTAACAGCTGGTTCTCCTGAAGTGGTGCCAACTGGCTGATTCCCACCACTGCCTGAAGTACAGTTAGAGAGAAAGGAAGAAAAGGAGGAAGGGTGGAAGGGAGGATGGAAGTAGATGGGGATGAAAAGAGGAAAGAGGAAGAAGATGAGAATTGGAGGGAGGGTGGAAGGGAGAGAGGGAGGAAGGAACAAAGGAGATGGCAATGAAAAGAAGGAAGGAAGGAAATGAGACTTGGTGGGATGGTGAAAGGGAGGGAGGAGATGACAATGAAAAGAAGGAAATGAGAATTGGACACAGGGTGGAAGGGAGAGAGGGAGGGAGGAAAAAAAGAAAGAGGGAAATGGGAATTCAGGAAGGGAAGAAGGAAGGAAGGAAGGAAATGGGAATGAGGGGAAAGAGCAAAAGAAGGAAAGAAGAAAGAAAGAAGAAAAGAACAAAGGGCTAGAAGATAACTGAATTGGTACCAAAAGGCAAATCTGAAGAACTAATAATATTCATCCTCTCATTTACTTTGCAGCCTAAAGATGCTTCTGTCCATTTGGCCGTCTTGATCTTTGGATGAGAAACAAAGGAGCTACAGTTCGTCAGCCGTGAGGGATCCCCAGAAGGCATCAGCCATTCACTTTCCCTGTATTCCCTTCCTCGCTTCTTCCCTTCACCCACAATCACCATTAAAATTTTCTGGCAAAACGGATGTGTCTCCTAGGAGCAGCTCCTAGCAATGCGGTTCTCAGGACACAAATCCAAATTCACTTCTGTGTCAGCTGATGTAAAGTTGCTTGGAAGCTTGCAATTTGCAACAAGCATTCTCCATCCCTCACCCCCATTATTCTGCACTGCCAAATGCTTGATCCCAATGCCCGCTCCCCAATCAGGTGGCTTATATGCACAAGTAATCCTCAAATTACAGCCATTCATTTAGTGACTGTTCAAAGTTATAACAGCATTGAAAAAAGTAACTGACAGCTGGTCCTTGCACTTACAACTATTACAGCGTCCCCATGGTCACATGATCAAAATTTGAGGACTTTATAACCGGCATGTATTTACCATGGTTGAGATGTCCCATGGTTATGTTATTGCAATTTGCAACGTTCCCGGCCGGCTATTGAGAAGGAAAATCGACCAGGCAAGCCAGATTCATGGCAGAAATGGTGGTAAAATTGGCTATGATTCACTTGAGAATTGCTTCGCTTAGCAACAGGAAGTCTGGTCCCAATTCTGGTCACAAGGCGAGGACTACCTGTAGCAGCTAATAGCCACCAGTCTTCAAAGCCTGTGAAGCAAGTGTGTCATTGAACATGTGGAGAGAAAGAGAGAGAAAGAGAGAGAGAGAAAGTGTGTGTGTGAGAGAGAGAGTGAGGAGGAGAAGGAGAAGGAGAGAAAGAAAGAGAGATAGAGAGAGAGAGAGAAGAAAGAGAAGGAGGAGAGAAAGAAAGAAAATTAGAGAGAAAGAGATTGAGGGAGAAGGAGAAGAAGGAAAGAAAGAGGGAGGGAGAGAGAGAGAGAAGGAGAGGAGAGAAAGAAAGAGTGAGAAAGAGATTGAGAGAGGAAGAAGGAGAAGTAGAAGGAGTGAAAGAGAGACATTGAAAGAGAGAGGAGGAGAAGGAGAAAGAGACAGAGGTTAAGAGAGAGAGAGGAGAAGGAGAAGAAGGAGGAGAGAAAGAAAGAGAGAGAGAGATTGAGAGAGAGAGGAGAAGGAGGAGAAGGAGGAGAGAGAGAGAGAGAGAGAGAGAGAGAGAGAGAGAGAGAGAGAGAGAGAGAGAGAGACTCTTCCCTACAATTGACCTCCCTCATCAAATGTAGGGGACCACAGCTTTCATTATGGGCATTGTAGTTCAGTCCATTTTGAATGCAGCAGGTTGGAGCACATACCAGCAGCCCTCCTGTACAGGTGGAATGGACAATTATGGTTTAGTAACCATTGTTATAAGCCACCTAGGGTCACTCAAGTGAGATGGGTGGTATAGAACTGAAAAAATAAAAAAAAACAAAAACAAAGATTTCTCTGCTCTGCAATGTCCACATTAAATCAGACAGTCGGCCTCTGCACCATCGCATACCCACAGGCCCAACTCGCGTGATGCAACGAGGATACGTTAAACGCCTCTGACTGTATCTCGGCATTGCTAATGCATGCCTGGAGCAAGCCAAACGGGTTTATCAGTCTTGGTTAAACTGGTTTTTATCTCTACGGCTTGGCAGCCGCAGCTGTTATTCTCCTCTTACAGTCAGAGGGAAGGGAATTCCTTCCTTCATTAAACTTTTTCCACTCCTGACTCCATCTGGGGTTAAATATTGGCTTGTCGTCTCCTCCTGGTTTAAAAGCACACAGAGAAGAGTTTCAAACACCTTGGTTCTCGATGTGGATTATAAAAGAGCATCCAGAGTAAAGGCTGAAATTAAGTACCAATATATCTGGAAAGGATGCAGTGGCTCAGGGACTAAAACGCTGAGCTTGTCGATGGAAAGGTTGGCAGTTCAGTGGTTCGAATCCCTAGTGCTGCGTAACGGGGTGAGCTCCCATTCCTTGTCCCAGCTTCTGCCAATCTAACAGTTCGAAAGCAGGTAAAAAATGCAAGTTGAGAAATAGGGACCACCTTTGGTGGGAAGGGAACAGCATTCCATGCGCCTTTGGCGTTGCCGGCCACATGACCACGGAGACGTCTTCGGACAGCACTGGCTCTTCGGCTTTGAAACAGAGATGAGCACCACCCCCTAGAGTCAGGAACGATTAGCACAGGGGGAACCTTTACCTTTACCTTTACCTTATCAATATATCAATTTGTTAAATTTATACCTGAATCTAACAAAATGAAATTCAATGTAGAGAAAAGTACACTTAGAGACTGGGTGAAACCAGGCTTAATAGCAGTAACTGTGAGAGGGATCTTGGAGTCTTGATGGACAACCAGCTAAATATGAGTCAGTAGTATGCAGTGGCAGCCAAAAAATGCCAATGCAACCCTAAACTGCATCAACAGAGGGATTCAATCAAGATCAAGTGGGGTACTAATACCACTCTATAAAGCCCTAGTAAGACCACACCTAGAATACCGCATCCAGTTTTGGTCACCACACTATAAAAAAAGATGTTGTGAGTGTAGAAAGAGTGAGAGAAGAGCAACCAGGATTATTAGGGGACTGGAGACTAAAACATATGAAGAACGGTTGCAGGAACTGGGCATGGCTAGTCCAGTGAAGAGAAGGACCAGGGGAGACAGGAGAGCAGTCTTCCGATATTTGAGGGGCTGCCACAGAGAGGAGGGGGTCAAGCTATTTTCCAAGGCACCTGAAGGCCAGACAAGGAATAATGGATGGAAACTGAACAAGAAGAGATTCAACCTAGAAATAAGGAGGATCTTTCTGACAATGAGAACAATCAACCAGTGGAACAGAAGTTGCCTTCAGAAATTGTGGGAGCTTCATCACTTGAGACCTCCAAGAAGAGATTGGACTGCTATTTGGCAGCAATGGTGTAAGGTCTCCCACTTGCATGGAGGTTGGACTAGATGACCAACAAGGTCCCTTCCAACTCTGTGAAATCACTCATCCAGATTATGGCTGTCCCAAAGGACTTTTTTGGGGTTTTTATCCCTTGAAGACGTTTTGTTTCTCATCAGAACTGAAGAAGCTTCTTGGAAGAAAAGTGAAATGTCTTCATGGAAAAAAAAAGGAAGTCCAGGTGCCATTTGAAAAGCATCTCTGGGATACATAACATATTTTTTCCCCCTTTTGAGGGTATAACAAAGCTCATTCCTCAATCATTCGCTGGTTGGACTCCATCATAATCATCCTAATATCTGGGTTTACAAAAGTACAAATCAGAGTTGGGAGGCTTGATTGCACCTGGGAAAACCCTTGAAGACACTGTTAGGAATGGATCTAGAGCAGTGCTTATCAATCTTGGGAACTATGGACTTCAATTCCCAGAATTTCCCAGCCAGCCATGGTGCTTGGGGAAGTCTGGGAGTTGAAGTCCATACATTAAGAGGTTCCCAAGTTTGGGAAATTAAGTCCAGACTTTAAGAAGTTCCCAATACTGTCCTAGAAGCCCCTATAATTTGTTCTTGTGTTTTTTTAAAAAACAGACACATCAAAGCAGGCTTCTCTTCTCTCCCACAGAAGGAGCAAAGGTGTTTCTGTGCATGTGCAGAAGGCATTTTTCTCTCCTATAGCTTCTGAATGACTTGGCTCCCCTGGCATGCTTGAGCACGAAAACAAAATGAAAATTTCCAATCGCGTTCATGTGCTCTTAAAAAATGCCTGCGCAACCAATGTGCAATTTCTCGTGAGTCATGCAACCCACAACTTTTAAGCACACACACACACACACACACACACACCTCTAGTTGTGACCACGACATTCCAGGCCAATGCAATTTAAAAAGAAGGAGGCCTTGCTTGACTGATTAATGACCGATTCCCGGGGCCAACAAGAGCAGTCTATTCTAAGCAGGTCAGAAAATGACTAACGGAAATGTTGATTCAGTGTGCTAAATTGGGAAAAGGTTCATCTGGGTTAAAAGTAGCTGGTTTGCTTTGGGGTAAAGTAAGATGTCTGAATTCCAGCCATTGGTTTAATTTGTGGGGAGATCCATCATGTGAACCCAGAAAATCGGTCTAGTGGGTAAAGCTCCAGATTAGAAAGCGGGAGACCATGAGTTCTAGTCCTGCCTTAGCCATGAAAGCTGGCTGGGTGACTCTGGGTCAATCACCAGGAGACGGTGAGTTCTAGTTCTGCCTTAGGCATGAAAGTCGGCTGGGTGACTCTGGGTCAATCACCAGGAAACTGAGTTCTAGTCCCGCCTTAGCCATGAATGCCCACTGGGTGACTTTGCACCAATCACCAGGAGACGGTGAGTTCTAGTTCTGCCTTAGCCATGAAAGCTGGCTGGGTGACTCTGGGCCAATCACCAGGAGACAGTGAGTTCCAGTCCCGCTTTTGGCAAGAAAGGCCACTGGGTGACTTTGGACTAATCACCAGGAGATGATGAATTCTAGTCCCACCTTAGGCATGAAATTTGATTGGGTGACTTTGGGCAGGTCCCTTTCTCTCTCTCAGCCCAACCCACCTCACAGGATGGGTTGTTATGGGAAAAATAGGAGGAGGAAGGAGTATTAAGTAAGCCTTGAGCGATTTGTAAAAATAATAAAGGAAGGATATACCCTGTTTCCCCCCAAAATAAGACATCCCCTGATAATAAGCCCAATCAGGCTTTTGAGCGCATGGCAATAAGGCCAAGTGCTTATTTCAGGGTTCAAAAAAAATATAAGACAGGGTCTTATTTTCGGGGAAACATGGTATCTATCTATCTATCTATCTATCTATCTATCTATCTATCTATCTATCTATCTATCTATCTATCTATCTATCCACTCCCTTATTTATCTATCATGTCTGTCTATATCTATCTATTTAATCCATATGGATTAGATATCCATCTATCCATCCATCTATCCATTTTTCTATCATCTGTCTATCTATCTATCTATCTATATCTATCTATCTATCTATCTATCTATCTATCTATCTATCTATCTATCTATCTATCTATCTATCTATCCTGTTATCCCCAAAATAAGACATCCCCTGATAATAAGCCCAATCGGGCTTTTGCGCACATGGCAATACGGCCAAGCGCTTATTTCAGGGTTCAAAAAAATATAAGACAGGGTCTTATTTTGGGGGAAACACGGTAAATAAATTAATACACTTTTAAAAAGTATATTTTAAAAGATTATTTAAGAGTGTTACGTGAACTCAAGCAGCATGCCTTTGAGAGTTAGCTGAGTTTCGAAACTAGCTCTGATATTCCTATGGGCTGAAAGATTTGGGCTCATCTGGAGACACACCCCAAGTTTGGGAAGGCCCTAATGCGGTATTTCTCAATCTTGGTCACATGAAGAGGTGTGGACTTCAACTCCCAGAATTCCTTAGCCAGCCATTGTTTAGTGACCATTGTACAGCAATGGTCAGATGGGTGGAAAGTAAATTCCAAACAAACAAATGAATGTTGTCGTTTTAAAGATTTAGTCGTTTGTCTGACTCTCGGTGACTTTATAGGCAAGTGCTCTCTCCACGGTACCCTTCTTTAAGTTGCTGGGTGTTTGTCTTTGCATCAGTTTTGAGGTTATTGTGTCAGTGGGTCCTTTCCTTGCTCCATTCTTCTTGTTCTGCTAACCCTTCCTAGTATGGTTGACTTCTCCGATGAATTGCTTAATGCATTGTAAGCCGCCCTGAGTCTCCGGAGAAGGGCAGCATATAAATCAAATTAAAAAACAAACAAAAAAAGAATTTGCACGCATGACATGGCCAAAATCAGTTAGATGTGGTCTTGTGATAAATAAATAAATGCACTGTTCATTTTATTTAATTATTTTACTTATTTTATTTTATTGTTTTATTTATGTATTTTCTTTTATTATACTTCTTTTCTTTTATTGTTCTTATTTATTTTACTTATTTTATTTTACTGTACTTAGTTTAGTTTATTGTACTTAGTCTAGTTTAGTTTACTTAGTTTATTTTATTGTACTTAGTTTAGTTTATTGTACTTATTTTATTTATTTTACTTATTTTTTTTTATTTTACTTATTTTATTTTATTGTACTTTTTATTTTTATTTTATTTTATTCATTCATTCATTCGTTGTTTTATTTTATATCTAGTTTAATGAAAAGAAGGACCCGGGGTGACAAGATAGCAGTCTTCCAATATCAGAGGGACTGCCACAAAGAAGAGGGAGTCAAGCTATTCTCCAAAGCCCCTGAGGGCAGGACAAGAAGCAACGGGTGGAAACTCATCAAGGAGAGAAGCAACTTAGAACTAAAGAGAAATTTCCTAACAGTTAAAACAATTAATCAGGGGAACAATTTGCCTCCAGAAGTTGTAAATGCTCCAACACTGGAAGTTTTAAAGAAGAGATTGGACAACAATTTGTATGAAATAATATAGGGTTTCCTGCCTGAACAGGGACTGGATTAGAAGACCTCCAAGGTCCCTGCCAACTCTTAAATATTGATTTGCAAAATCAAATCAAATGGGGCTATGCTTGGTAGATTAGATTTTTTCCCCCTGAGGCTCAGCGTGTTTTGGCTGTATAAGCCCAGCCTCCTTAGCTAGTTTCTGATCCAAAGCCTTGGGGAAGTTCACTCAGCTAAGCGTGTTGTGCAAGGGCAGGGAACATATCTGGAGCTGTAGACTTCTTCCTACACACAAGTGAATGCAGCTGCCCCGCCTGTTGTTGTCATCCTGCAATCCAGCTGGTTTGGTTGGTGAAACTCAGGAATCTGTAGGTGCAAAACAAGAAGGAAAGGAAGGAGGACGGAGAACGATGAAGTTGGACAACAAGCCATGAAGGTCCCGAGATGGGGAACTCCTTGGAGACTCCGTTCCTTTGCTGAAGGTGAGAAAACAGAGCTGTTTTCCATAGCAGGAGGGGAGTAGAGTTGAGTGAGTAGGGCTGGAAGGGAACGGGAAGTTTCTATGGGATCTTGAAAGGCTGCTTGTGAGCATTAGGTCGTTCAGAAGGAAACTCCAGCGAAAGGATCTTGAATTCTATTCTGGGGCAAGGAGAATGGTTGTATGTTTAGAACAGGGATCTCCAAACGTGGCAACTTTGAGACTGGTGGACTTCAACTCCCAGAATTTACCAGCCATGGGAATTCTGGAAGTTGAAGTCCATAAATCTTAATGTTGTCATGTTTGGAGATTCCTGGATTAGAACAAAGAAGGACAGTCCTCTGTAGACATCAGCTGTTGAAGGTCACCTTCCACCTTTCTCCTTCTCAGATTATTTTTTCCTTGGTCCTTTGGGAATATTCCTGTCCAAATTATCCACCCTTAGACACAGAAAGTTCAGAATGTCACAGTAGGATATCAGCTACTCTAACCATTGGAAAGTAAGAAAGGCACGGATAGAAGATGGTATTTGTAACTTGGAGTTGAATTGGGGGGTCCTTGGTGTCTGTTGAGCTTGGCGGTTTTCTTGAGACATTTCGTTACCCAACTAAGTAACATCTTCAGGGTTTCTGTAACTTTTTCCTAGCATTGGGGATGTTGCCTCACTGGATAAAGAAAGTGTTTGCAAGAAAACCACCAGGCTCAGAGAATCGCAAGGACCCCACCGCAAAGAGGAACTTGGGAGCTAGGTGACTGATGGATTAGGTGTTCTCAAACTTTTCAATGACTTTTTTCCAGGATGATCTGTTCCCATCCGGCTCTTCAGATCTTCCAGGAGTGTATCCACAGCAGATGTAATCGAATCCGTCCATTTGCTGCTGGCCATCCCCTTTTTCTCTTTCTTTCCACCTTTCCCGGTATTGCAGACTTCTCAAGAGAACTAAGAGGGAACTGGGTGGTTGGGGAAGATGGATAGATAGATGATAGATAGATAGATAGATAGATAGATAGATAGATAGATAGATAGATAGATAGATAGATAGATGATGGATGGAATAGATAGATAAATAGAAAGATAGATAAGATAGATAGATAGATAGATAGATAGATAGATAGATAGATAGATAGATAGATAGATAGATGATGGATGGATGGAATAGATAGATAAATAGATAGATAGATAGATAGATAGATAGATAGATAGATAAATAGAAAGATAGATAGATAGATGATAAAGATAGATAGATAGATAGATAGATAGATAGATAGATAGATAGATAGATAGATAGATAGATGGATGGATGGTTGGAAGGATGGATGGATGGATGATGGATGATGGATGATGGATGAAGGATGATAGATAGATAGATAGATAGATAGATAGATAGAGATAGATAGATAGATAGATGGTTGGAAGGATGGATGGATGGATAGATGGATGGATGGATGGATGATGGATAAAGGATGATAGATAGGTAGATAGATAGATAGATAGATAGATAGGTAGGTAGATAGATAGGTAGATAGATGGATAGATAGATGGTTGGAAGGATGGATGGATGGATGGATGGATGGATGGATGGCTGATGGATAAAGGATGATAGATAGGTAGATAGATAGATAAATAGATAGATAGATAGGTAGGTAGGTAAGTAGATAGATAGATAGATAGATAGATAGATAGATAGATAGATAGACAGACAGACAGACAGACAGACAGACAGACAGATCTTTTGAAGTCTGTACCTGTCCTGTTTGGTTGCTGTGCCAAACTGGATGGTTACTGAGGTAAAAATGAGAGATTCAGTTATTCCTCTGTAGAATTCTATCAGCAATCTGAGCTTTCTGAGGTTGGGAAAGATCTTGGAATCAATCCATGCCTAAGGTTGGAGATCTCTTGCCACCCTGGACTTTGGCTCTTGTCAGGGAGGGGCCCTCGGTCACCCGGCTTTTCTGTGGGGGATAATTGAGCTTTTAATATTCCAGGACATTCCTTGGCAGCCAAGGAGTCAAGCTCGGGCGAATTTGACGCCAGTTCTCACATTCTCTTCTTGAAGGCTTGCATACTCAAGAGGCCCGTCAGGAAGAAACATCAGCCTGGATTGTGGCACCACTGGAAGAGCAGATGTAGTCCTGGGAGCCCCTAAGAATTCTCCCCCCGTAGAATGGGACGAAGCTGGGATTCAAAGGTTTGACTGGCAAGGCCACCATCCCCTTTTCAAGCTTCGATTCGTCTGCTGTATTTTGGGGGGAGTTGCGTTCCAGCAAGCAGCTTGCCGACAGAGAAAATGGAGGATTTTTATAAACACCTTTGCTTGAGAGGTAAGTGGTAAGAACTGGGAATTATTAGAATTAGAATTAGAATAGAACTCTTTATTGGCCAAGTGTGATTGGACACACAAGGAATTTGTCTTTGGTGCATAAACTCTCGGTGTACATAAAAGAAAAGATACGTTCATCAAGAATCACAAGGTACAACACTTAATGATAGTCTTAGGGAAACAGTCAATATAAATCTTAAGGATGCCAGCAACAAGGTTACAGTAATATAATATAAGAATAGAATAGAATAGAATAGAATAGAATAGAATAGAATAGAATAGAATAGAATAGAATAGAATAGAATAGAATTCTGTCGCAGCCGAAAACGGTCACGGAGGGCCACGCACGGCCCTCCCGAGCTCCATTTTCACCATGAGCCAGTCCTTTGCTGTTTCCAGGGCAACCCCGTGCACCAGATCTAAGGACCCCGCGGGCCAGATCTGCCCTTGGGCCTTGACACCCCTGCCCTATTCAATTCTTCCTCTGTTTTCTCCTGACAGTCTGTTTCCTGGCCCTATGGATTATTCTGGTCCAAGCAAGCAGGATCAATATAGTGTCCATCCCGGAGACCCCTGCCGAAGGCCAGAATGTCACTTTCTCCGTGGAAAGAGTGCAGGGCGACATCCGTGAAGTCAACTGGTTCCGAGGAACGACTTCTCAGGGATCTTCAAGGATCTTCAGCTTTTTCCCCGGAAATTATCGTCCTCAGCGCAACGGGGTTCAATTTACCAACAGAGAATTTGGTTTCCACAATGGATCTATCCAGATCACTGGGCTCAAGGCCAGTGACGTCGGCCAGTACAACGTTGTGATTCTACTGCGGCCCAAAGAAATCCTCAACGCCTCCATTGATCTCCGGTTGGCTGGTAAGTATGGGTCCTTGACCAGTTTGGTTAGTGGCCATTCGGAGTTACAATGGCCCCGAAAAAAATGACATGACCATTTTTCATACTGATTATGACTGTTGAATTCTGGGAGTTGAAGTCTACACATTTTAAAATACCCTAGATGGGGAATTCTGGGAGTTGAAGTCCACTCAACTTAAAGCATGCTGTCTGGAGAACTCTGAGAGTTGAAGTCCACCTATTTGTCTGGGGAATTCTGGGAACTGAAGTCCACCCATCTTAAAATACCCTAGCTGGGGCATTCTGGGAGTTGAAGTTCACTCATCTTAAAATACCCTAGATGGGAAATTTTGGGAGTTGAAATCCACTCATCTTAAAGCACACTGCCTGGGGAATTCTGGGAATCGAAGTCCACCTATCTTAAAATCGCTGAAGTTGAGTAACACTCATCTCAGAGGCATCCAAAATTCTCACCTAACTGTAAGCTGGTTGAACATCCAGGAAATTTTAGCTGAGGTTTTTTTTTAAATTAGATTTATATGCTGCCCTTCTCCAGAGACTCAGGACGGCTTACAATGCGTTAAGCAACAGCCTTCATACTTTTGTATATTTTATACAAAGTCAGCTTATTGCCCCCACAAACTGGGTCCTCAATTTACCTACCTTAGAAAGGATGGAAGGCTGAGTCAACCTTGAGCCTGGTGAGACCCGAACTGGTGCAATTGCAGGCAGCTGGATGTTAATAACAGGCTTTAGTCTGCTTATTAGCCTGTTGAGCTATCCAAGGCTCTTACAGTCAGTTACAGCCATTAAAAGTTGAGTGAGTTAAGAGTCCCGTCTAAAACAACTTGAAAGCCTCGCTGGCTATTATAGGGTCAGGAACGGTTGACCCCTGACCCTTCCGTCCTTATTTCCATTCTAGCACCACCTCTGACAACGGCGACAACGGCAACAACAACGGTGACAACAGCAGCAACAGGAACCTCACCCATCAAGGAAGTTCCCAAAGAGCCTTCGAAGTTGGGCTGGATCGTGGCTGGGGTGCTGGTTGGCGTTTTGCTGTGCGGGGCACTCGGTGCCATTATGATTTATCGGTTTGTTTTACGGAAATCGGAACCCGGCACAGGGTAGGAGTTTCTCCACTTCCCTCTCTCCCCTCCTCCTGCCCTCCCCCCCCCCAACGGATTCAGTCGTGATTCTAATCAGGTCTCCAAATGTTGAAATTCAAAATTACAGGGTGGTTGGGCAAGCGTTGCTGGGATTCAGGTCGGAGGGAGAATTATGCCTTTCAGGTTCGGTTCCAGGAAGGAGGAGTGCCCCTCCCCCCAGCGCTAAGTATCTGCACTTCCGTGCAAGTGTGCAAGAGGTTAGAAGCGTTGACAGACCTTCATTCTCATCCAGCCCAATCTCTCTCTCTCTCTCTCTCTCTCTTTCTCTCTCTCTCTTTTTTAGGGTAACAGGAAAATTGGATCTAGGAGCAAGAATGTCACCTCCATCTAAACATGGTAAGCGTGCTACTGGTAGTTCTTGACTTATGACCGATCACTTAGCGACCATTTGCTAAGTTATGATGGATGCTCCCTCTTCCGAAAGGTACTTACAACCCAGATTCAAAATTCCAATGGCTGCCCTGCCCCCTGCAGTCATGTGAACAGATTTGGGGCACTTGTCAATCATTCATTCATTCATTCATTCATTCATTCATTCATTCATTCATTTATTCATTCATTCATTCATTCATTCATTGAATTTATGTGCCACCCATCCCATCAGAGACAACTCTGGTCGTCTTACAAACATTAAAACTAACTCCTTGACGTACGACCACCATTGAGCCCCAAATATTTGTTGCTAAGCGAGACAGCTGTTAAGTGAATTTTGCCCCGCTTTACGACCTTTCTTGCCATGGTTGCTAAGTGAGTCATTGCGACGGTTAAATTAGCAATAAGGCTGTTGGCCGAAGCTGGCTTCCCCGTTAAGTTTGCTTCTCAGAAGGTCGCAAAAGGGGATCACGTGACGCTGAGGACACTGCGACCGTCATAAATGTGAGTCAGTTCCCAAGCATCTGGATTTTGATCACATGACCACGGGGAAGCCGTAATGGTAATAAGTGTGAATAACGGTCATAAGTCACTTTTTTCAGTGCCGTTGAGCGGTCACTAAAGTGAACCATTGTAAGTTGAGGACTACCCATACTGTAAAAATAATAATAATGGACTTTGTAGCCACCCTGCAGTCTTCCTTCCTTAAGGTCATTCCCACATACTATTACAACTCTCCATGTATGTTAGTAATGACATGACACCTTTTTCTTCTGTTTTCCAGATGACAAGGAACCCATTTATGAGGTGGCGGATTCTCCAGTAGAATCACCAAAGAATCCTCTCCCAATCTCTGGCCCACTTCCGGTGAGTTTCCACCTGTCTTCTCCTTGGTTTCTTCTGAGGTTGAACAGTGAAGGAGGTTGATGGATCAGAAGATGGGCCGAACCAATGTGGCCCAGATTCTCAAGATGGTGACCTCAGAAGGTCCACTGTTCTGCCCCAGCTTCGGATTCCCAGAGAATGTGACACACACCAAGCTTCGCGAACACTGTTTAATTCCAAACAAATCCCTTTCAAGAATGCAGGCTTCCTGTGCAAAGGGTCCTTATCAAAGTTATGTCCGACAAAGGTTGGCAATTAGCCCAGAAAACCAGATATGAGAAATTGCTCGCTCTCCAAGATGCTCTGTAGTAATGAGATGTTGTTTCTAGCAAGAAAGCACTAGCTGTGTGTGACTTAAATAGGCTAAGGGAGTGGCCAATTATCCTCATGCCCTGCTCTCGAGTAGACCTCCTCCTCCTGAGTAGCCACTCCTGCCTTTTGGCAGCCCTGCGTGCCCGAGCATTGATGAGAGGCTCCTCCACTTCGCTCTCTCCACTGGAAGGAGCCTCTGGAGGTTCTGAAGACCCTGGCTGTGTCTCTGCCTCTGGCATCACATCCTCTTCGGCCTCCTCGCTGTCCGACGTGAGCACACCAGCCTCCTCATTGTCGGGATCAGCCACGATCCGCGCAGGCTGCTGGCGGGCCACAACACTCACAGAAGAAGGTTCCATAACCAGAATTCCTCAGCTTTGCTGGCTGAGGAATTCTGGGAGTTGAAGTCCACAAATCTTAAAGTTGCCAAGGTTGGAGATCCCTGCCACAGACGATGTCCCTCTTTTCCCACTGGAAGAACAGATGACTCCAATGCAAAGAGCAACTTCTGGTTTTGAGTTTCACTTTCACTTTCACTAGAGCAGAGGTCTCCAAACTGGGCAACTTTAAGACTTGTGGATTTCAACTCCCAGAATTCCCCAGCCAGCATGAATTCTGGGAGTTGAAGTCCACAAGTCTTCCAAGGTTGAGAAACACTGTTCTCTAGGTCTGTTTGGGTTTAGGACTTACTCCTGCTTTCCCATTCTTTCTTTGTGGGATTCCTTTCCTTTCCTTTCCTTTCCTTTCCTTTCCTTTCCTTTCCTTTCCTTTCCTTTCCTTTCCTTTCCTTTCCTTTCCTTTCCTTTCCTTTCCTTTCCTTTCCCTTCCTTCCTTCCTTCCTTCCTTCCTTCCTTCCTTCCCTTTTTTCTTCCTTCCTCCCTCTCTCCCTCCCTCGTTAACTGCCAAAAAAAGAGACAAAATGTCTCCATGTAAAGTCAAACAGGGACTTCAAAGCCCCACCCATTTTAAAATTTGCACAGGCAATTTACATAAAATGGATGGAGTTTCGATTGCACCATGTGGCTGCCATCTTGATTTTTTTCCCCCTGCTTGGTTTAATGGCTCTTTTTCTCTTAAAAATGCAAAGTCAAAAGGAAAGGAAGGGAAGAGTTTGTTTGTTTTTTTAAAAAAGAATCTTGGTTTTCCAGCTTTAAGGAATTTTTCCCCTCATGGTTATATATTTGTCTCTCTTTGCAGCCTCTTCCAGGGACTTGCCCGAAGTTGGACTCAAACTATACGGTACGTTTCAACTCAGGTGATTATCCTAAGCAGGTCTTTCATGTGGCTTAATTTATAATAATCACAAAACTGGACCAAAAAAGGAGCCACAGGTTGAGGTGTAAGAAATCTTTCAACCAATTTTCCAAGAGATCCCTATAAATTATTGATGGTTGGAAAGTCAGCCAAATGTTTAGACTGGATTTGACATATTTATCCACCTATCGAGTCCTTCCCAAAGATCTGGAAATAGGCAGCTGTTGTTTGTTGGTGTTAAAAGTTGTCATCCCGGGATATAAGCTGATCAAAATAAAGCTGCCTTTTGCAATTGACTGATGGTGATTTTGTCAATGCCAAAGGTGTGTAACTTTATTTACTAATGTATTTTTCTTTCTCTCCTTTTTCTTTTAGGATTTACTCTACAGAGACGAGTCCGTTTACTCTGAAATTCAGAGATGATACTATTTCTGAGAGATTCCTGATTCTTGGGTCATCTTGGATAATGACCCATCCAAAAATGTTAGGACAAAAACAAAATACTGTAATCCAAATATTTCTATCTCTATGGGATCGAAGAGTCTTTTTTCTGCCAGACTGCGAATACAAAAAATAATTTTAACCTATCGTTAAATCCAGATTTTATTGAACCCAAGACTGCCTCTTGATGGAATGGAATCAAACAGAATCAGGCAGTCAGTTGGCCATCATCTTTCACCCAAAATGTGGGCTACGATTTAGAAGATCTAGAGGATGAAGAAATGGACAGCCAGGGCTGTCATTCTATGTAGACGTGTTTGGGGGATGGACTAGAAGACCTCCAAAGTCCCTTCCAACTCTGTTATTCTGTGATCATGCAATTTGTTTAAAAATTCTGAGGGCCCCAGATGTGTCTCTCTCTGTATGTGCAGATCTTGCACAGATGTCCAGCTGACCTCAGCTATGAGACCAGATGGTCAGCTTAGAAGATGGGCTACTCCGAGACAGCCAGAAAGTAATGAGGACCTCTTAAGACCTTTGAGGATTTCATCAACATTGGCTATCTCCAAGAGGAAGCGTGTTTAATCCCATCGTGCGTCTGTAGACATCGCCCATCTGATGTTCTCCTTGTTTCTTTACACCAGGGGTGTCAAACTCCCAGAATTTTCCAGCCACTATTGTTTCTCAACCTTGACCCTTTAAGATGGGTGGACTTCAACTCCCAGAATTCCCCAGCCAGGACTGTTTCTCAACCTTAGCCCTTTAAGATGAGTAGATGTCAATTCCCAGAATTCCCTTGGCACCTTGAAGAGGTGTGGACTTCAACACCCCTTAAAGTTGGGAGCTTGAGAAATCCTTTTTTAAAGTCTAATCCAGGCATGTCAAACTCAGTTTCATTAAGGGCCACATCAGGGTTGTGGTTGACCTCGGGGGGGGGGGGGGCAGGTGGGCATGGCTAATTGGGTGGGCATGGCCAGCTTGATGCCCTTCACTGGGCTTGGCAGACTGGGTAGGCGTGGCCAGATGGGTGGGTGTGGCCAGCTTGACACCACGCTCCAAACTGCTGGCCCGATATTTCCTCTTTGCATTGGGTAGACAGAGCCGAAGTGGCATGGGCCAGCCCCTTACATTTTTTAGGATGGCACCGCAGGCTGGATCTGACTACATCTTGGGCCGGATTTGGCCCTCGGTTCTTGAATTTGGCACCCTTGCTCTACACTCTTTTGTGAACGTTAATATCCCATCTGAAACTGGTTTATTTTCATTCTATAATTTTGGGGGTAGATGGGTTTGAAAGGATGGGGCACTATCTTGACCGCCTGTAGCGTTACTTCTGAAGAAGATGAAAGGATAAGAGACATTCTGTTCAGGCTAGGAAATTTCCAAGCTGGGTCAAACGGTAAAGACGCTGTAAAAGGGGTCACAAGTCAAGTTTGAGATTTGGGTTAAAAAAAGATGAGATTCTCACATTTCAATGGAGAGAATGCCTCACCGTGGAAAGGAAAGCAGAGGTTGCACAGCCTCCGGGTTCAAGGGACACAGAGAGTTCTCGATTTACAACTGAAATTGGGGCCAGGGTTTTTGTTGCTAAGCCAGCTGGTTGTTAAGTGAGTCACGGCTAGTTTTATAACTTTTCTTGGCACGATTGTTAAGCAAATCTCTGCAATTGTGAAAGGCGTCGGGACGGTTGTTAAGCAAATCCGGTTTCTCCCATTGACTTTGTTTGACGAAGCCGTGATAATTCGTAGATTAAAAATATTCATTTCTCCGCCCTGCGGTTGGTCCGTGTCTTTCTCATTCTTGGGTCTTCTACCTGGGAAATTGAGGGTTCTTGGTTGTATCTCAGCTGTCCCTAACACTGCTCTCTTCTGGACAATGGACATATATATGGACTTGGTATGTACATATGAATATTATTTGTGTGTGTGAGTGTGCATTAGATAGAGATAGAGATAAAGATAGAGATGAGAGATAGAGATAGAGATGACAGAGATAATGGTAGAGATAGAGAGAGATAGAGATGATAGAGATAGAGATAGAGATATGGTAGAGATAGAGATAAGATAGAGATTGATAGAGGTAGATGTAGATGTAGATGTAGATATAGATATAGATATAGATATAGATATAGATATAGATGTAGAGACAGAGGTATAGATGTAGAGACAGAGGTATAGATGTAGAGACAGAGGTATAGATATACAGGTAATCCTTGATTTACAACAGTTCATTTAGTGACTGTTCAGAGTTACAACGGCACTGAAAAAAGTAACTTATGACCATTTTTCACACTTACGACTGTGGCAGCATGCTCACGTAATTTACATTTGGATGCTTGACAACGGGTTCACATTTATGACGGTTGCAGTATCCCGGGGTCACGTGATCCCTTTTTGTGACCTTCTGACAAGCAAAGCCAATGGGGTAGTCAGATTCCCTTAACAACCATGAAACTAATTTAACAACTGCAGTGAGTCAGTTAGGTGGAATGATTGATGTGGGAAAAAAGAAAAGAGAGAGAGAGATGGAAGGAGAGGGGGAGAGAGAGAGAGAGAGAGAGGGAGGGAGGGAGGGAAGGAGAACTAAAGCGTGTTCTTTCAAAGAGGACATGGCTGGCTGATTGAATGACTGAACCTGAGAAAGGAAGACCAGGGGGGAATATGACACCAGTGTTCCAGTACTTGAGGAGCTGCCCCAGAGAAGAGGGAGTCAACCTATTTTGCAAAGCCCCTGAAGGCAGGATAAGAAGCAATGGATAGAAACAAATCAAGGAGAGAAGCAACCTAGAACCAAGGAGGAATTTCCTGACAGTGAGGACAGTTAACCAGTGGAACTGCTTGCCACCAGAAGTGGGTGCTCCAATACCTTTTTAAGAAGGGATTGGACAACCATTTGTCTGAAACGGTATTGGGTTTCCTGCCTGAGCAGGCGGTTGGACTAGAAGACCTCCAAGGTCCCTTCCGACTCTGTTATTCTGTCGACCGTTCCTCCCTTGAGATCGAACTGCCGTATTCTGACTTCTTAATCTTGATCGCGACTGAACCTTTCCCCACATTCGGTCTGCATGCTCCAGAGAGTTTACTTCTGCATTTTTTTAGTGGGTTGGCTAATGATCGGTGCTTGCATTCGAAAACTTCCCGAAAGCAACCCGTCCTGTCCCTGGGCTTCTCCCCAAAACTGGAATTCATCCAGTGTGGGAGACGCATCATTAAAAAGCAGGCTGCGCCTTGCCGGTTCTCATACGCTTGGAATGCATGCATGCATGCCTTTAAAAGCAGGTTGGCAACAGGCAGAAATTATGTAGGTGCAGTGGGCTTTTTTTTCTTTCTTTCCTCAGCCTGGAAAAAGGGAGGAAACTATTTTCTCTGCATCAAGAAATGAGGTCGTTTGTTCTTAAAGGCACAGGTGAGCATCAACACAAAACAGAAACCTTGGCAGCCGAAGAACAGTTGGAAGGGATCTTGGAGGTCTTCTAGTCCAACCCCTTACTCAAGCGGGAAGCTCTGCACCATTTCAGACAAATGGTTGCCCAAGGTCTTCTTAAAAAACCCTCCAGTGTTGGACCACCCACAACTTCTGGAGGCAAGTTGTTCCATGGTTTAATTGGTTATTTACGGGACTGCCTACTGCCACCAACGGCCTCCCATCCGCCGGTACGCTCTCACAGAGAGGGGCTCCTCCGGGTGCCGTTGGCCAAACAATGTCGACTGGCGGCCCCTAGGAGGAGAGCCTGCTCTGTGGGGGCACCTACTATCTGGAATGAGCTCCCCCCGGAGATACGGAGGATCCCACATCTACATGCCTTCTGCCGCGTTAAGTGAGTCTGGCTTACCCATTGACTTTGCTTGTCAGAAGGTTGCAAAACATGACCCTGGGATACTGCAGCCGTCATAAATATGAGTTTTGGTCATGTGACCGCGGGGATTGCTGCAATGGTCGTTAAGTGTGAAAAGTCACTTTTTGCAGGGTTGTTGTGTAACTTCGATCGGTCAGTAAATGAACCGCTATAAGTGGAGGACTACTGATAGAAGGGTTAAAACAGGGAGGTGTTGGGAGTTAAATTTCCAGCAGTTGTAAATTAGAGTTGCAAAGACTGCTGGGATTGTAGTTTGATAATCTCTCAAGGTCAGGTGCCTTTCCCCAATAAAACATATGCAATCCGATACAGAAATGTTCATTAAAAGACCCAAAAACTCATCATAGACAGTCGTTTCATTCAAGGGGAAAAAACGCATTTTATTTTGAGCAATGTTAGAATGTTTAAAGGGCATCTATAGATTTTTCTGTTGTGTTCCAAATTGGATAACATCGCATCGACTTCCTAAAAAGGTGCTTAACATAAAATTTTATGATTTTTGATTATCTGCCATCATTTTTTTGACTCCTAGATTTATTTATCTGCTGTTTTGTAGGTTGCAAACATTCTCAACTTTTAAAGCTGAGAATGACTTAAGGTTTTCTTCATATAAACAGAAACAAAGTAAGCTAATATACAGTTTGGGTCATAGTTGAGCTTCAAAAGAAATGAGCATCAGATCAAGCTTAATATCCAAGCGCAGAGCTGTTCATCTGTACACATGCAGCTGCATGATAATTGTGTGTCTCTTCTCTGCAAATATCTGGAAAAAGATGTAGTGGGGAGAAAGCGAAATATTAATTAGACAATATTATTCAGGACCAATTGGACAGCGATCTCGGTCCTTGAGCCAAACCAAAAAAATAATGCTATTTTATTATTGATAAAAGTGTTTGCAACTAAAATGAGTGTTGTAATTAATAAGAACGTGAAATATAACAATAACCTTAAAAGAATGATCTCTTTCGAGAAAGGGAAGTCGATGGTTTAGTTCAGTTGGAGATCTCCAAAACTAAATCCTATTATCTCAAAGAGCGATCGGTCCAGAATCATCTAATGAACTTCCATAGCTGTGGGAAGAACCTGCATCTATCTGATTGCAATGTGGCAGTTTGAATCGCACCAGGCTCAAGGTTGACTCGGCCAAGGTTGATAAAATGAGGAGCCAGATTGGGGGCAATATGCCAACTCTGTAAACCGCTTAGAGAGGGCTGTAAAGGACTGTGAAGCTGTATATAAGTCTAAGGGCTATCGCTTCCTTCCTTCCTTCCTTCCTTCCTTCCTTCCTTCCTTCCTTCCTTCCTTCCTTCCTTCCTTCCTTCCTTCCTTCCTCCCTCCCTCCCTCCCTCCCTCCCTCCCTCCCTCCCTTCTATGGTGTACAGTGGTTAGAATGCAGCATTGCGGGCTAACTGTGCCCACTGCCAGGAGTTCAATCCTGACCATCTCAAGGTTGACTCCGCCTTCCAACCTTCTGAGGTGGGTAAAATGAGGAACCAAATTGTTGGGGGGAAGAGGCTGTCTCTGTAAACCACTTAGAGAGGGCTGTAAAGCATTGCGAAGCGGTATATAAGTCTAAGTGCTATTGCTATCTTAATCTCTACTTCACCCTTGAAGAAGATTTTAGAATTCTTAGAATGTTAACTTCTTCTGAAGGACATGAAGTTGTTTTTTTTACCTCTCTCTTGGTTTGCAGGCCACTCTTCAAACATTTAGGCAAAACTGAGCTGAACTGAGTTGAATTTTAACCTTTCTAATGTCCCCCCCCACAAACACCTACCTCTCACAAAGGAAGGAACGGCTTCCAAATTCAGCATTCAGGAAAGAATGGTGACAGCACGCCTATGGGGGAAAAAAAAGAGAAGAAATTGCAATTCCCATTTCAGGTGTCCCTATCCTAACCCCTTTGTTTCAAGTTGCCCAAGGTCATTTTAGCCTCAGAAAAAACTCAGGTTCATTTAGAACCTTGTTCTAAATGAAAGGAAAAGAACAAGGAACAGACTCACATTTATCCTCTTGCTGTTTCCTGGGAAGCATTATTTGGGAACTCTGGTTTCCCCCATGTTAATTTGCAAAAGAAACAAAGGAGGGAGGGAGGATCAGGGAAGGAAGGAAGGGAGGGATGAAGGGAGGGACGAGAGAGAGGGAAAGAAAGGAGGGAGGGAGAAAGAGGAAGGAAGGATCAAGGAAGGAAGGGATGAAGGTAAGAAGGAAGGGAGGGATGAAGGTAAAAAGGAAGGGAGGGAGGGAGGGACGAGAGAGAGAATAGGAGGGAGAAAGAGGAAGGAAGGAAGGATGGATGGAAAGAAGGAAGGAAGGAAGGAAAGACTACAAGCATATTGATTGGTATAATAACTATATTTGCATACTGAACTCTGAGTGTCTATGGCCCAAAGTGTATGCATTTTTTTTAAAAAAATGTGACTTGATGGGACGAATGACATTTTCATGTCACAAACATGAACAGGATAGTCCTGGGCACAGGCAACTGATCAGAATCTCTGAGAAATCTATGCGCCTTCTCCCCCTCCCCTCCCTCAATTGCTACTGGATCCCAGAAGCCCAAGGAATTTATTTCTCCGGTTTACAATTTCTACAAATCCCATTTTTCCTCTTCTCTTGTTTGAGGGTGGATTGGTCGATTGTTTAAAAACTTGGTGGTGAGTGAAAGAGGACAAGCGGTATATACAGACCTGTTTCCTCCTAGAGTAGTGTTTCTCAACCTTGGTAGCTTGAAGATGGGTAGTCTTTAACTCCCAGAATCCCCCAGCCAGCAACGCTGGCTGGGGGATTCTGGGAGTTGAAGTCCATCCATCTTCAAGCTACCAAGGTTGAGAAAACTGTCCTAGAGATTCCATACGCTCGTCTTGAGTCTCTCTCTTTGGCATTCTGGTGACTCAAGTACATTTTGGGACCTTACGGATTCATTTCTTGCAAGGCCCAAGAGAGGGTACAACTATATCTCACTCTCCACTCCTTCTACCCAGAATCACACATTCTTTCTGGTTCTGCTTCACCATTAAACCATTCATCCTTCCAAACAGCCTCCATGTTTCCAGGGTCTTTCTTCCCACTTGGAACTGAACCCAGATGGACATTTCTTCCAACAAACCCTTCGCTCATTTCTCTCTGGATCCTCGGGTTCCTGCCCCTCATCTCACCCCATCCCACCTCACCCCAGGCAGTGGATCTACTTACCGAAGAGCAGTGGCACGAGGGAGAGACTGCTGGTCCAGGTGAGGGATCCAAGCAAAGCTCCAGCAACGATTCCTGCACTGTATTTCACAGAAGCGGATCCTGAAACGACAAATCCGTTTTAGGTAGGTTTTGCAGGCATATCTTCATCTTGTCTATTTATTTATTTATTTATTATTTATTTATTAATTCAATTTATATGCCTCCTTTCTCTGGAGACTCAGAGTGGCTTACAATGCGTTAAGCCAGTGTTTCCCAAACTTGGCTATTTTAAGGTGCATGGACTTCAACTCCCAGAATTCCCCAGACAGTATGGCTGGTTGAGGATTGCTGGGAGTTGAAGTCCATACATCTTCAAAGGGTCAAGTTTGGGAAACACTGCGTTAAGCAATAGCCTTCATACTTTTGTATATACCTGCTTAGTAGGGCTTTTGCCCCCCCCCAAGCGGTGTTCTTTTTTATACAAAGTCACCTTATTGCCCCCACAATCTGGGTCCTCATTTTACCTACCTCGAAAGCAGAGGTGGGTTTCAGCAGGTTCTGACCAGTTCTGGAGAACTGGTAGCGGAAATTTTGAGTAGTTTGGAGAACCGGTAGTAAAAATTCTGACTGGCCCCACCCCCATCTATTCTCTGCCTCCCAAGTCCCAGCTGATCAAGAGGAAATGGGGATTTTGCAGTAACCTTCCCCTGGATTGGGGAGAGAATGGGGATTTTACAATATCCTTCCCCTGGAGTGGGGTGGGAATGCAGATTTTACAGTATCCTTCCCCTGCCACGCCCACCAAGCCACACCCACAGAACTGGTAGTAAAAATTTTTGAAACCCAACCCTGCTCGAAAGGATGGAAGGCTGAGTCAGCCTTGAGCCTGGTGAGCATCGAACTTGAAGTAATTGCAGGCAGCTGGTGCTACTTAACAGCACTTTAGTCTGCTGAACCACCAAGATTCAATTGTCTACATTTCAATGTAGACAATTGTAGACATTTCAATGTAGACAATTGTCTACATCTGCCATTGAACAAGATTCGGGTAAATGTCTAGGGAGCTTCTCGATCATCCAGGTCGCGGATGTCCCAATGATGCTTTTTTTTTTTTGCAAGAGGCAACTGTACTTTCTGGTTTTTCTTTGAAGGCGTTTTGCTTCTCATCCCAAGAAGCTTCTTCAGCTCTGAGTGGATGGTGGCGAATGGAAGGATTTATGCTCCTTGCAGACAGCTGGTCATTTGCATTGTTTAAAGAGAGTCATTGAGGCCACTTGGCCCTCTCGAAACAGAGAGGGTGGGACTACAACCTCATCCATCTCCAGTCTACAACATAATCTTTTCAACAGGTCCAAGAAGTCTCCACATCCATTTGCACCACTCAGGTAACCCTGAGGATACACAGATAAACCTCCAAATGGCCTCAATGACTTTCTAATAAGAATGCAAATGACCAGCTGATGTCTACAAGGAATATAAATCCTTCCATTCCCCACCATCCACTTGGAGAGGATCTCACTGGCATTCTTAGACAATAAATACAAGGGGTGGATGTGGCCTGGTTCTTTGGTCTGGAAGTAAATTTATTTATTTATTTACTTACTTACTTACTTACTTACTTACTTACTTACTTACTTACTTACTTACTTACTTACTTATTTATTTATTTATTTATTTATTTATTTATTTATTTATTTATTTAATTTTTTAGGCCGCCCTTCTCCCAAGGAACTCAGGGCAGTGCACAGACAACAATAAAACACACCTATATACGAAATTTAAAAACAATTTAAAAACATATTAAATAATTTGGCCCCAAATATCATTAAAATAAGATAACCATTAAAATTCATGTTTAGGCCAACCCAGCTCGTTGGAACAATAACGTCTTGAGGGCACGGCGAAAGGTGCGTAGGTCAGGGATCATCCGTATCTCCCGGGGGCAATTCGTTCCAGAGGCCAGGTGCCCTCACAGAGAAGGCTCTTCCCCTGAGGGTCGCCAGTCCCATGTCCAGAAAAATAACAAAATTAGTGAATGTGGGTGGAGAACATGCTCCCCCCATTTACCAGCTGTTGGGTCACAACTATTTTGTGATTTGAGAATGCGGCTGCGCAGATGGTTATGGGTGCAACTCATTGTGCCCACATAACACCCTTCCTACGTGAGCTGCACTGGCTCCCAGTAGTCTTCCTAGTGTGATTCAAGGTGTTGGTCATTTCATCTAAAAGACTCCATGGCTTAGAACCTGGATACTTAGGAGACCGCCTTCTGCCACCGATAGCCTCCCACTGGCCAGTTTGCTCCCACAGAGAGGGTCTCCTCAGGGTACCATTGGCCAAACTATGTCGGCTGGCAACGCCCAGGGGGAGACCTTTCTCTGTGAGAACTCCTGCCCTTTGGAACGAACTGCCCCTGAAATACGCAAGATCTCTGACATCCGGGTTTTTCGCTGTGCCCTCAAGACTCTACTGTTCTGACAGGCGGGACTGTCTATTTAAATGATTTTAAATTTGGAGTTTAAATTTTTGTTTTAATTTTTGGGTTCTAATTCTGGCCGAAATTGTGTAATAATTTTAATAAATTATGAAGTTTGTATATTTTGTGTTTTTAATTGGCTGTGCACCGCCCCGAGTCCTTCGGGAGAAGGGTGGTATAGAAATAAAATTAACATTAACATTAACATGATAGAGACACCTTCCCTCTCGGCAGCCATTCTGGGAATGTTTCCACCCACAAACAAGCTCTCAGAAATGTGTCCTGCGGCTCAGAACTGTCGCTTATTCTGTAATGTTGTCCCTTTCCCCCATATGCAGAGAAATGCAAACTTAACTATGATTAGTTAGCTTTCGATAGGCATTTCTTTATGGCTGCAACCCTCCGGATGTGCCACAAAAAAAAAGCGCCTCCTCATACATATAGTCACATCTATTGAACTCAGTGACAGTTATTTTTCTGCAGATGTGACTATAATTACGAGGAAGCATTTTTTAATTTTTTTAGTGTGTTTAAGTTTAGGTAGAAGGCCCGGGGTGCTTTTTCCTGCTTTCTTTATGGTTCTCCCTACTCCATTTTATGATTTTCTTGAACTACTTGAGAGTTTAGGGTACATGGAACTGCTGCATAGATTTAAAAGCCAGCAATTGTACAATATAACTGAGTTTGTCAGCCCACTTCAAGCTAGGAGCCTAGCACCAATATTTATATTTATAGCTCTGGGTTGAAATGCAAAGCCCTCTGAACTCTCTGAGCTTGGTGGCTTTCTTTGAGATGTTTCATGACCCAACTAGGGAACTTCATCAGTGCTAGAAGGGAGTGGGAAGGAGGAAGAGGAGGAGGAAGAGGAAGGAGGAAGAGAAAGAAGAGGGGAGGGGGAAGAGGAAGAGGATTGTAAAGTCTTTGGTACTCTTTGAGCTTAGTTGTTTCATTACCCAACTAGGTAACATCATCAGTGCTAGAGGATAGTGGGGTTTGTGGTGTGGTGGTGGTGGTAGTGGTGGTGGACGAGGAGGAGGACTCAAATCTTCATCTCAGTTCAGTGACCAGAAAAACAACAACAATACATACCACTCTTTTTAACTCCTAATAATTGCGTTTGGCTTTGATAGCACCTAATTTGTTCTCTGGTTCTCTTCCCCTCTTTGGCGGAGTTTTTGTCTGAAAACACTTCAACATAAATAGAGTAGATTCCAAAATCGGTCTCGGTTAACTGGTTCAGATGCAAGGAACAACCATGTTGTTTGAACTTCTGTTGCTGGTTCTGTTGTTTGTTTGGAGGCTCTTCTCCAGAATCTTCGAATTCTCTCTCCACTCCAGAATTGGTTTTTTGTTTCCAGGAGCAGAGGTCATGGTTGGCTGGCATGCCTTCGGGGATCAACTTGACATCCTGGCCAACAAAGGGACTTGGGGGTATGACTCTGATACGGATTTGTTTTTCATCTGCAAATCAAGTGGATTAAAGTAACATCCCATTATTTTATTTATTTATTTATTTACTTTTCTTAATTTACTTACTTACTTACTTACTAACTTACTTACTAGCTGGATCCCCGTGCTTCACTATGTGATCGGGCTGGATAAATTGACACTTACAGCTTGAATCCTCCCCTATCCTATCCCCATCTCTCCCTCATCCTTGCCCCACAGAAACCTCTCCTGTCCTATCCCCTTCTCTCCCTCAGACTTTCTAGCCCCTTCTCCCCATGAAACTTGCCCCACAGAAGCCTCTCCTATGCTATCCTGTTCTCTCCAGAGTTATTTGGGAGGGGGAGTAGAACGTCTAACTCATTACATCAGAGCGTGTTAATAATAATATAGGGAATACTAATGCTCTGATGTCATTTCAAAAAATCCTCTCTTAGTGAGCACCTAGAAGTCAAGAAGAACATACGTGGCAAATTTCAAGTTTGTAGGCTTTATGGTTCTGGAGATTTCATGAATTTCTCTATTTATTAATTTGTCAAGCATGGTATAGGATAACAGATATAAGTATAAACATGATTATGAATACATGAAATGGATTCAAATAAATGGGGACATTAGGACAGGGGCAGTATGCACGCCCCTTACAGACCTCGTAGGAAAGGGATGAGGTCAACAGTAGACAGTCTAAGGTTAAAGTTATGAGGGGTTGGGGAGTCAGGTAATGCATTCCAGGCATTGACCACTCTGTTGCTGAAGTTGTATTTCCTGCAATCGAGTTTGGAGCGTTTTACCTTGAGTTTGTATCTGTTGTGTGCTCATGTATTGTTGCGGTTGAAGCTGAAATAGTCATTGACAGGTAGGACTTTGTAGGAGATACTTTTATGTACTACTCTTAGGTCAGACCTGAGGCAGAGTAGTTCTAGGTTGTCTTAGCCCAAAATTTAAAGCCTGGTGGCATAAGGGATTCTGTTGTGAGCAGAGGAGTGGAGGACTCTTCTCGGGAAATAGCTCTGGACTTGCTCAATCGTATTAATGTTATTATCTCAGTAATTATCTCAGGATGGAACAGAAGGAAGTTGTTTCTGACCCTTGTGAAGAATATCCTTTATCCTTGTAAAAGTTATTCTTTTGATCTACCTTTATAAGAGCCCTGGTGGGGCAGTGGTCGGAATGCAGTATTGCAGGCTAATTCTGCCGACTGCTAGCAGTTCAATCGTCACTGGCTCAAGGTTGATTTAGCTTTCCATCCTTCCGAGATCAGTAAAGTGAGGACCCAGATTGTTGGGGGCAGTTATGCTGATTCTGTAAACCGCTTAGAGAGGGCTGTAAAGCACTGTGAAGTGGTATATAAGTCTAAACGCTATTGCCTTTCCTTCCTTCCTTCCTTCCTCCCTCCCTCCCTCCCTCCCTCCCATGTGCGCAGTGGTTAGAATGCAGTACTGCAGATTAACTCTGCTGATTGCCAGCAGTTCGATCCTAACTGGCTCAAGGTTGACTTAGCCTTCCATCCTTCCGAGATGGATAAAATGAGGACCCAGATTGTTGGAGGCCATATACTGACTATGGAAACCGCTTAGAGGGGGCTGTGAAGCACTCTGAAGTGGTATATAAGTCTAAGTGCTATTGCTTAGTCCTATTTGTGGTTTGCAACTCTGGGATTCCTGCAATTTCTTAGGCGGAAGATACAATGATTGCGTGGTGCACACTCTCAAAACAGCCCAAGGACTAAACTGTGCACCCAGCGGATGTTGTCTTCCCCACTTCCTATCCTATGATTGCCATTGCAGGCAGTCCTCGATTTACGACCACAACTGAGCCCCAAAATTTCTGCGGCTAACTGAGACATGCGTTCAGCGAGTTTTGCCCCCTTTTATAACCTTCTTGCCACAGTTGTTAAGTGAATCACTGCTTGATGTTAAGTTGGTAACATGGTTGTTAAGTGAACCTATCGTCCCCCATTTTGTCACAAAAGGGGATCACATGACCCCGGGACACTGTGACCGTCATAAATATGAGTTGCCAAGCATCTGAATTTGGATCATGTGGCCATGGAGATGCTGCAACCGTCGTAAGTCTGAAAAACACTCAAAAGTCAGTCACTTTTTCAGTGCTGTTGTAACTTTGAACGGTCATTAAACGAACTGTTGTACATTAAGGACTACCCATAGCTAGATTTCTGCCTGTTAAATAACACACTGAGCATGCACTTGCTTAACCGGGGCGGTTAAACATCTAGCAACAATATCTACTGTATATCTGAGTTATTATTTTGTGTGAAGTGGTGGCCTAGAGGTGAAGCTCTCACCTCACAATCAGGAGGCTGTGAGTTCGATCCTAGGTAGAGGCAGATATTTCTCCCTCTCTAGGTACAATGAGATTATATCTGCTGAATAAAACTCCGTATTGGCAACAGGAAGGGCATCCGGCCAGCAAACACTTAGCTCCATTTCTATTATTTATTTGGGGAATTCTGAAGTTCAGACATCTTAAAGGTTGGGAGGTTTGAAAAACACTGGCTTTGGATGGTCAGAAACTGGTTTTAATCTCTCATAACTGTGTGTTTGTCTGTAACTCCTGATTCCCACATCATGACAATTAAAGTTTATCATTCATGGCTTTTGAAAGAGTGGTGTGGTGGCTTAGATGTGGAACTCTCGCCTCACAATCAGGAGGCTGGGAGTTCGATCCTAGGTAGAGGCAGATATTTCTCTCTCTGGGCACAATGTGTATATATCTGCTGAACAAAACTCCACATTGGCAACAGGAAGGGCATCCGGCCAGTAAACGCTCAGCTCCATTCAGTTGCCCAGTCTCCACCTCACAAGGGATTACATTAAAAGAGTATGATCTAAGTTGTTCTTGCATAGCTTAGCAAGTCCCTTTGCTTAATTCGCTTAGAATATATTTTGCAAACCTCCGAATGTTTAGACTGCAGATCAGGCATTGCCAGTCTGCTAGATGACTTTTGAAAACTTACCACAAAAAGTCAGAAAAATGGAACCGATATAGATCTTTGATTCGGTTGGCTCTTGCTGCTTTGCAGGAGGAAGAGTGACTTCGACCGTGTACCTTCCTCGATCCGTCAGATTTTTGAAAGTCAAGGAACAATTCTGATGCACCGCAATGACTTGGGAAGTATCAGGCTGGCTGAATTTTCCATCGGAGAGCAAAATAATTTTCTTCCCAGAAGGTGGCGTCCACTCGCACCGTTCAAATCCCTCCGGGATATTCTTGATATTCAGGAGGACACTTTGACTCTGGATGGGGTTTTGAGGTACAGAAACCACAGTTAAATTTTCCTGAGCTGGCACCAGCTGCAACAAGCAGCTTAGGATGCAACCTGCAAAGAAGTAAGGGGGAGAGGAAGGAAACCACAAAGTTATTTCAATCTTGTAGCTTCTTCTCTGCAGCTCCTTGCTAAGCACACCATGCCCCACCCTGAAGTTCTCCATCAAAGGAGGGAGGAGGTCTGAGAAGGGGACTCCATATATGGATGCTCTCTTGTGTTCAGTCCAGCCCATTCTGCTGGACTTCCCTTTTCTAGCTTGGCGTTTTGACATATTTTTTGACATATGATTGCATGTCACTGCTTGAGTCAAGAGAACAAGGGATAGACTCTCAGGTTGGGTGGAGTAATGAAACACCCAAGCCAATAGCCAAGTTATTTGGGGCCATAAGCCAGCCACTCCACAAACCAATCAACCAACCAACCAACCAATCAACCAGCCAACCAACCAATCAACTAGCCAACCAATCAACCAACAAATCAATCAACCAACCAACCAACAAAGTCTAGTATTTTGGTGATAAAGGCATCAGGCTGGAAATCTGACTAGGTGGCTCAGTGGCTAAGACACTGAGCTTATCGATCAGAAAGGTTGGCAGTTTGGTGGTTCAAATCCCTAGTACAGGTCTCCTGTGTGAGCAGGGGGTTGGACTAGATGACCGCCAAGGTACCTTCCAATTCTGTTAGTGTTTAAACTGCTTGTTTAAACTGGAAACAGTCAGTTCGAGTTCCACCTTAGGCATGAAAGCCAATTGGGTGACTTTTGGGCCAATCTCCAGGAGGTGGTGAGTTCGAGTCCCACCCTAGGCTTGTAAATCAGATAGGTGTCTTTGGACCAGTCTCTCTCTCTCTCTGAGTCCAACCCACTTCACAGGATTGTTGTTGTGAGAGAAGGAGGAATTAATTAGGTACATTGGCCCCCTTGAGTTACTTATAAACAAACAAACAAATAAATTTCTCCCCCCACTCTTATAGTACCTAACGTACTTATAGTAATAGATATCTTGAATGTAGACTGCATGTTACTATCTAGGACAGTGTTTCTCAACCTTGGAAGCTTGAAGATGGGTGGACTTCAACTCCCATGGCTGGGGGATTCTGGGAATTGAAGTCCACCCATCTTCAAGCTATCAAGGTTGAGAAACACTGATCTAGTAGCTGATGGTATGTGAGAAGACTATGTTGGCTTGCAATGTAGTTTCCAGGTTAGTGATCCTAGTTAGCTTACTTTGACTGGATTGAGGATTTGAAAAACTGGCCAGGGGTCTCGTGAGTAGGGAAAGGCAACGGAGTCTACTCTATTTCTTTCTCTCGGTAAAAAGAGAGCCAGTGTGTGTCGGGGATAAAGGCATCACAATAGAAACTGGGAGATCTAGTGTGTTCCCCCAGGCATAAAGTCAGTGGGTGACCTTGGGCTAGTCCGTTTCTCTCATATCTCGAAAGGAGACGATGGCAAACCACTTCCTGAAAATCCTTGTGAAGAAAAACGCAGGGAGTTGCCCAAATAGTATCTGGAACTCAACACTGACTTGAAAGCGCGCGCGCACACACACACACAGAATCCATTAACAAAAAGCCACCTCTATTTCCTTCTCTAAAAAACCTCCATTTCCTTCTCGAAAACACACTAAGTGAAAGCCTTGACTGAAAGTCATAAAAAGTGAAGCAGGTCAGTATTTTGAGGCTCATTTGGTGATGATCATAACGGAATAACAGAATTAGAAGGGACCTTGGAGGTCATCTAGTCCAACCCCCTGCCCAGACAGGAAACCCTACACCACTTCAATGGTGTATACGTTGGATAACAAATGGTTATCCAACGTCTTCTTAAGAACTTCCAGTGTTGGAGCATTCACAACTTCTGGAGGCAAGTTGTTCCACTGATTCATTGTTCTAACAGTCAGGAAATTTCTCCTTAGTTCTAGGTTGCTTCTCTCCTTGATTAGTTTCCACCCATCGCTTCTTGTCCAGCCTTCAGGGGCTTTGGAGAACAGCTTGACTCCCTCTTCTTTGGGGCAGCCCTTGAGATATTGGAACGCTGCTATCATGTCTCTCCTAGTTCTTCTTTTCATTAAACTAGACAGACCCAATTTCTGCAACCGTTCTTCACGTTTTATCCTCCAGTCCCCTCATCATCTTGGTTGCTCTTCTCTGCAGTCTTTCCAGAGTCTCCGCATCTTTTTTATAGTGTGATGACCAAAACTGGATGCAATATTCTAAGCGAAGTCTTACTAAGGCTTTACAAAGTGGTATTAATAGTTGGGATAGGCATAGAAATCACGCATAAAGGTTGTAGCTTGGCATGTAAAAGGAATAAATGATTAAGAGTGCCTACATTTGTAGATTAAATGCGTAAATATATGTACGCTGTGCATTTGTGAAATGAAGACAAAATGCATGGCAGAAATAAGTGAAAAGAATGAGGTGAGAAGGAATGGCAGTGGTGCAGACCACACTTAACTTGATTTCCCTTTCTTTTGTTTTATTATCTTAATATTTTTCCCCACTGTTTCCTTCCTCTTTTCTCTGCGCTTCGTGTAATGTAAATTACCCTGAGCAATTTACCAAGAGCAAAACAGGGAGAGACTTGTTAAAAAGTCTTATTAAAAAGTATTAAATGTGAGCCAGCCGTGTGCTGCAGCTGCCAAAAAAGTCAACACAGTTCTAGGCTGCGTAAACAGAGGGATAGAATCAAGATCACGGGAAGTGTTAATACCAAGTTATAATGCCTTGGCAATGCCACACTTGGAATACGGCATTCAGTTTTGGTCGTCACAATATAAAAAAGATGTTGAGATTCTAGAAAGAATGCAGAGAAGAGCAACAAAGATGATGAGGGGACTGGAGGCTAAAATGTATGAAAAAGGGTTGCAGGAACTGGGTATGTCTAGTTTGATGAAAAGAAGGACGAGGAATGACATGATAGCAGTCTTCCAATATCTCAGGGGCTGCCATAAAGAAGAGGGAGTCAAGCTATTCTCCAAAGCACCTGAAGGCAGGACAAGAAGCAATGGGTGGAAACTAATCAAGGAGAGAAGCAATTTAGAATTAAGGAGAAATTTCCAGACAGTGAGAACAATGGATCAGTGGAACAACTTGCCTCCAGAAGCTGGGAATGCTCCAACACTGGAAGTTTTAAAGAAGAGATTATATAACCATTTGTCTGAAGTGGTGTAGGGTTTCCTGCCTAAGCAGGGGGTTGGACTAGAAGATCTCCAAGGCTCCTTCCAACTCTGTTGTTCTATTCTATTCATAAGTCTATTCTTCTCTAACTTTATCAGAACATGAAATATTTGACGTCTAAGGATGCTAACAATCTGTTCCATTCCTCCCCCCCGCCCCCATTTAGCCGTATACAAGTATATACTAATTTTGTTAGATGCGCTAATCTGGCAAAAACCATTCTGATGCACTCAGATGTCTTTAATCAATGGGCAGCACTTATGCACACATCCCCAAGAGTAATTAAAAATAGGCAATGGCAGCTTGCCTCCAAGAGGTTTTAGAAAAAAGTTTGCTATTTTGGACTGACCTGTGAGAAAAAGAGCTGTTTGAGATCCTGGATGGCTTCTGAAAGGCTCCATCGATTCTTAGTCCTCCAGGTAAAGTCAAGAGAACAAGGAGTGGGATCTTCTGAGATCTTTGTGGTTTAGCACCCCTTGGTGTTGATGTGATAAAGATCCTAACCCCTTCTGCTTTTGTCCACAAAGGACGGGAAGTAAGGAAGGAAGAGCCGTTACCCAAGAGGTGTGGGTGATGCTACACCGATCACAAGACCTTCCTCTCACTTTGGTCTTGTTTTGCATGGTTACACCACCTAAAATGACTAAGGCAGAATCTTAACATGTCTGCCACCTCACTCCATCTCGTGAGGAGATCACTGGAAATCTGGCAGCAGCCCCCTTGTATTTCCCCTCAGAGATTCCCCAAAGAGTTTTTGGATTCATAAAAGTGTTTATAAGTGTGTTATAAAGAGAGTGTTTCCTGGCTGCCAGGGAAAAAAAAGCCTAGAAACTAGTGGATTGTGATTTCACTGAACTAGGGCTGCATAAAAATCTTGGTTTACGTAGGAAGAACCTGGCTAAAGAGAAATACACATAAAGCCTATGAAGAGGAAAGAAAACATATATATATATACAGTATATTCAGAATCTCTGCATATATCTATCTATCTATCTATCTATCTATCTATCTATCTATCTATCTATCTATCTATATCTATATCTATATCTATCTTTGGTTATTCGGGTCTTCTCCTGCGTAAAATTGGAAGTGTCTTGCCGATGTTTCGATGAAGTCACATTCATCATTTTCAGGCTGGTGTTGCCTTCTCCCGCGTAAAATTGGAAGTGTCTTGCCGATGTTTCGACGAAGTCACATTCGTCATTTTCAGGCTGGTGTTGTCTTCTCCCGCGTAAAATTGGAAGTGTCTTGCCGATGTTTCGACGAAGTCACATTCGTCATTTTCAGGCTGGTGTTGTCTTCTCCCGCGTAAAATTGGAAGTGTCTTGCCGATGTTTCGACGAAGTCACATTCGTCATTTTCAGGCTGGTGTTGTCTTCTCCCGCATAAAATTGGAAGTGTCTTGCCGATGTTTCGACGAAGTCACATTCGTCATTTTCAGGCTGGTGTTGTCTTCTCCCGCATAAAATTGGAAGTGTCTTGGCGATGTTTTGACGAAGTCACATTCGTCATTTTCAGTCTGGTGTTTTCAGCTGATGAATGAGACTTTGTCGAAACGTCGCCAAGACACACAAACACACACACACACACACACAGAGACACACACATATAATACCAAATTTATATTTGGTGATAAATCTGACCACTCTCACTACATGTATAGTCCTCAAATTACAACCGCAGCTGGGACCGAACGTTAGTCAGCAAACGATGCCATCGTCGTTCAGCACGTGACTTTGCTCAATTTGATGCTGCAGTCATTAAGCACATCACACCGTTGTCAAGCGAATCCATCTCTCCTCGTTGACTTTGTCAGAAAGCAGAAGGGAAGGCCCCCAATGGCAATCATGTCTCTACATAAGGTGACCAATCGTCCTCCTTTAGGGAGGACAGTCCTTCTTTTGTAAGTTCTGTCCTCTCTTGAAAAATGTCCTCCTACATGTTCTCCTTTTCGATATTTGAAAACTAATCTGTAAATCTCCGTATTCGATCGATGCCAATCCGATCCGTTGCGTGTGATGTGACGTATTTGGTATTTGATATGATGATTTGTTAAGGCTCGGTACAGTGTGGCGAGATGTGATTATGAGACGCATGCGCTCCACACAGAAGAGTTGTTTTGAGAGACTGCCACGCGCAAGTGTGAGCTTCGTGCAAGTGGCTTTGTTTACTTCTTACCAAAACACGACGCGGCACACACACATGCATTGCATTCATTGTTGCAATGAATAAAATGTTTCTTTTATTGGCAATATTTTTTCTTCAATTTATTTGTGTCCTCCTTCTCATTGTAAAAAAGTTGGCCACCTTACTCTATGGGCAATTGTCATAAAGAAATGCCCGAATGGCAATCATGTGACTATGGGGATACTACAACGGTCGTAAGTATGAGTCACTTTTTTCAGTATCCCAATAATGGGTGTAAACCAAGGATTACCTATAGTGCTCTCTTCAAAGGTCTGAACAAAGCTAACCTCAGCTTTAATGATCCCCTAATACAGCTTTATCAACCTTAGTAATATGAAGACCAGTGGACTTCAACTCCTAGAATTCCCCAGCCAGCGATGCTGGCTGGAGAATTCTGGGAGTTGAAGTCCACTCCGTCTTCAAGTTGCCAAGGTTGAGAAATACTACCTTAGTAAAATGCAACCCAGTTTTCTCATCTCCTCGTCGACCCTCTGGCTAGTTGCACAATTGCAGCCAGATGCCCATGTGTGGCAAGAAGTAGCCACAAGCTCTGCGGAGAAGATTGAGCAAGGCGTTTTCTGTTAGTGAGCGTGTTGCTCCATCCATTGTCCCTCTCATCTCGACCACAGACCGGATGACCGTCAGGAAAAAGAAAAACGTCCGTCAGAAGTGCTGGAAAGATGAGACCAATCCGTTGGGTCATCGTCTCTACCTCTGAAGACGGTTTCCCACCTGACGGTCATGTTAGAATGTGTCCTCATTGGTGGGGTTTTGTGTTGAGTTGCAGAAAAGTTTAGATTGTCGGGCATTTTGCTTCACCGTGTGATTGGCAACCTGGAAAAAGATGATTCATGTAGGCCCATCGGAGCAAAACATGGATTTAGCCAACTTATCTTTAAACATTTTTGCCAACATCGCTCTGCCAACATTTTTAAAAAATTTTTTATTTATATGCCGCCCTTCTCCGGAGACTCAGGGCAGCTTACAATGCGTTAAGCAATAGCCTTTATACTTTTGTATATTTTACAAAATCAGCTTATTGCCCCCACAAACTGGGTCCTCAATTTACCTACCTTAGAAAGGATGGAAGGTTGAGTCAACTTTGAGCCTAGTGAGACTCGAACTTACTAATTGCAGACAGCTGGACTAATGCATTACAATGCATTAGTCTGCTGAGCTATCCAGGCTCCTTAAGCATGGGAGCAGGAAAACAGTCCATCCATAGAACCTGAGCTAGGTCATTAATTAACTTCAAGACGAATTATCTTCAATTTGTAGTGGGGTTATTAGGATGAAGGTGATAGTCTCAACACAACTGCAGTCCTTGACTTACAACTATTTGTTTAGTGACTGTATGAAGTTACAACGGCACTGGGAAAAAAACCTGAGTTCTGACAATTTTTCACATGACCATGAAAAAATGAATTCACATGAATTTTTCAAACAAATTTCACATGAATTTTTTCAAAAAATGTTCACATGAATTTTTCAAACAAATTTTACATGAATTTTTTCAAAAAATTTTCACATGCATTTTTTCAAAAAAATTTCACATGAATTTTTCAAAGAATTTTCACATGAATTTTTCAAAGAATTTTCACATGAATTTTTGAAAAAAAATTCATATGAATTTTTGAAAAAAAATTCATATGAATTTTTCAAAAAATTTTCACATGCATTTTTCATTTTTCACATGAATTTCAGTATCCCTATAGTCGTGGGATCAAAATTCAGATGCTTGGAAAACTGACTCACATTTATGACGGCTGCCGTGTCCTCGCGGTTTTGGTGATCATGTGACATGTTTTGTGAACTTCCAACAAGCAAAATGGGGAAGCCAGATTCACTTAACAACCGTCTTACTAACTTAACAACTGCAGTGATTCACTTAAGTGTCATAAAATGGGACAAACCTCGCTTAACAACTGTGGCAAGCAAGGTCATAAAATGAGGCAAAGCTCACTGGACTGCTGTCTTGCTTAGCAATAGAAATTTCAGGCTCAATTGTGCTTGTAAATCAAGGACTATCTCCATGAGGCTCCCACGTTTTTTTTAACTGGACTTTAGAATTGTGTGTTCTCTTTCTGAAATCACAATCAAGTCACCTATGAGAACCCTACGGCAGGGGTGGGCAACTGTGGCCCTTTTACAACCTGTGGACTTCAACTCCCAGAATTCCTGAGACAGTTGTCTCAGGAATTCTGGGAGTTGAAGTCCACAGGTTGTAAAAAGGGCCACAGTTGCCCACCCCTGCCCTACGGGGTCCTTCAAGCGGTTGTATGGCCACAATTGATCCTAATGTTTGTTTATTTATTTAGTTATTTATTTATTTATTTAATTAATTAATTAATTAAATTTATATACCGCCCTTCTCCCCCAAGGGACTCAGGGCGGTGAACAGCCAAAATTTAAAATAGCATACAATATAAAAGTTAAAATAACTAAAAATAAATTAAATTAATCGGCCTCCCAATTTAGAGCCCCAGGGCTATACAAATTAAAAACTAACCCATAAAAAACCCATTTAGGCTAGGCCAACTTGTTGAAATAAAAACATCTTCAGGGCCTTACGGAAAGTGCGGAGATCCGGGATCAGTCATATTCCGGGAGGTAGCTCGTTCCAGAGGGCAGGTGCTCCCACAGAGAAGGCTCTCCCCCTGGGGGCCGCCACCCGACATTGCTTGACCGACGGCACCCTGAGGAGGCTCTCTCTGTGAGAGCGAATTGGCCGGTGGGAGGTAATCGGTAGCAGAAGGCAGTCTCCTAAATACCCTGGCCCTAAGCCATGGGGCGCTTTAAAGGTGGGAACCAACACCTTGACGCGCACCCAGAAGACCTCTGGGAGCCACTGCAGCTCGCGCAGGAGAGGTATTATATGGGAGCGCCATGTCGCTCCCGTAATCACCCGCGCGGCCGCATTCTGGACCTCCGGGTGCTCCTCAAGGGGAGCCCCATGTATGTCGCTGCGAGAAATTTGTTAAGTGAGTTCTGTCCCATTTTACAACTTTTCTTGTCACATTGGTTAAGTGAATCACTGCAGTTGTTCAATGAGTAACCCAGTTGTTAAGTGAATCCATTGACTTTGCTGGCCAGAAGGCCACAAAAGGAGGTCACGGAAACACTGCAGCTGTCACAAATGTACATCAGTTGTCAAGCATCAATCACCTGACCATGGGGATACTGCAATGGTCATAAGTGTGAAAAATGGCCATAAGTGTGAAAAACCCTTTCTTCAGGGCCATTGTAACTTCAAACGGTTACTAAGTGAAGTATGGTAAGTCAAGGACTACCCGCAGTAGTAACACTGGGCTCTCATTTTCAAGGATGGACAGATACAGGTAGTCCTCGACTTACGACCACAATTAGGCCCAAAATTTATGTTTGCTAAGCCAGACAGTCATTTAATGAACTGTTGTAAGTTCAGGACTGCCTGTAGTTCACTGAACAACTATGTTACTAGCTGCAGTGATCTGCTCCACATTGTAGTTTTTATAACTACAACGGAGGCTCGAAATTTCCAATGAGTTTCGCCCCATTCTATGACCCTTCTTGCCCCGGCTGTTAAGTGAATCACTGCCATGACTAAACGCTTCCAGTCCCACAGGAGTCTTCTAAGCTTGCATCCTAAGCATCCAGCTCAGGGGTGAAATCCAGCAGGTTCTGACAGGTTCTGAAGAACTGGTAGCGGAAATTTTGAGTAGTTTGGAGAACCGGCAAATACCACTTCTGGCTGTCCCCAGAGTGGGGGTGGGAACGGAGATTTTGCAATATCCTTCCTCCCAGAGTGGGGTGGGAATGGAGATCTTGCAGTATCCTTCCCCTGCCGCGCCCACCAAGCCACACCACGCCCACCAAGCCACGCCCACCGAACCAGTAGTAAAAAAAAATTGGATTTCACCACTGATCCAGCTGAACTGCAAAACACAACAGCGAATTGTATCATCCCGGGTGACTAAGACTCTATCGCAAACAGGATAAATCTACAACCCAAAAATTGCCAAACTCTGTCCAGGATAACATGCAAAGCTTGCTTCATTTCCATTTCCTTTCGCTGATCTCTTCCAACCATTTCCTTCTCTCCCCACTTCTTCCTCTTCTCTTCTAGGTGTTGCTCACAGCTTATTAAAAAGGATCATTTCCTTGTTGCTCACATCTGGGTGTGAATCAGGACCATGCTGGTTTATGATCATAATAAAGATTGGGTTGATAACGGGGGTGGGGGGGAGGGCAGTAAAACAGAAATTTAATCCATCCGCTTTATACAGATAGTCCTTTGTTCGCTTAGTGACCGTTTGAAAGGGCAACGGTGCTGAAGAAAGGGACTTACGACTGATTTTCTTATTTTTTTTCCTTGTTTTTGTTTTTTTGAGTCGGAAGCAGGAAACTGAATACCCGTGATGGCGAACCAATGGTACGCTTGTCACAGGTGGCATGCAGAGCCAAATTGGTGGGCACACGAGCATTGCCTTTAGCTCAGCTCCACCACGCATGCGCGCTCTGGCCAGCTGATTTTTGGGCTTTCTGGGCCCAATGGAAGTTGGCAAACAGGCTGTTTCCTGTCCCTCTGGAGCCTGGGGAGGGCAAAAAATAGACTTAATGGGCCCACCAAAAAAAAAGAAAGAAAGAAAGAAAGAAAAAGTGGTGTTATTAGCCATCAAACCTCAAAAATACATTTTTCCCAGAAGGCTTCCACAATTTTGGCCACTACTGTATATTCTCTTCTACCGGAATTAAATTATGCCAGCTAATAGTCTATGGAGGTACCTATCTCCAAGGGGTAGCATTAGAAGACCATTTTCAAGGTCTATATCATTGGCTACCTGAGGGATTCTCAGCCCTCTTCTTCCTTTTCTTCAGTATGATTTCTTGTACCTCTCATCAAGGAAGACCAGAAAGAAGGAGAAAGAACATCAGTGATGCTTATCTTGCCCTCAACATCTGGATGGATGGGAACATAGAAAGGAAGGCCTGTGGATAGTAGCAATGGTTGTAATCTGAAGGTTGGACCATCTCAAGGATACCCCAAAACCTGAACCCAAACTCTGGCTGAAGAAGAAACCCACGGAAGTCTGTTCTGGAAGCTCTTATTTTCTTTTTCTTTTTAAACATGTTTTTAAACATACTTTTTGTTAGATCGGCGCAGGAAAGAAGAAGTGACCAGCAGGGTTCAATCAACAGGTTTAATAACAAGAACTGAACAGCTTGTGCGCTGCCGGAGCTCTCCTTATATACACTCCGGCAGACGCACCGCCCACTGACAGGGATTCAAAACTCCCGCCGAAAGGATCCTCAGCCAATCCCAGGCGGATGTCCTTATAAGGACATAACACTCCTCCCCCCTAGTTCTTAGTCAGTCGATCAGGGAAATAGTCACTAAGATAAACAGGACGTCTACGTGCCCGCGTAGACCTGCGCAGTTCACAGTCAAGATGGACACTCTCCCGGACGGAGGGTGTCTGCTCTGCTCGGGGCTTCTTCCCCGGTGCCGGGCTGGATCTGGCCGTCGAGGACGCGGGCACTGTGTCCGAACCTCCGGCCGGGTCACGGACCTCCGCCTGCGGGCGATGCTGGTCTGCCTCGTTCCTGCACGGATCGTGGAGCCGCCGGTGTGGATCCCTGCTCTTGACTGGTCCGGAACTCCTGAGCCACGGTAGGTCCCTGGGCCTCCCTCGGGTCCCCTCTGGGCTGGGGTCGCGCCGGTCTGGGTCAGGGTGCGGGTCCGGCGGTGGTGGTTGGGTTGAGCCCCCGGGTTCTCCGGTCGAGTCCGGTTTACTCCCGGGGCGGCAGGCGGACGGAAAAGGTGACTGGTCGGCTCGGTCGGGGTGGCGTAGGCCTACCTTGCAGGGGTGGTGTAGGCCCTCTCTGCGCGGTTGGTCTGGTGGTGGTGCCGAATGTTCCCTCTGGCCGCTGGGCTGCTCGACCTGGTCGGGTTGGCATTGGCCTACCCTGCCGGGGTGTTGGAGGCCTTCCTTGCAGGGTTGGTTTTCTGCGCGGTTGGCGGGTTGTTGTAGGGCCTCCTGGAATGTTGGCTGGAGGTCCCCCTTTCTGGGCTGCCGGTTGCCCACTTCGCAGGGTTGACGTTGGCTTCCCCTGCTGGGTTGTCCCCGGTCTACTTGCCTTGCCGGATCTGGTATTAGGCTAGGTGCCGGGGTGTTTGTTCTTCCCTTGGGTCGCCGGTCTCCCTCGTCTGGGAGGTTTAGGCCTACTTCGCCAGGGTGGTTTTGGCCTGCCTCGTCGGGGTGGTTTAGGCCTACTGCGGCGGGGTGGTTTAGGCCTACCTCGTCGGGGTGGTTTAGGCCTACTGCACCGGGATGGTTTAGGCCTACCTCGTCGGGGTGGTTTAGGCCTACTGTGCCGGGGTGGTTTAGGCCTACTGCGCCGGGGTGGTTTAGGCCTACCTCGTCGGGGTGGTTTAGGCCTACTGCACCGGGGTGGTTTAGGCCTACCTCGTCGGGGTGGTTTTCGCTCACTTCCCTCCACCTTTTGCGGAGCTGGTCGAGATGACGTCTCACGATCTGTCCATCGTCCAGCTCAACGCGGTAGGATTTGGGACCGGTTGTGCTGTGTACTGTAGCTTTAAGCCATTTAGGCGAGCCGTGGAAATTAAGAGCGAAGACGGCATCACCGACGGAAAACTGGCGAAGTTGGCGACTGGCGGATGCGGGCACCTCAGAGGAGTATTGTGGGTGCAGTCTGTCCAGGGGTGAGCGGAGTCTCCTGCCCATTAAAAGTTCGGCGGGGCATTTTCGGGTGGCAGAGTGAGGCGTGATATGCTGGGTAAGCAAAAAAGTGTCAATGCGCTCCTGCCAGTCACCCGGGCCCATCTTGGCGAGTGACTCCTTCGTGAGCCGCACCATCCGTTCAGCCTGCCCATTTCCGGCCGGTCTGTAAGGGGCAGAGAGGGCATGGCGGATGCCCAAGCCCGCCAGGAAAGCTTCCATGGGCACGGACGTAAGTTGGGGCCCGTTGTCTGAGACCAACACGTCTGGGAGTCCATGGGTCGCGAAGAGGCGCCGGAGGGCACGGATGGTAGCTTCTGTTGTGGTGGATGCCATGGGGACGACTTCCAACCACTTGGAGTAGGCATCAACCACGATGAGGAGGTGGTGCCCATGAATGGGGCCAGCAAAGTCTATGTGAATGCGCGACCAGGGGGAGCTCGGAGTCTCCCAGGGCATCGGGTCAGATTGAGGCGGGGCGGCTCTGACTTCTTGGCACGGGCTACACCTGGCGACCCAATGTTCAATGTCTTTGTCCAGTGACGGCCACCAGACGTAGCTCCGTGCCAGGGCTTTCATCCGGACTATGCCCGGGTGTCCTTTGTGCAGCGCAGCAAGAGTCCTTCGTTGCAGAGTGCTTGGAATCAGCACCCTATCTCCCCATAGTAAACAGCCGCGCATGGTGGACAGCTCCCCTTGCTTGCGGCTGAACGGGCTGAAGTCGTCGCTGTCAATTCGAGTCGGCCAGCCTCTCAGGACCCAGGAGTGGACTTGCCGGAGGATGGGGTCAGCTCGCGTGTGCGTCGCTACGTCGGCAGATGTCACGGGACAGTTGCTGTCGTTGTCAATATGTAGCAGCTCGAGCGTGGGGGCCGGGTCTTCCACGGATTCGGCGGATGGGCACCTGCTCAACGCGTCGGCGTTTGCGATGGCTTTACCAGGCTGGTGGACGAGGCTGTAGGAGTAGCCGGCGAGGAATATGGACCAGCGCGTCATCCGGGGGGACATGAATGCTGGGGTCTGCTTGTCCCCTGCTAGTAGGCCGAGGAGAGGCTTGTGATCGGTGACAATGGTGAATTGCCGTCCATACAGGTATTCGTGGAAGCGCTTCACCCCTGCAACAATAGCCAACGCCTCTTTGTCCAGTTGGCTGTAGTTGCGCTCAGCACTAGACATAGTCTTTGAGAAAAATGCGATGGGGGCTTCACGACCGGTAGGCAGTTCGTGGCTGAGCACAGCGCCAACTCCGTACGGGGAAGCGTCACAGGTCAGTCTGAGGGGCAGTGTCTCATTGTATTGAATGAGCACACTGTCAGAGGTCAGAAGTTGCTTAACGGCTCTGAATGCAGACTCTTCCTCACGTCCCCACCTCCAGGAAACCGCCTTCGCCAGCAAGCGATGGAGCGGCTCAGCAACAGTGGCTTTCTGCTGGAGGAAAATAGCGTAGAAGTTAAGCAATCCAAGGAAAGCCTGAAGCTCCGCTTTGTTTTTGGGGCTGGGAGCTTCATGGATAGCTTTAACTTTTGATTTGGTGGGGTGGATGCCAGAACTATCTATCAGATAGCCCAGGAACTCGACTTCCTGTACCCCAATGATGCACTTGTCCCTCCGGACTCTCAAGCCCTTCTCCCTGAAACGCTGGAGAACTAGCCTCAGCCGGTCCAGGAGTTGAGCCTTTGAGTCCCCAGAGATCAGTACATCATCGAAATAAGGCACCACCCCTGGAACGCCTTGGAGAAGGCGTTCCATCATGGATTGGAAAATGCCTGGGGCTGCACTGACTCCAAACTGGAGACGGTTGCACTTAAACGCGCCTCTATGGGTGACAATAGTCTGTGCCTCCGCCGTTTCCTGATCTACTGGCAGTTGCTGGTAAGCCTGGGCCAGGTCCAGTTTTGCAAAAATTTTGCCCTTGCCGAGTGAGTGCAGCAAATGTTGCACTACTGGCACGGGGTATGCGCTCTGCGGCAACGCCTTATTGATGGTCACTTTGTAGTCGGCGCAGATGCGCACAGATCCATCCTGCTTCATGGGAGTCACAATGGGAGTTTCCCATGAAGCATGATCGATGGGTTCCAGGATACCTTGGGCAATCAGCTTATCTAGCTGAGCGTCTACTTTAGCCCGCAAGGCAAATGGAACCCGGCGGGGCTTGAGCCGAATTGGGGTTACCCCCTTGTCCAGATTAAAGGAGATGGGTTTCCCTGAAAAGGTCCCTAACTTACCATCGAAGACTTCTTGGAACTCTCCGATGAGTGAGTCGAGTTCTCCTGAGCTAATCTGGTGGATGCCTCCAATAGAAAGCCCCAGCGGCTGGAACCACTCCACGCCCAGCAGGGTCGGGCGGCTATGCTCCACGACGGTTATGGGAAGCTGGCCCTGGAACTGCTTGAAGGCGATCCGGAGGTTGGTTCTCCCGATGACGCCGATGGGGTTGCCGCCGAAGTCCACCAGCTTGGAGTGCAGAGGTTCAAGTTGGCGCTTGGAGAGATTCGGTTTCAGTCTCTTGACCTGGTGCCAGGCGATGATCGAATAGACGAAGCCTGAGTCGACTTCCATCGTGCACGGCAAGCCTTCTGCCAACAGTGTCACGTGGAATTTTGTGGCACTGTTGGTGCTGGTGAGGGCGATCGTTGTCTGGTTCACAGCGCCGCCATGATAACTGTTGCGGTCGTCGCGATTTTGCTGGATTGAGGACCGTTTGGATGACCTCTGGGAGTCGCGACGACTTTCTGGATTCAGGGGCTTGATCGATTCAGGAACCGGATCAGAGGCTCTGCATGCCTCCGCGATGTGTCCCCTCTTAAGACAGCGTCTGCAGGTGGCATCCCGCCAGCGACAGGATTGGCGGGGATGGTGTCCCTTGCAACTGCCGCACTGAGCGGCGCGGCGGCCATCTTTTTGAATTTCCCGCCTAGGTGGGCGGGAAACTTTCAAAACGGTCGACTCTCCCTCTGAATCGGTTGGTGTGGCAGAGTCCTCGGACGATTCAGATGACGGTTTGCGGATCTTATGGATCCCTCGGGACTGGAGCATGGCAGCAGCGGCGGTCTCGGATGTTTCAGCAGCCGTAGCCTCCTCAAGAACGTCCTTCAGGGACAGTCTTTTTCTGCTCAGGAACTTCTTTTGGAGGTTGGCATCTCTCATCCCGAAGACGATCCCGTCGCGTAAGGCATTGTCAACGTTCTCAAATTCGCAGTTCGCAGCGATTTGACGCAATGCCGCCACAAAGTCTTTAAGCGATTCGCCTTCCTTCTGATTACGTTGGCGGAAGGTAAAGCGGTTCGATATGGGGGTGCCCGTTGGTGCATAGTGGTCTTGCAGGGCAGTCTGCAGATCAACCCAGGACATGACTTCAATGTCCCTGGGTGCGACGAGGTTGACGGCGAGTTCCAGAACGTCGGAGCCGCAGTGAGCGAGGAAGAGAGCCCTCTTCCTCTCGTCGTCTAGGTTGTTGTAGCCGTTTCCCCGGAGGAATTGGCGGAAACGAATCATATACGAACTCCACTTCTCCCGGCTGGGGTTGAAAGGAGCCAGCGAGGCGAACGGCGCTTGCGGCGTTGCCATTTCTCAGACCGCGTCGAGTGACTTCAGCTCGTTATGGCGATCGTGCCACGCGGAGGTTCTTCTCTCCCACCTTCGTCGCCAGTGTTAGATCGGCGCAGGAAAGAAGAAGTGACCAGCAGGGTTCAATCAACAGGTTTAATAACAAGAACTGAACAGCTTGTGCGCTGCCGGAGCTCTCCTTATATACACTCCGGCAGACGCACCGCCCACTGACAGGGATTCAAAACTCCCGCCGAAAGGATCCTCAGCCAATCCCAGGCGGATGTCCTTATAAGGACATAACACTTTTCACACCATACATAATTTTTGGACTGTGTATTGACTGGGTCAAGTCTTTTTTACACAAACACTAAAAATAGTAATAGAGATAAATATGTGTAAGCCTAATCTTCCAACTTCAACAATATTATTCTCTTTTCATAATCCTTTATCATTTTTGCCCCATTGATTCATTTAAGCATAGATAACGTTTCTTTGTGCCATGTATTTGTTATCCCTTACTAAATTATGATTATTTAATATTTTGAAAATTACCCATTATTCCCCATATGCCTTCAATATTCCAAATGTGTAGGATTACTAATAACACCAGATATTAACAATATTTAATCAATCCCGGGAGTGTATCTCAAAATCCCCACAGTTTCTAATCCTTAATATTTTAAATTCACAATATACTTTAACACACTATTAATGTTAATGATACAATTCAATTGCCTAATCCTTAATTTCCATTTACTAGTTATAACAAGTTGTATTATCCATTAATATATATATATATATATACTACTGTTTTCCCTATTTGTATTTCCCATTTTATCCATCATCTCTTAACCTTTTTACAATTCCATCATCTATTGACTTTTTAGTCAGCCTTTTCTCTCTCTCTCTTATAGCTCTTTTTGATATTTTTGTGCCTACTTAACATGGAACTCTTATTTTCATGAACAGATCAAAGAGATCTGAGTGGGTTTCCTGGTGCTTAAATTGCATTGGGAGGTCTTTCATTTTTTTTATTGAGAAGTCCAAATTGATGACATGTTTCTTTTTAGGAGAGCTATAATTCCTAAAGTCCGTAAGGATGGCAGAGTCCTCCCCCAGCTCCCACATATTGGTAATCTTCTGGATGTAATCTCAGTTTTAGACCTCAAAATGTTTTTCTAGAATTAAGTCATGGAAACAGAAGGAGAAGTAACCTTAAGGGCTCCAAAATGACCAAATATTTGTCATGCATCATGACCCAAACACTGGTCTTTCATAGTTGTTATCTAACAACAGACGCAAATATATAAATCACAGGGTGGGCATTGGGAAGTCACAATACACATTTTGTCATTTCCCTCGTTTCCTCATGGCAGGTGCTTATGAGTGCAGTAGACCTTCTGATTTTTAAATTTATTTTTTAAAGGACCAGGTTGTAGTGTAATCCATCAGGTCGTGTCTGCGAACAATTGTGGGCTGAATCCCAATGACTCCATTTTGAAAAGGAGGAGTGGGTCGTAATTTCTCTAGATTAGATGCAGAGTTGCGGTTTCGTTTTGGTTTTTTTCAAAACGGGATATATCAAAATAGTTTCTGAAGCCTTCATTCTGCCCATGGATTATAGTGCATAAGTTTCAATAGCATGTCTAAAGAAGGAAGAGAAAAGGGGAAGTTACGAGAATAATTATTTTTATTCTGCATTACTACACCAATAAAACAGATCAGGGACATAATTTTGAAAGTTTGTGGAAAGGTTTAGAATTTTAAGAACTTGAGGGACAGTCCCCCAACATGGATTTAAGTAGAGGTTTGCTAGTTTCTAATCTTCCCTCCTTCCTTCCTTCCTTCCTTCCTTCCTTCCTTCCTTCCTTCCTTCCTTCCTTCCTTCCTTCCCTCCCTCCCTCCCTCCCTCCCTCCCTCTTCCTTCCTTCTTTTTATCCTTCCTTTCTTCCTTCCTTCTTTACCTCCCTCTGTCCCACTCTCTCTCTCTCTCTCTCTCTCTCTCTCTCTCTCTCTCTCTCTCTCTTTCTTTCTTTCTTTCTTTCTTTCCCTTCCTTCTCTCCCCCTTCCTTCCTTCCTTCCTTCCTTCCTTCCTTCCTTCCTTCCTTCCTTCCTTCCTTCCTTCCTTCCTCTCTTTTTTTCCCTCCCTCCCTCCTTTCTTTGAATATGGCTGCCAAATGCTGACTAGGGATCATTGGGAGTCGTAGTCCCCACATTTTATAGTCACTCAGGTTGAGACGCATTGGTTAAGGGCATGTGACCACAATCGTGCTTAAATATATACGGATAATTCTCAACCTAGGACCACAACTGAGCCCCAAATTTTTGTTGCTAAGCGAGACTTTTGTTAAATGTATTTTGCCCCACTTTATTATGCGCTTTCTTGGCACAGTTGTGAAGTGAATCATTGCAGCTACCATGTTCCCCCGAAAATAAGACCCCGTCTTACTTTTTTTGAAATAAGCGCTTGGCCTTATTTTTGGGGAGGTCTTATTATTTTGGGGCACGTGAAGCAAGACGGGACTCCTCTTGCCGTCTTACCTGATTCCCAGCTCAGCGTTTAAATATTTTCGGGGAGGTCTTATTTTCAGGGGGAGGCTTATTTTAGCGCGTGCGCTCAAAAGCCCGATTGGGCTTATTATCAGGGGAGGTCTTATTTTCGGGTAGTAAGGGTAGTAACAGGGTGGTTAAGTAAATTGGCTTCACCACTGACTCTGCTTGTCAGAAGGTTGCAAAAGTATGAGTCACTTGCCAAGCGGCGAGTGATCATCTGATTACGGATCAGATGATCACAGGGGGTCCTAGGAAGATTGTAATTGCGAAAAACAGTCGTAAGTGACTTTTTCAGTGTCGTGGTAACTTTGAACAGTCACTAAAACAGTGTTTCTCAAGCTTGGAAGCTTGAAGATGGGTGGACTGAAGATGGGTTTCTCAAGCTTGGAAGCTTGAAGAATGGGTTGGAATCTGGAATCTGGAATCCCAGATTCTGGGAATTGAAGTCCACCCATCTTCAAGCTACCAAGGTTGAGAAACACTGCACTAAATGAACTGTTGTAAATCAAGGACCACCTGTGTTTGATCGTTCCTGTCCTAGTCTGGTCATTTTACTTGGGCAGATGGAGTTTCTTCTTTCAGTTTTAGGAAAGTTTTGGTTTTTTTTTTAATAAAAAGATAAATTACGGAAATTACCTTGGAATGGAATGTAACTTCCAGTGTGAAATTATGCTTACAAGAACAAGGAATCCGAGTAAGGAACCCACAACTATTCCTGCTGTTTCCTTTCCCGTAAAAATGATATTCGAAGCTTCTACGTCCTTTCCGGAAGAGTCTAAAAAAAAATCCAGAATGAATTTAGTGGTCGGGTTATCGTTGTAGACTTATTCTTCCTTACAGGTGATCCTCCGCTTACGGCCACAATTGAGTCGAAAGGCCTGTTGCTTAAGCGAGACATTTGTTAAGCGAGCTTTCCCCCATTTTGCAACCTTTCTTGCCACAGTTGTTGAGTGAGTCACTGCAGTTAGTAAGACGGTTATTATAGGAATCTGGATGTCTACGTCAAGCATCTCAATTTTAATCACATGGCCATGGGGATGATGCAACGGTCATAAGTGTGAAAAACAATCATCATTCGCTTTTTTCAGCGCCGTTGTGACTTTGAATGTTGACTAAATGAACTGTCATAAATTGAGAACTACTTGTATTTATTTACTTCATTCATTCAACATGAAACTCAGTCAACTGAACATTCAAAAATGCATCACAAATACCATTGACTGGTGCTAATGGTTGATACAGGTTGCTGCCAGCATCCAATGTATCAACCAAGTACCTTCTTAAGATGTACGATGTTCCAAGTAGCGCAGTTTTTTTGCAGTTCTGCTGGTGTTATTGCAGGAAGCTGCAATTTGATGCATCTTATAAAATTCTTGGACATGGTACCAAATGCCCCAATGACAATGGGTATCATTTTTACATGTTTGTTTCATCCATAGCCGTGTAGTTCCGATGTCCAGGTTGCGATATTTCATGATGTTTTCCAGTTCTTTTTCTTCGACTGTGGCATCTCCTGGTACCGCAATGTCAATAAATTGTACGTGTAAGTTTTTGACCACTGTGACACCTGGCGTGTTATATTCCAAGTGACAATCTGTCTGTATTCAAAAGTCCCATAAGATCTTCACCTTCTCATTTTCAGTAACTTTTTCCACTTTATGTTCCTGTGACTTTTTGGATACAGGTAAGTCGTACTTTTTACATAATGACCAGTGGATTAATTTAGCAACCCAGTCATGTCTAGCTTTGTAATCAGTTTGGGCAATTTTGCTGCATTCACATGAAACAGTTTCGACTTTGTTGTTGCAAAGTTGGCAGTTTGGATTGCTGGTGGATTTTTGTATCTTTGCTTTCGTGGCATTAGTTTGTAGTGCTTGTTCTCAAGCAGTGAATATTAAACCAGTGCCGTTGAGTATTTTTCAGTGCCGTTGTGACTTGGAACATTAACTAAATGAACTGTCGTAACCTGAGAACTACCAATAATAATAATAATAATAATAATAATAATAATAATAATAATAATAATAATAATAATAGATTGTGTTTGACCTCATGGGGATGGGGTGGGTGTGGCCAGCTCAGCGTCAGTTGTGTCAGGGAGGAGGGGGCGCCTGTTGTGACCCCAGCACTCTGCCAGCAAAAACAGGCTCCCGAGCTCTGTTTTCGGCTGTCACGGCCTCCTGCAACCCTCTGCCAGTAAAAATGGAGCTCCGTTTTTACTGGCAGAGCGTTGCAGGAGGCTGTATCTTGGGAGCCTGTTTTTGCTGGCAGAAGCACCACAGGCCAGTCTTTCGCTATTTCCAGGGCGGCCCCGCGGGCCAGATCTAAGTACCCCGTGGCTCAGATCCGGCCCCCGAGCCTTGAGTTTGACACCCCTGCTGTCGAGGGTATGAAAGGATCCCTTATCTATTTACCTGTGATCTGTAACAATGCTTTCCCTGTTTCGTAGGCATTTGGGGCAGCTCTTTTTTTCAGGATGACATAGAAACCAGCATCCTCCAACGTTAAATTAGTGATGCTCAGAGAACAATCCAGTTGTATCTGCTCCCGGCCTGTGTAAGCGTTGCTGTAATTGACTCTAAGAATGGGAGATTTTTGGTAGGTCACGATTTTGTTCTCCTTCTGGATGGGACCTCGGAACCACCAGCAGAGAGAGATGTTCTCCATGCTTCCTCCTGGGATGAAGATGACTTCCCTGCCAACCGAGGGTCTGGGTGGCTTGACTTTGACAGCAATATAAGCATTGCCAGCTTGAGACATCAAGATGCAAGATGAACCTAGAAGATAACCTATGAGGATGGAGAGGGGGGGGAGTGGGGGAGAGAGAATGAGAGAATGAGAGACAGAATGAGAGAATAAGAGACAGAATGAGAGAGAGAGAGAAAGAGAATGAGAGAGAGAAACAGAAAGAGAGAGAATAAGAGAGAAAGAGAGGGAGAAAATGAGGGAGAGAGGGAGAAAGAGAAAGAGATGGGGAGAATAAGAGAGAAAGAGGGAAAGAGAGAAAGAGAGAGAATGAGAGACAGAAAGAGAGAGAGAGAGAGAAATGAAGAGAGAGAATAAGACAGAAAGAAAGAATGAGAGAATGAGGGGAAGAGAAAGAGAATGAGAGAGGGAGAGAGAGGGAGAATAAGAATGAGAGAATGAAAGTGAGAGAATGAGGGACAGAATGAGAGAGAGAAAGAATGAGAAAATGAGGGGAAGAGAGAGAGAGAGAGAATGAGAGATAGAGAGAGGAGGAGAATAAGACAGAAAGAGAGAAAGAGAGAGAATGAGAGAGAGACAGATTTAATCTATATTCCCATTGATAGCTAATTTGGATTTAGGGCTTGTCAGAAGTTCCCAAAAGAAGATCACATGACCCCAGGACACTGCAACCATCATAATTACGAACCAGTTGCCAAGTGTCCAAATTATGATCACGTGACCACGAGGAGGCTGCAAGGGTGAAAGACAGTCATGTCACTTTTTTCAGCACCCTTGTAATTTCCCACGGTCACTAAAGAAGCAGTTGTAAGATGCGGTATGCCCTCTATTTATTTGGTTTTGCCCTTTTCTGCCAAGCGTCTTTCACCTTAGACCAGGGGTCTCCAACCTTGGCAACTTTAAGCCTGGAGGACTTCAACTCCCAGAATTCTAAATGTTGGTCTATTTTTAGGAAGATTGTGAATTGTGGGAGTTGAAGTCCGCCAGGCTTAAACTTGCCAAGGTTGGGAGACCCCTGTCCTCGACCACAGCCAGCCACCCCAAAGAGCCCCATTCTTTTACCTGCCAAGACCATTGCTGGCCAGAGCTTTCTTTGTCCAAAGGACCAGCCTCGTTCCAAGCAACCTCTCCTTGATGCTTCAGGCCCTCTAGGGAACCAGAGGGTATTATACATGATGGAGGATTCTTTGGGAGTCTTGCCCACTTAGTTTCTCAGGATCTTTTCTGGCAGCATCTTCCCTCCCCCACTTGAGGCCCCCTCCCTCCAGGTCACAAGAAGAGGTAATAAAGCAGAGGTGTGAGCTAAGCTGACCTGGGAGAGCCTTTGTTTTGGAGGTGCCCAGGCCAGCTATGACATTTTGAACCCAGACCCCTCAGAAGCTATATGGGAATATGGCTGAGGATAGGATGACATCCCAGGGATTTGTTTGATGAAATGTTGGTCTATTTTTAGGGAGATTGTGAGTAGATTTAGACTTAGATTCAGATGTAGTAGATTCAGATGTAGTAGATTCAGCCGTAAATTCAAATTTAGGCTTAGGTTTAGATTATTTAGATTTAGATTTTAGATGATTTAGATGTAGATGTAGATTTTAGAGTTTAGATTTTAGATTTTAGATTTTAGATTTAGATTTAGATTTAGATTTAGATTTAGATTTAGATTTAGATTTAGATTTAGATTTAGACTTAGACTTAGATTAGGTTTAGAGTTTAGGTTTAGGTTTAGGTTTAGGTTTAAATTTAGATTTAAATTTAAATTTAAATTTTAGATTTAGATTCAGATTTAGATGATTTAGATTTAATTTAGATTCAGGTTTGGGTGATTTAGATTTAGACTTAGACTTAGACTTAGATTAGATTTAGATTTAGATTTAGATTTAGAGTTAGAGTTAGAGTTAGAGTTAGAGTTAGAGTTAGAGTTAGATTTAGATTTAGATTTAGACTTAGATTTAGATTTAGATTTAGATTTAGATTTAGATTTAGATTTAGATTCAGATTCAGATTCAGATTCAGATTCAGAGATTTAGATTCAGAGGCAGGTTCAGATTCAGAGGAAAATTCTGATTCTGATTCCAATTCCAATTATTCTGGTTCTGAAGCAGTTGCAGATTTAGTTTAGATTCAGACTCAGATAGAAATTACAGATTTAAATAAAGATTTAGTTTTAGATTCAGATGTGGATTTAGTTGAAGCTTTTGATGTAGCTTCAGATTCAAATTCAGATTGTTAAACAGCTTAAGGCATACATTTTCCCCCCTTATAACTCCTCCCAGTCATGAAAAATCAATCCAATTTCAGAGGGCTCCTTAAAGAACAACGAAAAGTGAAACATCCAACATGCTGAATTAACAGGTGCACCTAGGTAGAAAAAAAAAGGGCAGAATATACAGGTTTCCAGTTATACGTATTCATTCGACCAATTTTCATTCAATGAATGAAACAATAGTCCAACAATATTATATCATCAACAAATAAACATTTGTTCTTCAGGATGATTGCTCCCTTGCTTTTTGCATTTTAGAATAGTGTCTGTTAAACCAGGAAATGCTTATTTCTGCTGTCGGGCACTTGGGGGTTCATGTGCAAAATATGCACCATTCAAAATTTACAGAGGATGATAGAGGTCATTCTTGACTTACAACGGTTCATTTAGTGACCTTTTGAAGTTACGACGGCACTGACAAAAATGATCTGTATAATTTCTTATCCCAGTTTGATGTCAGAAGCACATCTTCATCGATATATTCAAAGGAGCAAAAACGCCATTCAAATTACAGCAGTTGGAACACTATCTGTATAGTGGTTAAAGACGCTCGGCCCTGAGTTCGAGTCCTGCCTTAAGGCACAAAGTCCTTCGGATGACTTTGGGACACTTTCAGTCAGGGGTGAAATCCAGCAGGTTCTGACAGGTTCTGGAGAACCGGTAGCGGAAATTTTGAGCAGTTCGGAGAACTGGCAAATACCACCTCTGGCTGGACCCAGAGTGGGGAGGGAATGGAGATTTTGCAGTATCCTTCCCCTGCCATGCCCACCAAGCCACACCAAGCCACACCCACAGAACCGGTAGTAAAAAAATTTGGATTTCACCACTGCTTTCAGTCCTCGGGAGAATAGCAATAGGAATAGCACCTAGATTTATATAACTGCTTCAGTCAGAGATAGTATTCAGCCGGTTCAGACCGGTTCAGGCGAATTGGTAGCGGTGACCTCAGGTGGGCCTGCCCGCTCCCGGCCACCTGCCCCAGCATAATGCCGTCCTATTTAGCCATGTTTTCAAGGCCGGGCCTTATCACCAAGCTTTGATGTCTTTGGCAACCTGCCAAAGGCTTTTCTTGGCAAACCCCCCACAAAGTTCAAGAGACGCTGACAAGAAACACTGGAATCAACGTCGCTTTTCTACAAAGAACCCAACGACTCGTTACTGCTCTTTTAAGGCTTATGGGAGGAGCCAATCATCTCCTGGCCTTACTCCCGAGTCGTCCTTTTTTGCTTCAGCTGCTCTTACCTTCTGGCAGCTCTGCGCATGCGTGCACTAGGAACAGGCTCCTTCTGTTCCTCTGCCTCTCTGCTGTCCGCCTCTGGAGGCTCCGGAGTCCGCGCATCGCTCCCAGATGACCCTGGCCCCATCTCTGTCTCTGACGCAGAGCCCTCGTCCTGGCCTTCTCCTGACTCCAAGCCCATTGTCCTCCCGAGCCTCCTCACTGTCTGACTCCGCTGGCCGACCACAACACGCAGGGGGCGAACCAATAGTAAGAATATTGGAAACCCACCATTGTTCACAGTGCTTTACAGCCCTCTCTAAGCAGTTTTCAGAGTCAGCCTCTTGTCCCCAACAACAATCTGGGTCCTCATTTTATTGACCTCGGAAGGCTGGAAGGCTGAATCAACCTCGTAGAAGGTAAACTACTTCCCAACAAAATGGCAGGGAATGACGAGAAGTCAAGAATTCCTCCAAGGACCACAACAGAAACAGTGCAAATAAACTTTCTGTAAAACCACCCTACAGATTGTCTTCAATTTACAACCATTCATTTAGCGACTGTTCAAAGTCACAACGGCACTGCAAAAAAGACTATTTTTCACACGTACAACCTTTGCAACATCCCCGCGGTCACGTGATCGAAATTTGCATGCTTGGCAACTGACATCGTATTTATGATGGTTGCATTCTCCCGGGGTCAGGTGATCCCCATTTGGCAAACTTCTGACAATCGAAGTCAAGGAGGAAGCCACTTAGCGACCATGTGGCGAACTTAACAACGGCAGTGATTCATTTAATGATGGGGGGTGCAAGAAAGGCTGTGAAATAGGGCAAAACTCACTTAACGACTGTTACTAAATGTGCTTGGCAGCCAGAAATTTGGGTCTCAGCTGTGGTCATAAGTCAAGACATACCCATATAAGGAAATAAACCTAACTTGGATTGTGAATGGCCTAGAGTTAGCTTTGCATGGCTTTTCAGTTTAATAACAAACAAACAAATAAACAAACTCCCTGGAAAATAAGTTTGGGTTGAGTCAAAGTTTGGGCACTGAGATCTTTTATTTCATCAATACAGGTGATGATTTTTTTTTTTTTTTTTTTTGCTCCTGAGGACTCTGGAGTGTTAGAATTGTTGACTTTTGGAGTCACCAGAATGTCCCTCAATATTTTGTTGTTGGGTCCCTGTAGATGGCATCTTCCATGGTGGTGGGGAAGAGACAGATGAGCAGGGGGTCTCTGGGGCAGGTGTCTGATGCTAAGACTTGGATGTTACCGGACTCCAGGCTGGAGTAATCTTCATTCTTCGTTATCTGGAAGACAATGTTATTAGCGAGTATTACTGAGCTGTGGTGGTGCAGTGGTTAGAGTGCAGTACTGCAAGCTACTCAGTTGCCTGTTGGCTGCCTGCCATTTGGCAGTTCGAATCTCACCAGGCTCAAGGTTGACTCAGCCTTCCGTCCTTCCGAGGTGGGTCAAATGAGGACCCAAAATTGTTGGGGGCAAGATGCTGATTCTGTAAACCGCTTAGAGAGCTGTAAAGCACTGTGAAGCGGTATATGCTATTGCTATCTTCCTAACTCCCACCCTTCTATGGTGTGCAGTTAGAATGCAGCATTGCCCAGTGCAAGGAGTTCGATCTTAACCGGAAAGCAAAATCCATGGGGAAGACAGATTCACTTAATAACCGGTTTACTAATTTAAGAACTGCAGTGATTCGCTTAACAACGGTGGCCAAGGAAGGTCGTCACATAAGGCAAAATTCACTGAACCATTGACTTGCTCAGCAAGAGAAATGTTGGGCTCAGTTGTGGTCATAAAGCCGAGGACTACCTCGACAGCCTAGCTTGACAAACTTTCAGAATATTTGCTAGGATAATCTTTGGTTCCACTTGCAAATAGGAGGTGGAATCACATGGATTGGGTTGCGGAACAATGATTCATAGTTTATATGACGTGAGCACCAGGGGTGGATTCTAAATTTTTTAATTATTGGTTATGTGGGCGTGGCTTATTTTGTTGGCGTGGCTCACAAAATAAGGGTGTGTGTGGGGGGGAGGTAATGTGACTGGGTGGGTGTGGCCAACTTTTTTTTTTTACGTTTAAAGCATTTTTTCTACAACCTTAACAGGTTGCAGAAAAAAAATGCTTTTAGAAGCCTCTGACCATCAGGCAACTCAGCTGGGATCGCCAGAGGCTTTTAAAGGCATTTTTTTCCCCTACAACCTCTTTGGCCGAAGAGGTTGCAGAAAAAAAATGCTTTTAAAAGCCTCTGACGTTCCCAGCTCAGCTGTGTGATGATCAGAGGCTTTTTTTTTTTTTTTTACTTTTAAAAGCATTTTTTTGGCCGAAGAGGTTGTAGAAAAAAATGCTTTTAAAAGAAAAAAAAAAGCCTCTGATGAGGTGGGCAGGGTAAGCGAATGGCGACCTGGCTGGGGACCAGTTCAGGGGTGTGGCCAGCCAATGTTATTACCGGTTCTCTGAAATACTACAAATTTTTACTATCAGTTCTTGAGAACCGGTGCGAACCAGGAGCAACCAACCACTGGTCACTGGTGAGCACCTCAGAGCCATTATCTGATCTTCTACTAATGGTACTTACACAAGCTTGGCATTGAGGATAGTCTGCTGACTCAGCATTCGATTCTCTTCCCTGGGGGTGGGGGGGGGGGAGAAGAAAGGGAGGGGCGAATTAAGAGGCATATGTGACCAGGCTTAAATTACTGTTCTTCAAACACCTTATGCAAAGATCTAGCTCTCTGGAAAAGGCCCTAAGGTTGGGAAATGTGAAAGGAAAGAAGACAACTAACAGTGGATAGATCGTTACAGCAGTGATGAGTTCACTGTTGAAAAAGTTGGAGAAGCATCAGCTGTGGGTTTTGTCCGGTTCGAGCGAACTGTAGCGGCGACTGCAGTAGATCATGCCCACCCGCCTGGATGTAACGCTGTCCTATTTCCCATTTTGGAGGCTGCGCGAGAGCAAAGAGCATGGGCGGAAGGCCGAGCATGCGTGGAAGGCAGCACGTGCCAGCGAAGTGAGTGCGCACACTCACATTTGCGAACCGGTAAGAAGGTAAGTGAATCCCACCTCTGAGAAGCAAGATAGGGAGAGATCATTGTGGAGAAAATCTATCTACCAGTATGTGGTGACTTGAAATCCACATAACAAATGGCACATCACCCATGCATCCATCTATCTATCCACCATCCATGCACCCATCCATTTATCCAACCAACAAACCAACCAATCAATGAAGCATCCACCCACCCACCCACCCACCCATTTATCCATCCATCCACTCATCTACCCTCTGATCCACCCATTCACTCATCCATCCTTCCACCTATCCCCTATCTCTCCACCTATCTCTCCACCTATCAATCCATCCATCCATCCCCCATCCATCCATCCATCCATTCATCCATCCATTCATCCCTCCACCTTCCCATCCATTCATCCCATCCATTTATCCATCCATCCATCCATCCCTCTACCTATCCACCCACCCACCCATCTATCCATCTACCCATCCGTCCATCCATCCATCCCCCATCCATTCATCCATCTCTCCATCCCTCCATCCATCCCCAATCCCTCCATCCCCCATCCATTCATCCATCCCTCCATCCCTCCATCCATCCCCTATCCCTCCACCTATCCATCCATCCATCCATCCCTCCACCTATCCCTCCACCTATCTCTCCACCTACCCATCCATCCATCCATCCTTTCATCCCTCCATCCCTCCATCCAACTATATCCTTGACTTAGCCAGTCACAAGTTGTTCAAGTATGATTAGGGACAGCACCATGGGCTACAGAACACCTAAGTCAAGTTGGAGTTTTCAGATGAGCTAAGCATCTGCTCCAGCGATGGTCATGAAGAGCTTGAAATGGAAATGCCTTGTACTTATATTCCTGTACTTACCCAGATAGAATGCTTTGAGTACTTAATCTTTGTTGACTTCCAACCTGGCTTTCTATCCTATGAAAGAGGTGAGAGAAAGATGGATTTTCAGAGATGTGCCTCCAAAAGAAATCCCTCCCCCCATTTCTTCTTGATCTCATCCTTTCCCAAGAATCTCCCTTGAGCCGGTCTACTTGTATAGAGTAGACCAAAAATCCAGGTAAGGGTTACAGCAGTTCCTTTAGTGTCAGAGGTGGCGCAGTGGTTAGAGTGCAGTACTGCAGGCTACTTCAGCTGACTGCTAGCTGCAGTTCGGCAGTTCAAATCTCACTGGCTCAAGATTGACTCCGCCTTCCATCCTTCTAAGGTAGGTAAAATGAGGACCCAGATTGTTGGGGGAAATTTTACTGACTCTGTAAACTGCTTAGAGAGGGCTATAGAAGCACTATGAAGCGGTATATAAGTCTAAATGCTATTGCTATTTCTAGTGACCATTTGAAGTTACATCCACACATAATGAAGGATTATAAATTGAATGAGCAAATAATGGAAGATTTTAATTTAACACAAAAGTCTGTATTATTATTATTAGAATTATATAAGATGGCTAAATGTAATAAATATGATTAATAATATTCAATTTGTATTAACAGCTTGACACTTAGAATAGGGTGATTGGCCTAAAAAAATGACACATTGAAATATTGAATAACTAAATAACGAAAGATGATAATTTAATAAAAAATTATGTATATTATTACTAGAATGATATAAGCTTGTCCAGTGATTAATATTATTAATATTATTTGGGTGCCACACTATTCACACCTTGATATGTTTGTAAAAAATAAAAAACTTGGGAGGAGGGGGGGGAAACAAGAAAGAAGTTACAACCACACTAAAAGAAGTGATGTATAACCAACCAGTCAGTACGTTTTTCCCACTTATGACCATGGCAGGAGTATCCCCATGGGTTATGTAATCCAAATTCAGATGCTTGGCAACTGGCTCCTATTTACGACGATTGCAATATCCCCTGGTTCAGAGGTGGGTTTCAGCAGGTTCGGACCAGTTCTGGAGAACTGGTAGCGGAAATTTTGAGTAGTTCGGCGAACCGGTAGTAAAAATTCTGACTGGCCCCGCCCCCATCTATTCTCTGCCTCCCAAGTCCCAGCTGATTGGGAGGAAATGGAGATCTTGCAGTATCCTTCCCCAGGATTGGGGAAGGAATGGAGATTTTACAGTAACCTTCCCCTGCCACGCCCACCAAGCCACACCCACTAAGCCATGCCATGCCCACCAAGCCACACCCACAGAACCAGTAGTGAAAAAAATTTGAAACCCACTACTGCCCTGGTTATAACTTTTGTGACCTTCTGACATGCAAATTTAATGGGAAATGAGGTTTATTTCCTCCCTACCCCCCAAAATGAAATCCTGGTATGTTTACGTGCCATAGTTCAAATCTAGAACTTACTTAGCTTGAGATATCTCCGCACTTCCCAGCTCTGTAGCACGTGCAGGCCTTAGGAGAAGAGAAAACACAAACACATACATGGACACACACCGACACAAACACACATGGAATGAAAAACTCTTGTTTGTTTGTTTGTTTATTTCTATCCCAGCTTTATTGTCTTTACAAATAACTTCAAGGTGGCAAATACATCTAGTACTTGCTCCTCCTCCTATTTTCCCCTCAACAACAGCCCTGTGAGGTGGGTTGGACTGAGAAAGAGAGTGATTGGCCCAAAGTCACCCAATTGGCTTTCATGGATAAGGTGGGACTAGAACTCACCGTCTCCTGGTGATTGGCCCAAAGTCACCCAATTGGCTTTCATGGATAAGGTGGGACTAGAACTCACCCATCTCCTGGTGATTGGCCCAAAGTCACCCAATTGGCTTTCATGGATAAGGTGGGACTAGAACTCATCGTCTCCTGGTGATTGGCCCAAAGTCACCCAGTTGACTTTCATGGATAAGGTGGGTCTAGAACACACCATCTCCTGGTGATTGGCCCAAAGTCACCCAATTGAAAACCTCCAGTGTTGGAGCATCCACAACTTCTGGCGGCAAGTTGTTCTACCGGTTAATTGTTCTCGCTATTAGGAAGTTTCTCCTCAATTCCAGAGTTTTTTCTCTCCTTGATTAGTTTCCAATCCATTGCTTCTCGGGCTGCCTCCCAGTGCTTTGGAAAATAAGTTGGCCCTTCCTCTTTGTGGCAGCTCCTCAAATACTGGAAACCTGCTATCATATCCCCCACTACCTCTCCTTTTCTCTGGATTGGCCATACCCAAATCCTGCAACCCTTCTTCATATGGGGGTTGTTTTTTTTTGTTTTTTTTTATCTCCAGGCTCTTAATCATCTTAGTTGCTCTTCTTTCTTACAAAAAAAAAAAAAAAAAAGTTACAAAGAAGTTACACTAGGTCTCCATGAGTAAAAAGAGAAATATTACCTTTTAACGCGGCCCACAGTCCGGTAAAGCGTCAGTGACAAAATGAAGGCAAAGCCAGTGCCACTGGAAACTATGATCCCTAATAAGGCTAACGGAGACATCGTGCGCCGCTCCACGTCGTAGTAACTTCTGTCTGGCAAGAGAGAGAAAAGTCATGAAGAACTTGGAAAGGGAGTATTCCGGTGGTGGGTTGCTCACAGACTGCCCTGAACCGGGACAAACCGGTATTAGTGGTGGTGGGAGGCTCCACCCACCCACCCAGACATCATCAAAAACGCTCTGTGCATGCACAAACCCGTATCGCCGGGATTTGAAACCCACTACTGGAGCATTGTTGGAGTTGCATTAGACCAGGGGTGTCAAGGCCCGGATCTGGTCTGTGATGTGGTTGGATCTGGCCCGCGGAGCCATCCTGGAAAATGTAAGGGGCCGGTCCGTGTGGCTTCGGCCCGGTCTACCCATGAGGCTTTGGCCCAGTCTACCCAATGAAAAAAGGAAACTTGCCAGCAGTTTGAGATGTGGCATCAAGCTGGCAATACCCACCCATCTGGCAACGACCACCCAGTCAGTCACGCCCAGTGAGTCGCGCCAAGCTGGCCATGCCCAACCAGTCGGCCACACCCACCTGCCCCCCCCCCCAGCCCTGATGTGGCCCTCAGTGAAACTGAGTTTGACACCCCTGGATTAGACCTTAAAAAAGGATTTCTCGCCAACTTTAAGATGTGTCAAAGTGCATACCTCTTCAAGCTGCCAAGGTTGAGAAACAGAAAACTGGCTTTCTGCTTGTCATGGCATAATAATCTAGGTCCATGCTAGCTGGGGTAATTCTGGGAGTTACCACCAAACTGCCTTTTACCAGTGCTTAGCTGTAGGGTGGCCCTTTGAAGCCGCCTTGAAGTTTAAACACTTTTTCCTTATAGCCCATCAGCTGGGATTCAGGAGGCAGCAATAGATTGGGGGTGGGGCCAAATAAAAGGTAAGAATAATGTGGGGGGGGGGGCAGGGAGAACTGGTTCGGTGACGTCATATTGTTACCGCTACCGGCTCAGCGGAACCGGGTGGAAACAGGAGGAACCCACCACTGCCGCTAACTTAACAACCACCAGGCAACCTTGCTTAGCCACCGAGGCAAGAAAGCTCATAAAATGGAGCTAAGCTCACTTATCAAATGTCTCACTTAACAACAGAAATTGGGGGCTCACTTGTGGGTCCCAAGTTGAGGACATCTTGTATTTGAAAGAAAGCACGGTGCAATGCTAACCGCCTGGATTACATTTCACTACCATACGCGTTTCGTTAGGACAAGTAAGCCGAAAGCGATAATAGCAATTACCTCTGACTATTAAGGTTGCAGTTCCCACTTCGGATCGGTTAACGGTATTTTTATACACAGCGTAGAAGTCGGAGTCAGTGACTAAAACATCTCTGATAAGTAACGTACAATCTGCCCTGATGCGTTCACGCTGGCGGGAAGCTGGGCCGTAGACCACAGAACTTTTATTGGGATTATATGCTAAGATCTCTAAAAAGTTATTTGTCTCCCCTCGGTACCAGTGGCAGGCCAGGATGTTAGTCTTCACTCCGGATGGACTTAATGCCACGTCCCATCCGATGTCGGGATCATCAGGATCTACCCTCACGTCAATGGTGACATTTTCAGCTGCTGCAGCCAATGGGAAGCCAGGAGGTTTCAGGACGTGACCTGGAGGGGCAGGAAGGAGGAGAAACACCAAAGTGATCCCCCTCGAGAAGACATCAGAGCAGCATTTGGAGACGGGAAGCTGTGTACAATAGCAATTAGCGCTTAGACTAGAGTGCAGTGCTGTAGGCTAATTCCGCTGACTGCCGACTGCCTGCAGTTCAGCAGTTCGAATTTCACCATGCTCAAGGTTGACTCAGACTTCTGTCCTTTCAAGGTTGGTAAAATGAGGACCTCAATTGTTGGGGCAGTTATGCTGACTCTGTAAACTGCTTAGAGAGGGCTGTAAAGCACTGTAAAGTGGTATATATGTCTAAGTGCTATTGCCCTCCCTCCCTCCCTTCCTTCCTTCCTTCCTTCCTTCCTTCCTTCCTTCCTCCCTCCCTCCCTCCCTCCCTCCCTCCCTCCCTTCCTCCATTCCATGGTGCGCAGTGGTTAGAATGCAGCATTGCAGGCTAACTCTGCTGACTGCCAGCAGTTCAATCCTGACCGGCTCAAGGTTGACTCAGCCTTCCATCCTTCCGAGGTCGGTAAAATGAGGACCCAGATTGCTGGGGGCAAGAGGATGACTTAGTAAACTGCTTAGAGAGGGCTGGAAAGTCCACCCATCTTAAAGGGCCAAGATTGAGAAACAATGCTGGCTGGGGAATTCTGGGAGTCGAAGCCACCGTGGCTCATGCGTACAGTCTCAACCCAGAATACGCAACGTAAAGATAACCATCATAGTAAACAGTAAATAGTGCAAGATCGGAAGTTGCGGAGAGACCTGACCCATAGAATCGCCAAGCATCGGACACGATTGAATGGATAATCTCATCATCATCTATCATAATACCACCCACCATCTCAGAAAGGCAATCATAGCTTAATTGAAAAAGCACCCAGGAGTTTCAACTAGGATTTTCAGTCGGTTCCCCTGGATCAAGGCTCTCCAAGCTTGACAACTTTAGGTCTTGTGGCCTTCAACTCCCAGAATTCCTATGGCTGGTTGAGAAATTCTGGGAGTTGAAGTCCACAAGCCTTCCAGGGGAACCAACTGGTCATCTTCCATCTCAGCATTAAAAATGCACGAAAGTACCCCAGTGTCTCTTTTGAAAATGAGATGGGTGGCACACTCATTCAATAAAGGAATACATAAATACCTCTCGGTGAACCTCATTTCTAACTCCAACTGCTCATTTCTTACTTGTGAAAAGTAGAATAAGCCAGTAACAGTGATACATTGAAAGGGTCCTCAGGGCTTGGCAGCAGACGGCTGTTATTCCTGCCATACTTGGTGATGGACATCCTGAACTTTTATCTTGGTGCCCATCTGGATGGCCGTGTTCCATGTTCTTCCCCCACCCCAGAGTTTCCTCCCACTAAGACTGGGAGGCTTCACTGCCAGGCCCACTGCCCTAAGCCATTGTGAACTCACAGCCAAAGGTCACAAAGCAAAACTTGAGATAAGAGATCCTGGTGAGGTGGGCCATCCAGAGTCATCCAAGGAACCCTTCTTCAAAAATGATATTTCTGCCCGACTGTCTACCTGTGTGCCAAGAGACATCACTGCAGGAATAAGGAACCATACTGATCCTACTAAAAGACCTCTCCCCTTCCTTCTGCCCACTCCCCCAAAAGTCATTGATAGCTGGTATTAGATGGTCAATGCTAAGGAGAACATAGCAGAAAGCTGGAGGATCTGAAGTTCTTAACATCTTCTCTGTCAGGGTTCCAGAAAAAAACCCAAGTCCAAGTAAAGACTCTGAAGCAAGCATTTTTCAAAGTTCTATTTACTAGAATAGGTAAACATCTGGGAAAACCCGAATCTGAGAGGTCCGGGTTTTCCCTCAGCAAATCAAAAAACCCCAAACCATCCCCTCACTCCTCAGTCGATCACATGCTCCAATCAGCTGTCCCATCTTGAGACCTCACTCCGATCACTCCTTCTCCAGATGCAGAATCGGCCTGACTTTGACTGACAGGAAGAATGCTATTATGTCTACACACAACGCCTCTACTAAATCCCCCCACCTATTTTCCCACACATTTGAAGGTGGCAGCATGGAAGCTTCTGGCCTAATATGGCTTCCAAAGCTGACATTCTCAACTGCTCCTTGAATAAAGTTATGGTAGCAAGGCTTCTGATGGGGGAGGGCGAACCAGTTTTACAAGTCAGCATGGACAGCCATGGAATGGATCCTTCCCCCCCCTTCCCCTCCAAATTTGGCATTTTATTAATCAAGATACCGCCCCCCCTCAAATGCTCTTTTTGGGCTCATTGGGTTGTCCACATTCATCAGAATGATTTCAGAATGATTCTTAGTATAGCTCAAAAAGAACACTGGTATAATCTAATTGCCTTGGGCCATCCATTTTGGTACAAAGTTCCAGGTTAAGACAAAAAAGGATTAGATTAGGGGTGTCCAACCATGGCCACTTTAAGACCTGTGGACTTCAACTCCCAGAATTCCCCAGCCAGCATGGGAATTCTGGGAATTAAAGTCCACAGATTTTAAAGTGGCCAAGCGTTAGAAATTTTGTTTATATAAAGCACCACAAAAAACAAAGAGCACAGTCACCATGTGCTTTACTGCTCAACTATATAACTATATAAAAGGAAATAGGAAACTCCACTTAGAACAAAAGAGCGTAGAATATATACCATAGATCCAAACTTGTAAATACTGCCATCTACTGGTTGAATATCATACATTAATACTGGTTATCTCATACATGTTTGACAAACTAAATGAGTTAATGAATAAATAAATAAAATAAATGTATTCCAACACCAAGGTTGGACACCCCTGGCTTAGATGTTACCACAGGTATAGAAAAGCACATATCCAGTGTGAATGTCCTGTGTTTGAGTGCCTTCCACAGCAGTGGTGAAATTTAAAATTTGTGGGGGTAATATGACTGGCTGGGGGTGGCCAACTTCTTTTTTTACTTTTTTAAAGAATTTTTTTTACAACATATTCTGCCAAATAGGTTGTAAAAAATGCTTTTAAAAGGTAAAAAAAAGGCTCTGACGATTACAGTGTGGTGAACAATCTTCAGAGCCTTTTTAAAAAACTTTTTAAAAGTAGGAAGTAATGACACCCAGGCGGGTGGGCGGAGCTTTGCACCGCCATCGCTATCGGTTCTCCGAACTACTTGCCATAATCGCTACCGGATCGCCCGATCCATTCCGAACCGGGATCATTTCACCCCTGTTCCACAGGCATCCTGAACTCTGGGTATTTAAAGTAACGGTCAAAAATGAACAATCTCAAGAGTAGACACTGCAATGGTTTAATTTCTTTCAGTGCATAAGAGTGTCGGTATTCTTTTCAGATCCTAGTGGAATCAGAGGAACTGTGGGAATTTGCTGTCAATTTTTGGGTGCAGAGAGGGATAGATAAAAATTTGCACATCGAAGGGGTTTTTTTTTTTTCGTCTTGAAGAAAAGGGATCCATTTTGGTTCTTGAAGGCTTGATGCAATCTGTTCTTTTTACCTGAAAGAGAGACAATCTCAAATCACACGCACAGCAACCAAAAATGAAATATATGTAGCCCTTGACATACGACCACAATTGAGCCCAAATTTCTGTTGCTAAGTGAGACAGCTGTTAAATGAATTTGACCCTGCTTTATCACTTTTCCTGCCATATTTATTAAGTGTTATCACTGCAGTTGTTAAAAGTTAGCAACTGTTGTGGCCCGTCAGCATCTTGTGCGGACTATAGCTGATTCCGACAGGGAGGAGGCTGGTCTGGTGCTGTGCCAGCAGCCTGTGCAGTTGGCACTCGAGTCAGACAATGAGGAGGCTGGAGAAGAGGTGGTGCCAGAGGCAGGGATTCAGCCAGGGCCTTCAGAACCTCCAGAAGCTTCCATAAGTGAAGAGGAAGAAGAGGAGGAGCCTTTTCTCGATGCATGGGCACGCAGAGCTGCCAAAAGACAGGAGTGGTGCCTCAGGAGGAGGTCTCCTCGAGAATAAGGCTTGGGGCTAATTGGCCACTCCCTTAGCCTATTTAAGGCGGAACACTGACTGAAGCAATTTGCAGGGAACAACTTCATTCACTCTCCTTCGTGTCTTGTCTTGCTTATCTTATCAGCTTCCTGCAAATTGCTTCTGGGCATTCTGCCAACCATAGTAAGCTTTCAGTTATTATTCTTTGAATTCTTGGCGGCTGTTAATGCAATTAATTAACAGCCATTGTTTGAAAACTGGTTTATTCAGTAAACTAAGGTTTAAATAGACTTTGTGTGTGCTGAGTTCTTTGGGGTCCGTAGCTGGGGCAGAACAGCAACTCAGCGGTTAACGTGGCTTGTCAGAAGGTTACAAAAGGGGGCTTACATGACCCAAGGACACTGCAACTGTCATAAATAGGAGTCAATTGCCAAGCATCTGAATTCTGGTCACGTGATCATGGGGCTGCTACAATGGCTGTACGTATGAGAAATGACTTTTTCCAGTGCTCTGAACAGTCCCTAAATAAACTGTCATAGGTCGAGCACACAGTGTCCCTGTGGGTCATGTGATTGTGATCTTGGCTATGTTGTAAATGTACAATGGTTGTGGGGTTGTGTGATTGCCGTTTGCAACCTTCAGAGCCGGCTTCAGCAAGCAAGCAAACTCAGTGGAAAAGCCAGCCGGGAAAGTCACAAATCACAATGCTTAACAATTGCAACTTGGTTGGTTGTTTGCACCTGACAGGTGTGCTGAGTCATGGATGCCCTCCCTACAGTCCCTGCTCTTTGCCCTTAAAATTTAAATTCATCTCATTTGGTATGGTAGGTGTTGTGGTCCGCCAGCAGCCTGCAGAGCTAGTAGTGGAGTCAGACAGTGAGGAGGCTGGGGAGGACCATGGGCCAGCACTGGAGTCTGGGGAAGGCCTGGACAAGGGCTCTGCGTCGGAGGCAGAGTTGGGGCCAGGGCCATCTGGGAGAGATGTGTGGACTCCAGACCTTCCAGAGTCGGATAGCAGAGAGGCAGAGGAGCCTGTTCCTAGTGCATGCATGTGCAGAGCTGCCAGAAGCCAAGAGCAGCTAAAGCAAAAAAGAACGACTCAGGAGTAAGGCCAGTAGATGATTGGCCACTCCTAGAAGGCTTAAAAGAGCAGCAATGGCTCTTGGGCTCTTTGCAGGAAAGCAACGTTGCTAAATCTGTTTCCAATTGGCATCTCTTGTTTCTGAACTTCGTGGGGCTTTGTCAAGAAAGACCTTTGGCAGGGTGCCAAAGAAGAGAAAGGTTTGTGATAAGCCCGAAGGACTTTTTCTGAAGGACTTGTTTTGGAATTAATGTGGACTAAACTGGGAATGAAGTAATTCTCAGCTGTTGTAATAAAATATTTTTGTTTGGGACTAATTGTGTCTTATAATGACTAAGTGAGCCTAAGTCACAACAGTAGGTGAATCGTCAGCAACATTTAGCAATGGCTTGGTTAACCAGGTAGCATTAAGGAGCCATGGTGGTGCAGTGGTTAGAATGCAGTATTGCAGGCTAATTCTGCCGGCTGCCAGCAGTTCGATCCTGACTGAATCAAGGTTGACTCAGCCTTACATCCTTCCGAAGTGGGTCAAATGAAAACCCAGATTCTTGGAGCAAGATGTAGACTCTGTAAAACGCTTAGAGACGGCTGTAAAAACCCTGCGAAGCAGTATTAAATGAAGCGGTCTTAAGTGCTATGGTTATTGCATGAACACGTGTGATGTTTTCCACAGAGTGGGAATTCACAGATTGTTTTTAAGTCTTCCTTTCCTGGGTCTGTTACTTACCGTCCTCTCCTGGGGACACCTCTTGCTCTACCTCTGCCTCTACCTCTTGCCCCTCGCTGTGCGGTACCTCCACGCGTCTTACGCTTGGGAGCTGTTGTTTTCCTAAAGACACACACACACACACACAAAATGAGCATGGCTCTGAACGCTAAGTTGTCAACAGAGATCGTGCAATGGAGTTATCTTGGCCTTTAGTTTTAAACTAAAACTACATACAGGTAGACTTATGACAACAATTGAGCCCCAGATTTCTGTTGCTAAAAGAGATGGTTATTAAGGGAATGTTTGTCCTTCTGAAATGTTTGCCATGCTCCTTTTTCTTCTGAGGGTTCAGCTGCCTCTTAGCTGACTATGGCCTGGTCCTGTGATGGCAAACCTATGGCATGCGTGCCAGAGGTGGCACGCAGAGCCCTCTATGTGGGCATACACACCATCGCCAGCTGCTTTTCTGGTTTATGGCACCAGCCAGCTGGTCTTTGTGGGCGCCGGAGCACTGAAAAATGGTCTGAAAAATGACCAAAAAACAGGCTGTTTTTTGGGCCATTATTTGGGCTGTTTTCAGGCTGTATTTTGGGATGTTTTCCGGCCATATTTGGCCTGAAAACAACCAAAAAACAGTCATGCATGTGCCAGCCTGCTGGTCTTTGGATTTCTGGTACTCCAGCATGCACAAAGATCAGCTGGCTGGTGCACGCATACTTTCCGGCCAGCTGGTCTTTGGTTTTCCGGCGCTCCAGTGTGCAACATGTACGTGTGTTTCAGTTTGGGCATTCGGTGCCGAAAAGGTTTGCTACCACTGGCCTAGTCTGTGGCTCTTCCTTCTCTCCCCCAAGGTTATTCTCACATACCATTATACCAACTTAGATGGGATAGAATAGTAAACAGTTGAAGGACATTAAGTTCTTTAGTTGAAATTACACCGTCGGTATCACTGGATGCCAATTTACTGCCAACACTGAAAGGAGGACCCAGGACTTCTGAAGTGCCATCTTCTCTGCTATATCCAAAGTCCAATGGCCAATTATACTCCTCCTCGTCCAGGGGTGGGCTTAAAAAATTATAACAAGGGGTTCTCTGCCCGGTTGTTGGGTGAGCATGGCCATGGTGAGCATTGCTTAGTCAGCCCCCTACAGCATGACAGGGGGGGGGGGTGTTGCCCTCCCCAGGCTCCTGAGGCCCTCTGGAGGCCAGAAATGGGACCATTTCCGGATTTCTCAAACTTCTGGTAGACCCGTTTTCCACTCTTCCCAAGCCTGCACTTACCTGCATCCAAAATGGGTCATGTGGGGATTCCTGGGAGGGGTGGGTAGGGTGGGGCAGGGCGGGGCCAGTCAGAAGTGCACAGAATCTTAATGAGAGATTCTCCCAAACCCCTGCGAACCCCCACCTGCCTGCTCCTGCCCTCGTCCTGTTCCTGTCAGAAGCACCTTTGAAGGTGCTTCTGAGTTGAAAGGATTAGCTAGTGACATTACCCAGGGGATACCCGTGGGAGTGCCTTTTCACGTCTCCATCAAGGAGCTGGAGCTAATAACAGGCACTCACCCCTCCAGGCAGCAGCACTCAAGTCTCGAACACGGGCTTGTTAACCTACAACTCGGAATCCTAAACACATGAGCCACCCTGCTCCTTATGACCAATGCTATTTGGTGTAAACAAGGGCATTCAAGGAACATTTTGTTGGATGACAACTTACTTTGCTGCTTGCGTTGATGCTGGTATGGGTGCTGGGGGTGGAGCTGGAGCTGCAGCTGGTGCTAACGCCGCCGCGCTGGTGGTCGGGGCAGGTTGAGAAGTACTACTGAAGAATCAGAAAAAAACAAATATCGTGAGAATTCCTTTGAATTCTGTGGTTCAACAAGCTGCGTTTTGCTTTCCTGCGCTTGCGTCTAAGGCAGAAGCAGGGGACGATGGGAATGAGAAGACTGGCCACAGCCAACTTGCTGCCACCAATTCGCCATGGCCAACTCACCGCGGGACATGTTGCCATGGCCAGATCAACATACGGCAACTCGCTCTGGGACAATTTAACAATTCTATTGAATGGTTTAAAGTAAATAAAAGAAAATATTTTCATTTTGGCCATTCATATTTCGTTCTATCCCTACTTTTGTAACCTTCCTTTAATTATTCTATTCCACCATTTCTTTGACAGCAGTGTAACTCTTGACCCCAGTGAGGCAGAGGAGGGTTTCAGCAGGTTCTGATCAATTCTGGAGAACCAGTAGCGGAAATTTTGAATAGTTCAGAGAACTGGTAAATACTACCTCTGACTGGCCCCACCCCGCATCTATTCTCTGCCTCCTGAGTCCCAGCTGATCGGGAGGAAATGGGGATTTTGCAGTAAACTTCCCCTGGAGTTTTAAAGGAGTCTAAACTGGGGGGGGGAGCCTTCAAAATTTTTTGCAAGGGGTTCTCTGCCCAGTTGCTAGGTGGGCGTGGCCTAGTGGCCCCCCTGCACCATGGGAGGGGGGCTGTTTTTGCCCTCCCCAGGCTCCAGAGGCTTTCCTCGAGCCTCCAGGAGGGAAAAACGGCCTCCTGAGGCTCTGGAGGTCCTCTGGAGGCCAGAAACAGGCCCATTTCTAGTCTTCCCGAACCTCCGGTAGGCCTGTTTTTTGCCCTCCCTGAGCCTCCATGGGCACCCTGCACTTACCTGCATCCAAAACGGGCCATGTGGGGAGTCCTGGGAGAGGCAAGGCAAAGCGAGCTCGCATGCACAGCGCATGCAATTCCGAACCGGCAAGGAAGGTAAATAGATTTCACCCCTGATTTGGAAGTTCTCCGAACTGCACAGAATCTTAGCTAGAGGTTCTCCCGAACTCCTGCGAACCCCTAGCAGCCCACCCCTGAGTCTAAATATTACCTTCGAGAAGTGACGATCTGATAAGCAGTTAGGCCTACAAGCATTGAGACCACGAAAAATGACGACAGTGCAATTCCTATGATGCCTGGTGTAGAAAGCCGGTTTCCTTTCCTGCCAGTAGCTCCTTCAATAGAAGAGAATATATGTAGCTCAGGATTGAACTCTGGAGTTCTTGGTGCTCTCTGAGCTTGGTGGTTTTTTCTGTAGATGTTTCATTACCGAACCTGGTAACATTTTCAGTGCTAGAAGGAGTGAGGTTTGATCTCTCTTTATATGCAATAGTCTGCCCTACCAGTATTTGGTCAGGATGTGATTTTCTTTCTTTCATAGTTCCTTGATGAGGATATTATTATTTGTTGGTCTGTTTGTTTGTCTGGTATTAATCGCTGCTTATCTGCTTATCTACACTTATTTTAGTGTTGAAGAGAATGTGTTTTTTTCTTCTCCTTAGCTTTTTTATAGTCTCTTTCGAATGATGTTAAATGTAGTTTATCTCTATGTGTCTGTTGATGGCTAATGTGCGAAACTGCCCTGCATCTTCGCATTTTTGGATTTAGTTTGATCTAGTATGGTCATAGTATCCCCATTGAAACTATGATGGAGTCTGTCTGTGTGTGGTGAGATTAAGGAGATTAAGGAAACAGAGTCAGTCCAACAAACAATCAGAAGCCAATAACAACAAAAAATAGACAATAAATTAACTCATGCAGTAAAGGCTAAAGGAAATATAGCTTTTAAAAAATAAAATAAAATAAACTTTAAAGAAAAGGCACTGTGTTCAAATACATCAATTCCTTACCCATATGATTTACTATGAACAAATCAATAATCCTAAATTTACCGCGGGGGAAAATTATTCTTTTTAATCAAGTAAAATTATAAATATAGGGCTATAATTTTATACAGTGTTATCATTTGTATTTTTTATTTTATTTTTATTTTATTGCGATTTATATGCTGCCCTTCTCCCGAAGGACTGAATTAAGATTGGCCATGACATTTAAAACTTCTAATTAGTCCATTTCGGGAATGAAATCTGAGTACTCATAACCAAGGTATGGACTGTGAAGACGGCAGAATTTGCAGAAATGGCAAAATTGACCTATTTGATTTAAGGAGAGAAGAATAGGTAATGCTATAAAAGATTGGAAGCCTTTATTGACTTTTTGCTAAAAATGATTTAGTTAGCACTTTACAAAAAATGAATTGGCAATTTCTAGATTTGCTAACTTAAAATTATTGAATATGGGAAGAAGGGATCTACATAATGGAATTATAAAGGGGGGAAATGATGAACATTTGTGTTATAAAGAAGATTGGAAGTCACGTCTTTACTTTTCTCTTTTCTTCTTTCTTTACCTGTAATGTTTCTGGAATTTTTATCTCTTTTTTCCCCCTGTTTTCTCTTTATGTACTTTTTCTATTTAATGTTTTAATTATGAAAAAAAAAAATTCAACAAAACACACACACATATGAAATTAATCTGGGTATGTGGCAATGCCCCTTCTTCCTTCCTTCCCCTTCTTCCATCTCTCGGTCTCTTTCTCTTTCCCTTCTCACCTTCTCCTTCCTTCCTTCCTTCCTTCCTTCCTTCCTTCCTTCCTTCCTTCCTTCCCTCCCTCCCTCCCTCCCTCCCTCCCTCCCTCCCTCCCTCCTTGCCCTTCTGCCATCTCTCTGTCTCTCCCTTCTTCCTTTTCCACCTTCTCCTTCCTTCCTTCCCTCTCCCCAGCTCCACATGGGCAATGCCTTCACATGGGCAAAACACCTTGTGAGATGCATCTGAAAATTTAATTTAATTTAATTTAATTTAATTTAATTTAATTTAATTTAATTTAAATGCTACCCCTCTCCGAAGACTCAGGCTCACAATAAAAAAAAAAGATGATTTGTATGTTCAAGGATGCCAACTGGACCTTTTCCACCCTCCTTATGGAGAACCCTGTAGTGAATCAGATCTATATGCTGTTCGGCTTTATTTACAGAAAAAGAAAGAGAGAGAGAGAGAGAGAGAGGAAGAGAAAGAAAGAGAGAGAAAGAAAAAGGAGAGAGAAAGAAAAAGAAAGAGAGAAAGGGAAAGAAAGAGAGAGAGAAAGAAAAAAGAGAGAGAAAAAAGAGAGAAAGAGAGAGAAAGAGAAAGAAAGAGAAAAGAGAGAAAGAAAAAGAAAGAGAGAGAGAGAGAGAGAGGAAGAGAAAGAAAGAGAGAGAAAGAAAAAGGAGAGAGAAAGAAAAAGAAAGAGAGAAAGAAAAAGAAAGAGAGAGAGAGAGAGAGAGAGAGAGGAAGAGAAAGAAAGAGAGAGAAAGAAAAAAGAGAGAAAAAAGAGAGAAAGAGAGAGAAAGAGAAAGAAAGAGAAAAGAGAGAAAGAAAAAGAAAGAGAGAGAGAGAGAGAGAGAGAGAGGA